>CM053035.1:71861336-71995527 GCA_028564925.1 Lithobates sylvaticus
TCCCAATTCACCCGGAAAACTGAGTAGTCTCCGAACTCATTTATCTCGGCTAGCAATGATTGGAGTGACACATTGGTGTCTGCAAGGTACACCAAGGTGTCATCCGCATAAAGTGAGATACGTTCCTCTAAATCATGGAGGACTTTATATATATATATATATATATAATATATAATATTTACTGATAACTTTATAAAGGGATATACGACCAAAGAGCATTAGTAGATCATGCAGGGCTGGGAGCGATTGGAGGGGGTTTGTCATGGCTACAATAACATCATCTGCATACAGACCTATTTTATGTGTAATGTCTGCAACTTGTATGACAGAAATGCGAGGGTGCATTCTGATGGCTTCCGCTGGAGCAGGGATATGCAATTAGCAGACCTCCAGCTGTTGCAAAACTACAAGTCCCATCATGCCTCTGCCTCTAGGTGTCATGCTTGTGGCTGTCAGAGATGTGCTATGCATCATGGGACTTGTAGTTCTGCAACAGCTGGAGTTATACATGAGTTGGAAGGAGATAGAGTTCCAAATTGCGATTATTACGCCCTGCACCTTTTTTGTTGCGTGTGCATGGAACTTGTGAGGGTATGACCGATGAAGGCATGGGGAGCTTTACCATGCCTGTGTCTTGCATGCACAATATATCCGTTCTCTGGAATAAGGCTTATTTTCTTTGTTTAAAAGGGGAGTTAAGACCTTTTGCATTAATGGTAGTGATATACGTAATGACATGTTTGCGTGTTGTTGGCGATGAGGCATGGATGTGAAGAAAAATCACTGCAACAGTTTTAAGGCACTTTTGGGTACGGGTAGATGGGGGGTGATACCTGTACTTTTTTTTTTTATTTAACATGAACAGAATGTTCTTTTATTGAAAAAGAAATATGGTATGATACAGTTTATGAAGCACAACGTGATAGCAGACACAGTTACATGCAGGGCATCGTTCCTCGGGCAAGAGTTATACATGCAGTTCAGAGGAGTATCAACACAACATACATATCTAAGTAATCCCCAGTTGGGGTTAATAATATTATCACCAGAGCATGGGCGTCCGCAGAACTTTTTTCAGGGGGGGGGCATAATTTTAAGGTCATCCATGCTCCACCCCTTTGACAATGTCATGAAGGGGAGGGGCTTTGTCAATATCCCATAAAGCACAGGCATATGCCCAATATATGCAGCCTCACTGTGCCGATCAAATGTGGTCTGTACAGTACAGAGGGTGTACAGTATATGTATACAGAGGGGGTGGATGGTATTAGTACATACAGGAAGGAAGTATATATGGGTGTATATAGCTGTATACAGGACAGTAGGGATGGGCCCGGTGTTCGATTCAAACCCATGTTCGAAT
The DNA here is from genome assembly GCA_028564925.1 of Lithobates sylvaticus. Taxonomy (NCBI): domain Eukaryota; kingdom Metazoa; phylum Chordata; class Amphibia; order Anura; family Ranidae; genus Lithobates; species Lithobates sylvaticus. The sequence continues at coordinate 71,862,700 of CM053035.1, forward strand.
CGAACATCGGCCGTTCGTCCGCTCATCGAAGGCAGAACTCTGGGGCCGTTCGCATCAAATTCGTGTGATGCGAACGGTCCACAATGCACTGCGCCAGTCGCAGTGCATTGCTGGCTGATGATTGGCCAAGCATGCACTGTGACCCCGCATGCTTGGCCAATCATAGAGCCAGTGGCGAGGAGAGCAATAATTGGCCACAGGCAGGATGCCTGTGGCCAATTATAGCTCAGGGGGTTTAGTACACGCCCCACACTATATAAGGCCGCCGCGCCGGCAGCCTCGTGTAGTGTGTTCCGGCTTGAGGAACAGTGACAGTGTACTGTACATGTACACACTATATGTGAATAATTTCTGTGTGGGGAAAGTGAAGGGAAAGAGGAAAAATAGGCAGGGATGGTGTATTCTTCTCAGCCTTTGCTTGTGGGGAAAGTGTAGGGATAGAGGAAAAATAGGCAGGGATAGTGTGTTCTTCTCAGTGCTGTTCTCTACCAATCCAGCCATCTGCAGGAGTTAGTGTGTGTGTGTGCTGTGTGAGTATAGCACAGCAGTAGCACACTAAAACACCTTACACTGTATCTGCCCTGTTGTCACCTAAGACAGCCATCTGCAGGAGTTGGTGTGTTTTGTGTGCCTCCAGCACAGCACAGTATACACCAACAGTCCATACATACACACATACATACATACAGTATATACCTACAGTCCCTGACTTGTTTCCACTGCCTGTATACTGCGGTTCAGAGTATATAGGGTTTTAGGTATAGGGTTTTATTTTGGGTGCAGGGTTCCCCTTAATATCCATACAAGCGTATTTTGTTTTCACTTTATGCATCATTAAATCACTGCTCCAGAAAAAACGTCCGTTTTTAAAACTTCTTTTTGCATTGATACATGTCCCCTGGGGCAGGACCCGGGCCCTCAAACCTTTTTTATAACAATAACATGCATATTGGCCGTTATAATTAGCACTTTAGATTTCGAACGTTCGCGTCCATTGTAACTAATAGGGTTCTAACGTTCGTGCAAACTTTCGGTCCGTTCGCAGGTTCTGGTGCGAACCGAACCCGGTGGTGTTCGGCTCATCCCTACAGGACAGATGATGTTTATCTGCAGTCAGTGATGATGGAGGAATACAGGAAGGGTGTATATAGCTGTATACAGGACAGGACGATGATATGATTTTTCCTATATCTGGCACCCCCCTTCACTGATCATACCTGTATGCACTCAGCTACCCCGCTCATTTGTATATATATGTCAGGCCCCCACACACAAATCTGTAAGCACACACACACAGCTCTGCTACCCCCCCCCCCCCCCCTGTACACAAACAGCTTCCTCCCTTCACTTGTACTCACAGACCCCACTTGTAAGGCCACTCCCAGGTCCTGTTTCCACATGCATGTCCTATTGAAAATACATTACAGGCAGCAAAGCAAACACGAGGGCACACATACAGGAAGCAGCCAGAGGTGGCAGTAAAGAGCTCTGTAAGCTCAATGACACTGATCTGCAACAGCTGTGGAACCGACTCGCACAAACACAGAAAGCCAGCACAGCTACATGATATGTCCAAGGCAGACCATTGCCGATTCCAGGGGGGGACACTCGCCCCCCCCCCTGCCCCTGCCTGCAGATGCCCATGCACCAGAGGAGGGTGCGGCAACACCCTGTACACGGTCCCACAGTAAGTATAATTTCTCTTCTAGCATAGTATAGCAAAAAACATACAAGTATTTTGGTGTATCTTGGTCTTTGGTCATCATCGTGGATGCTACGGAGCAACAGTTCAGGTGTGATCGGCAATGCCAGTTGGTTAATTCTGCCCATAAGATTCAGGGGTAGCGAGGACCAAGACGTGCATTTCTCCTTTAGTTGGGTAAATATAGGGGTTATATTAAGGTCAGAATAGCTGTCTGGATCCCTCCTAACCTGGATACCCAAGTATTTAAATTGTTCCACCCACACCAACTGGCTGTCTAGGGCTGTAACCTGTGCATTAGGGTCGAGGGGGAAAAGAATTGACTTATCCAAATTAATCCACACATTAAACAGATCTGGGGACTCCTTGTGAGAACCATCTGCGTCTTGTAAATAAACCAGCGCGTCATCTGCGTACAAAGAGAGCTTTTCCTCAAGGGGGCCCACTCTGAGTCCCTTAATATGAGCAGATTCCCTGATAAGTATTGCCAGTGGTTCCAAGGCCAGGGCAAAAAGGGAAGGGGAGAGCGGGCAACCCTGCCTTGTGACCCTCTGTAGCGGGAAGGATTCAGATAACCTATCATTGGTTTGTATTCTGGCCCTAGGGGAGCTGTATAAGATTTTAACAAAATCGAAAAATACGCAGTGCCACGCTTAGGTAAGGTATTTGTTGGTGGCGGCCTCCCCAGAAAGAACAGGGGCTTCCCGTAGAGGAGCTCCAGTTATGTAATAGGTGAATGTATAATACTGGGGTCAGTGGCGCTACCTATATCATGAGTGTATAAGTTGAAGGGTTGTGAATCGTATATATATATGCTCAGGGGTAAGAGTATGTGATTATGGGGTTAACCTCACTCCTAGAAGCTCAGAGGAAAGATACCCAAATCATTTAAGGTGTACACAGGTGTGTAATTATAGGTTATCCTACCATATATCTCACAATGGTGACTAGGTGCACAAGGGGATATATAAACACCTTATACCAAGAGCAAAAAATAATAATAATAAACAAGCAATAAATAATCTAAATGCACCTCTTAGTGCTCAAGTATAGAAGTGCTAATAAAATTCAGACTACGTGCATATCAATGTTCAGTGACAATAATACAATAGCACATATATTGTTTTTGCATCCAATAATGGCACCTTATAAATAATGGTGATATTAATAAATTCAAAACTGAAAAGTGGTGTAAGTGTATAGCTATGTCCAGCTAGACGTTTCTGCTATAGCAATATGTTTGCAGAGTTAGCTAGATAACGCACACGCACTTGGGGAAGTATCGAGCTATGAGCGAGGGGCTTGCGCTCCAACTGCACGTCTTCCCGGAAGTGACGTAATGCTGGAGCGCAAGCCGCTTGCTCATAGCTCGATACTTCCCCAAGTGCGTGTGCGTTATCTAGCTAACTCTGTGAACATATTGCTATAGCAGAAACGTCTAGCTGGACATATAGCCTTAATTTTTTGTTTTTTGTTTTTATGCTTTGCTTTTAAAAAAAGTTTTTTAATAAACGGAAGACCAACCCATTTTTTTAACATACTGCACCATGGGAGTTTTTTGTGCTTTTTCCTTATGAGGATTACACCAACATACTTTCATATCTAAAAGTGTTCAAACGTCCTGCATACCTGAAAACTGGACCAATAGGACCTGAAGCCGGGACCCGCCAGAGTGTGACCTACATGCCCGTTACCCCTGCAGGGGTGCAGGGAGCTGGTGAGTAAGGAATCTTGAGGGGGAGCACCCAAGTCACCCAGAGTTCCAGCGAGCACAAAAAGTCACCTTTCTGTGTGTGTGGTCTTTAATATTGGACTCTTCATATTCTACAAAATCATATGTTGGACTCTCTTTGTTTCCCTGTTGGACATATACATATTTTTTTTTTGTCCCCCATTGCCCCTAAGTTCACACCTGTGTATGACATACTGGTGATTTACATATACGTTGTCAGGGCTTAACTATTATTACTACCTCTTTGTTACTACATATACAATCTTTTCACTTCATTTATTTTTTTCACTCTATTTTTTACTTTTATTTCCTCCAATTATGTGGTATATATAGGAGGACACTCCTTGCACACTTTTTATCTCCTTTTTTACGTCTGTTGGTGCGAGGACGCACACACAATCATATACACTTACACCGCTTTTCAGTTTTGAATTTATTAATATTACCATTATTTTTAAGGTGCCATTATTGGATGCAAAAACAATATATGTGCTATTGTATTATTGTCACTGAACATTGATATGCACGTAGTCAGAATTTTGAGCAAGAGGTGCATTTATTTTATTGCTTGTTTATTATTATTATTTTTTGCTCTTGGTATAAGGTGTTTATATATCCCCCTTGTGCACCTAGTCACCATTGTGAGATATATGGTAGGATAACCTATAATTACACACCTGTGTACACCTTAAATGATTTGGGTATCTTTCCTCTGAGCTTCTAGGAGTGAGGTTAACCCCATAATCACATACTCTTACCCCTGAGCATATATAAACGATTCACAACCCTTCAACTTATACACTAATGATATAGGTAGCGCCACTGACCCCAGTATTATACATTCACCTATTGAATAACATTTTAAGCCAACAGAGAAATTGGGGGCCAAACCCGAACCTATCCATCCCATAGGAATTCCCACTCTACCGAGTCAAAAGCCTTCTCGGCGTCAAGAGAGGCTATGACTCTGCTACCACTGTTTGCGTGGGTGGCTGAGATATTCAGGAAAAGGCGTCTGAGATTAATGTCGGTGCCCTTGCCTGGAATGAAGCCATTTTTGTCGACATGAATTATGTCTTGATGAACAAACGATTATAATTAAACATGTGATACAAGTGAAATATATAATCAAGTGGCGCTGTGAAAAAAACAAATCAAATAAATAAAAATGAACGTAAAAGTGAAAATAAAAATAAACAATGCAAAACACCTAAATAAATGACACCACGTGAAATAGTGTCCAAATGAAGATACAAAAAACAGTGTCCATTTATAACTGTGCTGGCAAGAAGAAATCCGTATGTAAATCAATCTTCAAAGGAAAATAAATCCACCAAAATATATCCAATAAAATGATCAAATAAATCTTCCACCACACCGACTTGTGCTCCCTCTCCCAATGAGACCGCATTCACCAGATGGTATTGCCTCGCACTCACGTGGTTGGCAATACAAGCGATTGAACCACACCTGGGTTACTAGTACGATCACTCCAAGATTGAATGCTCCATATGTGAAAATATAAAACAAATATTGCTCCACATAGCGTGATGTGAGAAGTGATCTCAAAGCGAGTGTGAAAGAGGACCTGGGGGATGGAGAGTGTGATGAGTCTGAAGCATTATGGGTGGAACTGCATACAGATGTGCGTAGTTCAAAGTTAATCATTGGAGTTTGTTATAGACCACCCAATGTTAATGAGGAGGTGGATACTCAGCTCCTTGCTCAAATAGAAAGGGCTGCAAGGGCTGGGACAGTGATAATAATGGGGATTTTAACTACCCAGAAATTGACTGGAATAATGGCACTGCTGGGACAGTTAAAGGACAAAAATTTATAAACCTATTACAGGACAATTTTATGGTCCAGTTCATTGAGGCCCCAACCAGGAATGATGCTCTGCTGGATCTGGTAATCTCAAACCATGCAGAGCATATTACTAATGTTCAGATAAAGGAGCATCTGGGTAGCAGTGACCATAACATGATTTCATTGATGTTAGCTGTAAGCAAAAATCACATACAGGAAAGATAAAAACACTTAATTTCAAGAGGGCAAATTTTCCAAGGATGAGGGCTGCTCTCCAGAACTTAGACTGGGAGAGAATATTGGCAACAATGGGCACAGAACAGAAATGGGGATTCTTCAAAAAGACTGTTTGTGAACTCACTGCAAAGTATATTCCCATGGGCAATAAATTTAAAAGGCTAAAAATAAAACCTATGTGGCTCACGGCCAAAGTTAAAAAAGCTATAAACTATAAGAAAAGAGCTTTTAAAAAATATAAAAATGAAGGATCACTAGTGTCATTTAAATGTTACAAAGAACATAACAGAATATGTAAAAAGGAAATCAAGGATGCAAAAATTCAAAACGAAAGACAGATTGCAAAAGATAGTAGGACAAACCCCAAAAAATTCTTCAAATATATTAATAGTAAAAAGGTCAAGTCTGAGCATGTAGGCCCTTTACAAAATAATCTAGAGTGGGTGACTGGGGACAAAGAGAAGGCTAATCTATTAAATACTTTCTTCAGCTCTGTGTATACAAAGGAGCATGGGGGAGCTCATGTCCACAATGGGGGTGGTAGTGACACAGCCCTAAATCCACAATGGCTCAAAAGTGATATGGTCCAGAAATATTTAGACAGAATAAAGGTGGATAAAGCACCTGGACCTGATGGCATCCACCCACGGATCCTAAAAGAATTGAGCTCTGTAATTTCAAAGCCATTGTATCTAATTTTTAGGGAATCATTAATGACAGGAATAGTACCACTGGATTGGCGCAGGGCGAACGTGGTGCCTATATTTAAAAAGGGAACAAAGTCTTTACCAAGTAACTATAGACCTGTTAGTTTAACTTCTATAGTTGGGAAGATACTGGAGAGATTATTAAAAGACCACATAGACGAGTTCTTGCAGGAAAAAAATATTTTAAGCAACAGACAGCATGGGTTCATGAAAGACAGAAGTTGTCAGACAAACCTCATTTCTTTTTATGAGGTGGTAAGTAAAACCTTGGACAGAGGCGTGGCTGTGGACTTGGTATACTTGGATTTTGCAAAAGCGTTCGATACAGTTCCCCACACACGGCTCATGTGTAAGGTAAGGTCTACAGGTTTGGAAATATCGGTTTGTAAATGGATAGAAAACTGGCTAAAAGACAGAATTCAGAGAGTCGTGGTTAATGATTCTTACTCTGAATGGGCTAAGGTTATCAGTGGTGTACCCCAAGGTTCAGTGCTGGGACCCTTACTTTTTAATATCTTTATAAATGATATTGGGTCTGGGATCAAAAGTAACATTTCTGTCTTTGCAGATGACACCAAGCTATGCAGTGGAATAACGTCCTTACAGGAGGTCTCCAATTTACAAGCTGACCTCAATGCTCTGTCAAATTGGGCGACTATGTGGCAGATGAGGTTTAATGTTGATAAATGTAAAGTTATGCACTTGGGGGCTAAGAATATGCATGCATCATACATGCTAGGGGGAGTACAACTGGGGGAATCCGTAGTGGAGAAGGATCTGGGGGTTTTGGTAGATCATAAACTCAATAATAGCATGCAATGCCAAGCTGCGGTTTCCAAAGCGAGCAAAGTCCTTTCTTGTATTAAGAGAGGTATGGACTCCAGAGAGAGAGATATCATTTTGCCCCTGTTCAAATCATTAGTAAGACCTCATCTGGAATATGCAGTTCAGTTTTGGGCACCAGTTCTCAAAAAGGATATTGGGGAACTGGAGAAAGTGCAGAGAAGGGCAACCAAACTGATAAGAGGCATGGAGGAGCTCAGCTATGAGGAAAGATTAGAGGAACTGAATTTATTCACCCTTGATAAGAGGAGATTAAGGGGGGATATGATCAACATGTATAAATATATAAGGGGTCCATATAGTGAACTTGGTGTTGAGTTATTCACTTTACGGTCAACAAAGAGGACAAGGGGGGCACTCTTTACGTCTAGAGGAGAAGAGATTTCATCTCCAAATAAGGAAAGGTTTCTTCACAGTAAGAGCTGTGAAAATGTGGAATAGACTCCCTGCAGAGGTGGTTCTAGCCAGCTCAGTAGATTGCTTTAAGAAAGGCCTGGATACTTTCCTAAATGTACATAATATAACTGGGTAGTGACATTTATAGGTAAAGTTGATCCAGGGAAAATCCGATTGCCTCTCGGGGGATCAGGAAGGAATTTTTTTCCCCTGCTTTAGCAAATTGGAGAATGCTCTGCTGGGGTTTTTTTTGCCTTCCTCTGGATCAACTGTGGGTATAGAATGGGGTATATGGGATTGTATGATATGTGTATGTATATATATATATATATTTTTTTTTTTTTTTTAATTTGTGGTTGAACTGGATGGACTTGTGTCTTTTTTCAACCTAACTAACTATGTAACTATGTAACTATGTAACAGTCCATACATACACACATACATACATACAGTATATACCTACAGTCCCTGACTTGTTTCCACCGCCTGTATACTGCGGTTCAGAGTATATAGGGTTTTAGGTATAGGGTTTTATTTTGGGTGCAGGGTTCCCCTTAATATCCATACAAGCGTATTTTGTTTTCACTTTATGCATCATTAAAATCACTGCTTCAGAAAAAACGTCCGTTTTTAAAACTTCCTTTTGCATTGATACATGTCCCCTGGGGCAGGACCCGGGCCCTCAAACCTTTTTTATAACAATAACATGCATATTGGCCGTTATAATTAGCACTTTAGATTTCGAACGTTCGCGTCCATTGTAACTAATAGGGTTCTAACGTTCGTGCAAACTTTCGGTCCGTTCGCAGGTTCTGGTGCGAACCGAACCCGGTGGTGTTCGGCTCATCCCTACAGGACAGATGATGTATATCTGCAGTCAGTGATGATGGAGGAAGGTCTATATATATATATATATATATATATATATATATACACACATGGGAAGGAAGGTGGGTATATAAAGCTACCTGTATTTAGAGACTTTCCTCCATCATCACTGACTGCAGATATACATCTGTCCTGTACAGGACAGATGATGTTTATCTGCAGTCAGTGATGATGGAGGAATACAGGAAGGGTGTACATAGCTGTATACAGGACAGGACGATGATATGATTTTTCCTATATCTGGCACCCCCCTTCACTGATCATACCTGTATGCACTCAGCTACCCCGCTCATTTGTATATATATGTCAGGCCCCCACACACAAATCTGTAAGCACACACACACAGCTCTGCTACCCCCCCCCCCCCCCTGTACACAAACAGCTTCCTCCCTTCACTTGTACTCACAGACCCCACTTGTAAGGCCACTCCCAGGTCCTGTTTCCACATGCATGTCCTATTGAAAATACATTACAGGCAGCAAAGCAAACACGAGGGCACACATACAGGAAGCAGCCAGAGGTGGCAGTAAAGAGCTCTGTAAGCTCAATGACACTGATCTGCAACAGCTGTGGAACCGACTCGCACAAACACAGAAAGCCAGCACAGCTACCCTGTTTCCCCGAAAATAAGACCTAGCGTGATTGTCGGTGATCGCTGCAATAGAAGCCCTACCCCCCAAATAAGCCCTAATTAATGTCTTTGTAGGTCTTATTTTCAGGGTAGGGCTTATTTTCGGGGGGAACCGGATAGGGCTTATTTGGGGGGTAGGGCTTATATTGCAGCCATCACTGACAATCACGCTAGGTCTTATTTTCGGGGAAACAGGGTACATGATATGTCCAAGGCAGACCATTGCCGATTCCAGGGGGGACACTCGCCCCCCCCCCTGCCCCTACCTGCAGATGCCCATGCACCAGAGGGTGCGGCAACACCCTGTACACTGTCCCACAGTAAGTATAATTTCTCTTCTAGCATAGTATAGCAAAAAACATACAAGTATTTTGGTGTATCTTGGTCTTTGGTCATCATCATGGATGCTACGGAGCAACAGTTCAGGGGTAATCGGCAATGCCAGTTGGAGACATAAATTTATGAGCTTGACCACCTGTGTCCAGAACCAGGCCACTTTAGGACAGCTCCAGAACATGTGCTTGTATGTACCTTCCTCTCCACCACATCTAGTACAGTTAGCAGATTTTTGGGTAAATGTTATGTAGACTCTGTAAAAATTTGACTTGGATCAGCCTGTCCCTAGATGAAATTAATGCCTGGGCACTTTCTCCAAGACAGTCATCCCAGTCCTCCCTGTCCAAGTCTGGCATGTCCGCCCTCCACTTCTCCCAAAGTCGTTCCATCCTGGGGGAGTTACAACTAAGCAGGTCAAAATATAGTGTGGACAAAGGCTTAGAAAGCTGTTCCAGGGCCAGTCTGCCTTCTATCGGGTCCATGTCTAGCTTTGGGATGATAGGGAACTGGGCTCGTATAGCGTGCCGGAGTTGAAAGTATCTGAATGTCATCCATCCGGGGGAGATGAAATTGGGTCCTGAGTTCTGTTAGGAAGAATAGTCGGTCAGCTGTTAGAATGTCCCTTAAAGTCTTTATCCCCTATTTGGCCCAGAGTTGGGAGTCAGGGATGGTGCGAAGATGTGGGAGATTAGGGTTACGCCACAGAGGAGTGAAGAGAGACCACCTGTTGGGGCATGCAAATCTCGTGTGGTTTTAGTGGAATTAGGTAGCGCAACATATGCTCGGGCCCCCGATATATCAAATTCCCTAATTTCTGAAGTGAGCCTACAATAGCTGCCTCAAAACATACCACGGCGTTAGTTCGAGATCGCATGAGCCACCATCGGACAGTGACCAGCACTGCCGCCCAGAAATAGACATGCAGGTCTGGGAGTGCCAGGCCTCTGCATCGCACCGGGAGGATCAGGGTCGCTTTGGCTATTCTAGGTAACGTTCCTCCCCAAATGAATCACACATTTCTCCACCTCTTTGAAAAAAGGGTTGGGCAACCAGGTCGGGCAGTTACGGAAAACATAAAGAAATTTAGGGAGGAAAATCATTTTTAGGAGGTTAATTCTGCCCATAAGATTCAGGGGTAGCGAGGACCAAGACGTGCATTTCTCCTTTAGTTGGGTAAATATAGGGGTTATATTAAGGTCAGAATAGCTGTCTGGATCCCTCCTAACCTGGATACCCAAGTATTTAAATTGTTCCACCCACACCAACTGGCTGTCTAGGGCTGTAACCTGTGCATTAGGGTCGAGGGGGGAAAGAATTGACTTATCCAAATTAATCCACACATTAAACAGATCTGAGGACGCCTTGAGAGAACCATCTGCGTCTTGTAAATAAACCAGCGCGTCATCCGCGTACAAAGAGAGCTTTTCCTCAAGGGGGCCCACTCTGAGTCCCTTAATATGAGCAGATTCCCTGATAAGTATTGCCAGTGGTTCCAAGGCCAGGGCAAAAAGGGAAGGGGAGAGCGGGCAACCCTGCCTTGTGACCCTCAGTAGCGGGAAGGATTCAGATAACCTATAATTGGTTTGTATTCTGGCCCTAGGGGAGCTGTATAAGATTTTAACAAAATCTAAAAATACGCAGTGCCACGCTTAGGTAAGGTATTTGTAGGTGGCGGCCTCCCCAGAAAGAACAGGGGCTTCCCTTAGAGGAGCTCCAGTTATGTAATAGGTGAATGTATAATACTGGGGTCAGTGGCGCTACCTATATCATGAGTGTATAAGTTGAAGGGTTGTGAATCGTATATATATATGCTCAGGGGTAAGAGTATGTGATTATGGGGTTAACCTCACTCCTAGAAGCTCAGAGGAAAGATACCCAAATCATTTAAGGTGTACACAGGTGTGTAATTATAGGTTATCCTACCATATATCTCACAATGGTGACTAGGTGCACAAGGGGATATATAAACACCTTATACCAAGAGCAAAAAAAAATAATAATAATAAACAAGCAATAAATAATCTAAATGCACCTCTTAGTGCTCAAGTATAGAAGTGCTAATAAAATTCAGACTACGTGCATATCAATGTTCAGTGACAATAATACAATAGCACATATATTGTTTTTGCATCCAATAATGGCACCTTAAAAATAATGGTGATATTAATAAATTCAAAACTGAAAAGTGGTGTAAGTGTATAGCTATGTCCAGCTAGACGTTTCTGCTATAGCAATATGTTTGCAGAGTTAGCTAGATAACGCACACGCACTTGGGGAAGTATCGAGCTATGAGCGAGAGGGGCTTGCGCTCCAACTGCACGTCTTCCCGGAAGTGACGTAATGCTGGAGCGCAAGCCCCTCGCTCATAGCTCGATACTTCCCCAAGTGCGTGTGCGTTATCTAGCTAACTCTGTGAACATATTGCTATAGCAGAAACGTCTAGCTGGACATATAGCCTTAATTTTTTGTTTTTTGTTTTTATGCTTTGCTTTTAAAAAAAGTTTTTAATAAACGGAAGACCAACCCATTTTTTTAACATACTGCACCATGGGAGTTTTTTGTGCTTTTTCCTTATGAGGATTACACCAACATACTTTCATATCTAAAAGTGTTCAAATGTCCTGCATACCTGAAAACTGGACCAATAGGACCTGAAGCCGGGACCCGCCAGAGTGTGACCTACATGCCCGTTACCCCTGCAGGGGTGCAGGGAGCTGGTGAGTAAGGAATCTTGAGGGGGAGCACCCAAGTCACCCAGAGTTCCAGCGAGCACAAAAAGTCACCTTTCTGTGTGTGTGGTCTTTAATATTGGACTCTTCATATAACAAAATCATATGTTGGCCTCTCTTTGTTTCCCTGTTGGACATATACATATTTTTTTTTTTGTCCCCCATTGCCCCTAAGTTCACACCTGTGTATGACATACTGGTGATTTACATATACGTTGTCAGGGCTTAACTATTATTACTACCTCTTTGTTACTACATATACAATCTTTTCACTTCATTTATTTTTTTCACTCTATTTTTTACTTTTATTTCCTCCAATTATGTGGTATATATAGGAGGACACTCCTTGCACACTTTTTATCTCCTTTTTTACGTCTGTTGGTGCGAGGACGCACACACAATCATATACACTTACACCGCTTTTCAGTTTTGAATTTATTAATATCACCATTATTTTTAAGGTGCCATTATTGGATGCAAAAACAATATATGTGCTATTGTATTATTGTCACTGAACATTGATATGCACGTAGTCTGAATTTTGAGCACTAAGAGGTGCATTTATTTTATTGCTTGTTTATGATTATTATTTTTTGCTCTTGGTATAAGGTGTTTATATATCCCCCTTGTGCACCTAGTCACCATTGTGAGATATATGGTAGGATAACCTATAATTACACACCTGTGTACACCTTAAATGATTTGGGTATCTTTCCTCTGAGCTTCTAGGAGTGAGGTTAACCCCATAATCACATACTCTTACCCCTGAGCATATATAAACGATTCACAACCCTTCAACTTATACACTAATGATATAGGTAGCGCCACTGACCCCAGTATTATACATTCACCTATTGAATAACATTTTAAGCCAACAGAGAAATTGGGGGCCAAACCCGAACCTATCCATCCCATAGGAATTCCCACTCTACCGAGTCAAAAGCCTTCTCGGCGTCAAGAGAGGCTATGACTCTGCTACCACTGTTGGCGTGGGTGGCTGAGATATTCAGGAAAAGGCGTCTGAGATTAATGTCGGTGCCCTTGCCTGGAATGAAGCCATTTTTGTCGACATGAATTATGTCTTGATGAACAAACAAATATAATTAAACATGTGATACAAGTGAAATATATAATCAAGTGGCGCTGTGAAAAAAACAAAACAAATAAATAAAAATGAACGTAAAAGTGAAAATAAAAATAAACAAAGCAAAACACCTAAATAAATGACACCATGTGAAATAGTGTCCAAATGAAGATACAAAAAACAGTGTCCATTTATAACTGTGCTGGCAAGAAGAAATCCGTATGTAAATCAATCTTCAAAGGAAAATAAATCCACCAAAATATATCCAATAAAATGATCAAATAAATCTTCCACCACACCGACTTGTGCTCCCTCTCCCAATGAGACCGCACTCACCAGATGGTATTGCCTCGCACTCATGTGGTTGGCAATACAAGCGATTGAACCACACCTGGGTTACTAGTACGATCACTCCAAGATTGAATGCTCCATATGTGAAAATATAAAACAAATATTCAAAAATTATTGATGAAGCAATTGAGGTCCACCTCATCAATAATTTTTGATGGTTAGAACATTCACTATATAGGTCTTTTGATGCTATGATTCGGATTAGGCTCTACCTCTTATGACAGGTCACCTCCCAATAACAGAGAGGATAAGTCGACTTGTCCATCTGGTGATACATGCATTACGAGTGGCTGGTAAGTCACCGATTCACCTTTATAGTCACTTCTGATCCAATACCTATGTCCAATTAAGATCAGTGACATATGATGTTGGATCAGTTCTTTGTAAATTATCATGCACACGACTGACTCATGGTGATTTTATTTAGGATTTTTTATGTATTTTAGTACTGGGGCTAAATGAGTATTAGCGCCAATTTTAGAATGGGTGCCAAATGAATATTTGCGCCAATTTTTTAGAGGTTCATCCATGGATCTATATACATATGAGTTTAGCGTTCTAGCCGCTCACACCTGTGTATGGACTAACATTAGAAGTACTGATTATCATTTTTAGTAGAAAAATATTCTCAAGTAACTTTTATTTAAACCTTCACATGATGTTCATATTATATACATACGTAATTTACATTCTAAGACGTTATGGAGTAATGGTTCACTTATATGATTACATTTCTGCCTTAATGTTTATATATGTATGCTTTTTAGAATGTTTTATGCCGATTCTCTATGCTTCATGTTGGATGTTTATCAAAAAAACATTTATACCATCAGCCATATAATTCCATACATTCATTGCTCACGGATGTAAATGACTGAGCGCACTGAGATCGCAGTTGGAAGTCAGCTTCACATAGTTATATTTTTAACCGACCGACCTGTTTGATGGGAGCAACACCATCTGCGCAGGCGTTATCGGCTGTAAACAGCCGCTGTATACATTTGTACGGTGGTGGGTGCGAGCTGCCTATTGGGGATGCGCGCGCATCTATGCACGCAACATTACCCTATTGCGCATGCGTGGATGGAGATGAGAGTGTCACACGGAAGCGATATACGCTCAGTGGGGATCTTTCCAATGCGCATGCGCGGCCGTAGTTCACGGAGGCGCGCGCAATGGATGCGCGCGCAACCCGGATCCAACTTTAATGCTAATCCCCTATGAGATGTACGTGCAGGATACAGCACGCTCGGTTAGGAAGAGCCAGCTGGCACGATTGAGGGGATGTATTACACCTGGGGCTTGCAGGCGATTGGCCGATCGGCGATCACGTGATCGCCTGGGATATCATTTAATGTTGGTTCACTGTCCGTGTAGCCAATCCCTTTGGAAGAAGTCTTGATGACGAAACATGTCAAGGGTGTGGCTACACGGACACTGAGATACCGAACACCATTTGTTTGTCTGGTTATCCGATTGTTTTTGTGCGGATCCCCGTTTTTTGCTCACTACCCGGCAACCTCACGTGAGTGACTCCTGGATAAAGAACCCACACGAGGAGCAGTGCTGTGGGAGGCGGTGAGATCTATTTTACCCAGTTTTGATGCCCATTGGTGATCACATGTGCGCTCTGCCAGCTCATCTGTCATCTGAAATTTGCGGTGGATTGTGTGCTGTATTTTGCTATTTTACACTGATTTTCTTGTAAGTTGAAACATTGAAGTGTGAGTGAAGTTGAGTTTGAATAAATATTTTTATCACAGAGTCACGCTATGTGGAGCAATATTTGTTTTATATTTTCACATATGGAGCATTCAATCTTGGAGTGATCGTACTAGTAACCCAGGTGTGGTTCAATAGCTTGTATTGCCAACCACGTGAGTGCGAGGCAATACCATCTGGTGAGTGCGGTCTCATTGGGAGAGGGAGCACAAGTCGGTGTGGTGGAAGATTTATTTGATCATTTTATTGGATATATTTTGGTGGATTTATTTTCCTTTGAAGATTGATTTACATACGGATTTCTTCTTGCCAGCACAGTTATAAATGGACACTGTTTTTTGTATCTTCATTTGGACACTATTTCACGTGGTGTCATTTATTTAGGTGTTTTGCTTTGTTTATTTTTATTTTCACTTTTACGTTCATTTTTATTTATTTGTTTTGTTTTTTTCACAGCGCCACTTGATTATATATTTCACTTGTATCACATGTTTAATTATAATCGTTTGTTCATTGTTACACATTTGTAAAGTGGCAGCTTGGATTTGAGTGTAGATCATCACAGTTTGGTGTGTGCACTACACACACATTCACCCATACAATTTTTGGTGACATTGGCGCAAGGTTGGTAAAATATTTTAGGAGCGGCATTATAGATTACCTATTAACCAGATGAATTATGTCTTCCAGGACTGCCGAAAGTCGATTAGCCAGTATCTTGGCCAAGACTTTGGCATTGACGTTGAGAAGAAATTGGTCTGTACGAGGATCAGTCCTCAGGGTTCCGACCGTGTTTAGGCACCAACACTACTACAGCCTCTGACATAGAGTCTGGCAGTTCCCCTGTAAGCAAGAATTGTTTAAACAGAGAGGTAAGCCTAGGGGCAAGCAGGTCCAGATATTGCGTATAAAACTCGATAGGTAAACCATCAACCCCAGGCGTTTTGCTGGGCTTAAGTTGAGTCATTGCCTTCTGAACCTCTTCCAGAGTTATTTCCTGGTCCAGGTCAGTGCGAGTCTTGTCGTCAATCTTAGGGAAGCTAACTTTGTCAAGGTAGGAGTGTAAGTCTGAAGTGGTATATGATACTTTGGTGGAATAGAGCTGCTTATAGTAGATGAGAAACCGGTCATTAATTTCAGAGGGTGTGCGTAATATAGTGCCAGTATGGTCCCTAACCCCACTGATAGTAGTCACCGCAAACTGACCTTTTGCCAGCCAGGCCAGCATCTTGCCATTTTTATTTCCGAATTCAAAAATTCTCTGGGTTAGATGTAGACGGGATTTGTGTGTCATGTCTATCCTTAGCATGGATAGCTGCTGCAGAGCAAATTGCCAGGCCCCATAAGCAATGGGGTTCGGATTGGCCACATATGCTGCTTCTTTGAGGTCAAATTCCCTCTCCAGCTCAGTTAACGACTGTGCAGTGGCTTTGCGGGCAGCAGCTATGTGGGATATATAAGCTCCACGGGCCCAGGCTTTAAAGGAATCCCAAGTAATCTCAGGAGTGGTAGAATCAGTGTTAGGAAGCCAATAGTGGCAGACACCCTCCTGAATGTGTTCCTGTATGGCGGGATCTTCTATCCAGAATCTGGACAGACGCCACATCCGCACCCCCGGCACCCCGGCTGCCAACCCAATCCTGAGCGGGGCATGGTACGAGACCCCCCTTGGGAGCATGCTGGCCTCGGATATCTGGCGCATCATGGATCGGGAGGCCAGGGCGAGATCAATGCGCGAGAAAGACCTGAAGGATGCTGAGTGACAGGATAAAGCTGTCTTTAGGATGATAGTGACGCCAGACATCCACCAGGCCGAACGCGGCCATCCATCGGGCCAAACCAGGGGCCCACCGAGCGGTGGAGGGGAGTCTATCCAGATCCGGGGACAGAGTCATATTAAAGTCTCCTATGTCGGCAGGAGGAGGCAGATAGATTCCCACCAGAACCAAGGGAGCATTAGAAACAAGGGCATGCATTATTATAAAGCGACCCTCAGGGTCTGTTTTAAGATCAATGATTTGGAAAGGGAGCTTCCTTTGCACCAGGATACTGACCCCTCTGGAGTAGCTGGGGTGTGTGGCATGATAATGAGCCCCAACCCATGCTTTCTTTAGTCCCAAGATCCGAGAACCCACCAAATGGGTCTCTTGAAGCTGAGGGGAGTGTTTTTTAAGGTAGTTAAAAACCAAGGAGCGTTTTTTTATTTTATTTTTTTAAAATCAAAAATGTTTATTAGATAACAAAGCATATACGTATATTTTTCAGCTCACATCTCAAGCATATAATCTTGTCATAAACTATAAGCACATTCAACCCTGCAGGAGGAATAATCAAACAGTTTTCACATCCCCAATACCAAATCATCCTAGCCAATGTAGGTATTGTCACTATATAGCTTGGCTCTGTTTTTTTCCATCTATTTAGAGTTATCTACGGTAGGTGCCTTACAATTCATGCCCCCCCTGCTTACCCCTCTCTTCCCCGTTTTTTTATCTCAGCGTTCTATCCATGACCAGATCAACCGGAGAGAGGCCGGGGGTATCCAACCAGGGTGCCCATAGTTTGTCAAACTTTCCCGGTCATCCTCTATGCTGAAAGACATATTTCTCTATCCTTTGGGAGATCCACTCCCTCATCCTGGAGGCTCAGTCGCCTTCCAATGCCGAAGGATCAGCTTGCGAGCTTGGAACATGGCCCTGGCCACGGCCTGTATAGCATTGTCCTCCATGGGAATGTCGTCTAGTATCCCAAGTAGGCATGGCTTTGGGTCTGTAGGTATGGTGGTCTGGTACACTCTGTTAATGGTGGCCAATACCCCTGTCCAGAATAAGTGTAATTTGGGGCACCTCCAGAGCAGATGAATTAGGTCCCCGTGATCTCTCGCGCACCTGGGGCAGCTGGAGTCCGGTCTCACCCCCATCTTGAACAGTCTGTCAGGTGTGAAGTGTACTCTGAGCACAATATATAATTGAGATAGCCGCTGGGCCACATTCACTGAACAAATTTGTACTGCCTGGAGTGCCTCCTCCCATTGCTCATCCTCGAATGTTCCGACATCCCTCTCCCATTTACTTGATGCAGCCTGCGGAAATCCCCCTAGGTAAGCATTAAGGACCATAAAATAAGAGTCCACGGGGCCCTCCCAGCCTGTGCCTTCACTGCATGTTGCAGCTGTAGGTAGTAGAAGAGCATTGATTGTGGGAGGTGATATTTTTCCCTCAGTTCAGGGAAGGGAATCAGCTTTCCCGCTGTAAAGATATGTCTCACATGTGTGACCCAGTATCTCTTCCACCGTGCACCACAATCCAGCGACAGTAGCTCCTCATAGTGCCTATTTTCCCACATTGGACTATACTCAGTGAAGCCCTCGACCTCCTGCAGTCGTCTAAGTTTATTCCATATTTTCTGCATCAGAACGTACGTGGGGAATCGTTTATTTGATCTTGCATATGCTAGGGCCTCCATACCAGAGGTTACGTTGTCATGGCAAGAGGCAAAGCACATCAGGGCCCTAATGGGTTCAAATTGTATGGTCCCCTCCTCCCTTCCTGTCCCTTCAGGCATCACCCGGGCTATATGTTGTGCCTGAGCTGCCAGATAATAAGCCCAAGGATTAGGAAGGGCAAGGCCTCCCGCTTCCTTAGACTTTTGTAATTGTTCTAGTTTTATCCTTGGGGGTTTTTCCAACCATATGAATTCTCTAAAAATTGAGTTAATAATTCTAAACATCTTCAGAGGGATCACCATAGGTGTGTTGTGCAGAATATTTAAGAGTTGGGGCATAAAGATTATCTTTATCAAATTGACTCTTTCGACCAAAGACATGACCAAATTTTTGTTTTATGTCTAATTCTATTTAATAGTGGGGTCAGGTTAAGGGAGATAAAATCAAGTGGTTCTGACGTGACCTGTATACCCAAGTACTTAAGGCCTGTAGACACTGGTATGTTATGTGTTATCCGACCTTTCATCCAGCAGCAGTAGTGAGGATTTGATCCAGTTAATGATCAGTCCTGAATAGTTTCCAAATTCACCGATTGTTTCCATAGCTACGCTCAGGGAGTCCGATGTGTCTCCCAGGAGTAGCATGGTATCGTCTGCGTATAGCATATAGCATAAGTTTCTCCTGAATTTCTCCATACTGGAAACCATGCACTCTCTGGTTTGCTCTAATCAGGGCTGCCATGGGTTCGATGGCAATGGCGAACAGGAGGGGTGACAGTAAGCACTCTGGTCGGGTGCCCCTATGCAGGGTAAATGGGGCAGAAATGTGTCCCGCCTCTCTGATGGTCGCCGGTGGTGAGCAGTACAACAGCTTCACCCATGACAGGAACCCTTCGCCAAAGCCAAACTTACCCATGACAGCCCATAAGTATTCCCATTCCACACTGTCAAATCCTTTGTGGGCATCCAGTGAGAGCAAAGCCCTGCCCCCCATGTTGTCTGCCTGTGTTTGAAAGTTCAGGTAAAGTCTACAGAGATTGATGGCGGTAGATTTTTGGGGCATGAAACCTGCCTGGTCCGAATGGATAATGGAGGAGATGGCCCCGTTGAGTCTCAGGGCCAAGACCTTCGCCAGGATTTTGATATCACTCTGCAAGAGTGATATCGGTCTGTATGATCCCGGATCTAAGGAGTCTTTACCTGGTTTTAGGAGAAGAACTATATTGGCCCTGGTCATGGAGTCAGGCCGGCTTTGGCATTCCCCCGCATAGTTAAGGACCTTTAACAAGCGAGGCAAGAGGACCTCCCCATATTGTTTGAAGATTTCCATTGGAAGGCCGTCATCCCCAGGGGCCTTTAAATTTGGGAAGAGGCTAAGAGCCTCTTGTAATTCCTCAAGCCTGAGAATCAGCCAATCCAGGCAGCTCAATTCCCTGAACCAAGGAGCATTTAGTGGCGTAGTTGAGGCCCCACACGTTCCAGGAAATTATATTATGCATAGACATCGCGTCAAAGTTAAAAGACATTTCCCCCGGTGAACAGGACAGGCCCAGACTCCAGCACTCCAGGGGACAGTAAGATAGGGTGTATCACCTCTAGAGGACACGCCATCTCCAACTGTATATCCAACTCTCAGTATTCCCACATGCGACTTATCATGAGCAGATACTTCATATTGTAAAAGAACATTGTTCAGTGTAAAAAAACAAAAAATCAAAAAACAAAACTTATAAACTCTAAATATCCATCTGTAGTCGACAACGGCCGACCTTCCCATCCCCCCTCCTCTCAGGTCCCTCAAGTGAGGTTCTGCTTGGTTCCCCAAAATCTGGCCGGAGTCAACTGCAAACTTGGGAGATGTGTAGTAAGCGGGGAGTAATAGTCAATTCATAGTAACAACTCTTGCACCGTTATCCTGGAAAAAAATCTGCAGATTTGCAGCATGTAGTTCCCATCAGGAGGTGCTGGAAGCAGGATAACAAAGTACCTGAGTTAAGAAATTCACCTGGTGTGAACCAGGGGCACAAAGCTTATGGTGGCTCCCCACCATCGATGGTTTGTTGAACTGAACCCTTCCTGGGTTATCATGAGACTCTTCCCCCATTTGTTGGCACATAATAGGGTAAGTCCACAGTCAGGCTCCATAAATGCAGGAAAGTTTCCCTTAACCTCCCTTCTATACTCTATTGGGGTCGTAAAGGAAACAAAGGCCCACCGGCCCAACTTAAACAGTCACACAGAAGGAGCCTGATTCAGAATGTACTTACAGTCAGGGAGGATCATCCATGTGGCGGCAAGGATTCCAGCCAGTGTGTTGCCAGTGTGTTGCCTCTCTAGGGGAGGTAAAAAATCTCACAGTCTCACCATCCACGACTCTCAGCTTAGCTGGGAATAGCAGGCTGTATTTTATTCTCCTTTCTCTGAGAGCAGCTTTGACTGCATCAAATGACCTGCGGAGCTTTTGTGCCTCCATAGAATAATCTGAAAACCACATGAGCCGGTTGTTTTTGTACTGTATGTCTCCTGCCAGTCTGGCGGCTCTGAGCAATTCATCCCGGTCTCTGAAATTCAGCAGCCACAAGATAAATGTGTGGGGGGGCTCCCTGAGGGCCAGGCTGTGGCGGCATGTGGTGAACCCTCTCCACCATAAAGTATGGGGATAGCTGGGCTGCAGGCTGCAGGCTGCTTTCAGTAAAAACCGTGGGGTTCTTTCCCTCAGCCCCCTCTGCCAATCCTATGATACGGATATTGTTGCGGCAGCAGCGATTTTCAGCATCTTCTGCTCTATATTCTAAAGTTTTTAGCTTAGACTGCAGTGTGCGGAGGGCCCCATCATGCTCAGCAACCATGTCCTTCACGTGGCTCACTTTCCCTTCGGCATTAGTCAGGCGGGACCGGACCTTGTCCATGTCCTGACGGATAAGTCCCATGTCCAGCTGCACTGCCTCTATCTTACTGGTGAGGGTCGTTTGGCAGGTGGCAATGGCAGTGTGACAGGACGCAATAGCCTCCATAACCTCTGGTATCCCTGGAGGATTTGCTGGGGCCTGTTCAGAAGAGTCAGTCTGCAACGCTATACTGACGCGCGATGTGGCTGCAGGCCGCGGCCGCCGCTCAGGGCCACTAAAGTCCGGAGTATCAGGGGGAAAACGGGGCTTCTTACCACCCTTTCCTCGGCCCAGTGTTCTGTACGGCTTCTGCCGGATATCGGTACTGTATCAGGCAGTGGATTTCACAGGTACAGGGAAGATAAGAAGATTTTTCCAGCAGAGCTCTGGGATGTGCGTCTGGTCACTCCGCAATACTCACAAACTTCCCAATACTCGGGGGCTCTCATTTAACAGCATTGATATGAGTCAGCCTATTTAGTGGAGAAGGGAACAAACAGAACTAACTGGCGAGTCTTTCATTATTGTTTCAGTAGAGTTGTTGATATATTCAGGTCTTCTGACTTGCGTTGCTCCGTGGCAGGTTGGGCGGAAGAGGTGGGGAGAGTCTACAATTTTGCAGGTGCTTGTATCCATCTTTTGGGGAGGTTATGATGGTTAGTTGAATTTGGTGGGTGACTAGGAGCTTTGTGGGGCAAACCCCAGTGGTAAATGATATTGCGATCTCTCAGAGTTGCTGTGATGGTCCCAAATTCCTTTCTGCGATGGGAGGTTGCAGCCAACAGGTCTTGGTAGAGAACTACTCTAGCATATGGATGAGGGAGGGGGAGCTGCTCCTTGATGTGGTAGAAATGGATCCTCGTCAGGACATCTCTAGGTACTGTGTCTGGGATCCTGTGTGCCCTATCTATGAGGCAATCTCTGGGGGTCAGGTCCGGTATTAACTTCAGAAAAAGTTCTTGCAGATAGGGAATCAGGTCTTTTGGCTTAAGTGCTTCAGGGACCCCTCTTATCTTAAGGTTATTTCATTGCGAGCGGTCTTCGAAGGTCTGCTACTTTTAATTGGAGTTTACGGATTTGTTCAGCTTGTTCTTCATGCTCATCGACCATCTCATCAAGCGATTTAACCACTTCAGTTTTCTGACTTTTTAGATGTTTAGTGCGGTCATCAATATCATCTTTCTTTTATCATTATAATTTTCTTAGTGAGGTAGGATATGGAGGAGCGCAGCTCATTTTGCAAACCTATTTGAAGGAAGAGAATCATGGCTTTCAAAGTGTTCTCAGAGGCAGGGACATCAGAGGCAGGGAAAGTTGCTAGGGCTTCTGTGTGATCTGCCTGCAGCTCTGCATGTGTGTCTGAGGTATCAGCCCAGTGGTGCTTTTTGGCAGAGGGGAGCTTGTGAGGGGAGTGTGCAGTGGAATCTGCAGCTCTCTTTCCCCAGATCCACTGGTGAGGGGATTCCTCCATGTCAGAGAGATTTTACAGCGCTTCTTCTGTCTGTGAGGGAGGTGAGCGGCCACTCTCCTCAGCGCCATCTTGTGTGCGTCTGCCTGCTGACAACATGTAAAAGTCAGTGGGGCGGCGCAGTCCCAGGGCGTTGTTCTTCTTACGTGACATAGCCCTTTCGTGTCCCCGTGCTGCGATCAGCCTTGTGGGGCATTTGCGGATGGCTGTAGTGCTGTGAGCTGCTGTCGAGAGCCAAGTATCAGCGGAGCTTCAGCCTGGGTTCACACTATAGCGAATTCGCAGCGGGGCAAAATACTGCGAATTCGCAGGACATTTGAAAACCCATTGTTTTCAATGGGGCACGTTCACACATGTCCGGTGCATGCGCAATGCGAATTGACACAAACACGCAACCGTCTTTGGTGCGGATCAGGTGCAAATTCAGGCCCATTATCTTCTATGGGCACGCATCTGATTCGCACCTGGCTTGCGTTCTGAACAGAAATTCGCAAGTCATTGTACCACCTCTTTAGGGGAAGTCCACGCCCAATTTTTGAAAAAAAAAAACGGCATGGATTCCCCCTCCAGAGGCATACCAGGCCCTTAGGTCTGGTATGGATTTTAAGGGTACCCCTACGCCGAAAAAACGGCATGGGGTCCCCCCAAAATCCACACCAGACCCTTATCCGAGCACGCAGCCTGGCAGGTCAGGAAAGGGGGTGGGGACAAGCGAGCGCCCCCCCTCCTGAACCGTACCAGGCCGCATGCCCTCAACATGGGGGGGTGGGTGCTTTGGGGAAGGGGGCGCCCTGCGGCCCCCACCCCAAAGCACCTTGTCCCCATGTTGATGAGGACAAGGGCCTCTTCCCAAAAACCCTGGCCGTTGGTTGTCGGGGTCTGCTGGCGGGGGGCTTATCGGAAATCGGGAGCCCCCTTTAATAAGGGGGCCCCCAGATCCCGGCCCCCCACCCTATGTGAATGAGTATGGGGTACGATGTACCCCTACCCATTCACCTAAGGTGTAAAGTGTAAATAAAAAAAACACACAATTTGTAAAAAAATATTTTATTGCACTGCTCCGGGGGTCTTCTTCCGTCTTGGGGGGTCTTCTCGCCGGACTCCTCCGCTATTTTACCTAGCTCTTTTACCGAGCGGAGAAGCCCGGCGTCGCCGCCGTCGTCTTCCGGGGTCTCTTCTGTTCTTGCCGCTGTCGTCGCCTTCTGCGCCGCCGCCTTCTTCTTCTTCTTCCGATGTTGACTCGTCGCTCTCTCTGGCCGGAATGGCAGAGCCGCGCTGTGTTGGGACTTATATAGAGACAAGGGGGCAGGGTCACATGCTCATGTCACATGGTGACCCCGCCCCCTATGATGTCACAGTCCCGGAGGATGCTGGGACTGTGACATCATAGGGGGCGGGGTCACCATGTGACATGAGCATGTGACCCTGCCCCCTTGTCCCTATATAAGTCCCAACACAGCGCGGCTCTGCCATTCCGGCCAGAGAGAGCGACGAGTCAACATTGGAAGAAGAAGAAGAAGGCGGCGGCGCAGAAGGCGACGACAGCGGCAAGAACAGAAGAGACCCCGGAAGACCCCCGAAGGCGGATCGAGACCCCCAGACGATGCCGGCGACGAAGAAGAAGAAAGCCGGGCTTCTCCGCTTGGTAAAAAAGCTAGGTAAAATAGCGGAGGAGTCCGGCGAGAAGACCCCCCAAGACGGAAGAAGACCCCCGGAGCAGTACAATAAAATATTTTTTACAAATTGTGTGTTTTTTTTTTATTTACACTTTACACCTTAGGTGAATGGATACATCGTACCCCATACTCATTCACATAGGGTGGGGGGCCGGGATCTGGGGGCCCCCTTATTAAAGGGGGCTCCCGGATTCCGATAAGCCCCCTGCCCGCAGACCCCGACAACCAACGGCCAGGGTTGTCGGGAAGAGGCCCTTGTCCTCATCAACATGGGGACAAGGTGCTTTGGGGTGGGGGGCCGCAGGGCGCCCCCCTTCCCCAAAGCACCTACCCCCCCATGTTGAGGGCATGTGGCCTGGTACGGTTCAGGAGGGGGGGCGCTCGCTGGTCCCCACCCCCTTTCCTGACCTGCCAGGCTGCGTGCTCGGATAAGGGTCTGGTGTAGATTTTGGGGGGGACCCCCACGCTGTTTTTTTCGGCGTAGGGGGTACCCTTAAAATCCATACCAGACCTAAGGGCCTGGTATGCCTCTGGAGGGGGAACCCATGCCGTTTTTTTTATAAAAAATTTGCCGTGGATTTCCCCCTCAGAAGTAGTAAAATGAGTTGCGAATTCAGCTAGCAGCTGATTCGCACCTAAAACGCGGACAATCCGCAGAACAGCCGGCGTTTCACTGCGCAGTCACGCAGGGCCCTAAAATCGCAACGCACTAGTCTTAACCCAGACTCAGAAGTAGTAAAATGAGTTGCGAATTCAGCTAGCAGCTGATTCGCACCTAAAACGCGGACAATCCGCAGAACAGCCGGCGTTTCACTGCGCAGTCACGCGGGGCCCTAAAATCGCAACGCACTAGTCTGAACCCAGGCTCACAGTTGAGCAGCCATCTTCGGTAGCGGCCAGGACACGCCCCACGTGTTACAATTATTACAATTATATCACACAGTATTTGCACAGCGCTTTTTAAAAGAAATTTGGAAGAAATACACTTTAATAAATTTTAATGTACACAAACACAATATAATACCCATTTTTGGTAAAATATAAATATGTTGGTGCTAGAATTATTGCTTTCGCTCTCCCGTTTATGACAATACTTCACATGTGTGGTGCGATTGCGGTTTACATATGGGTACAGGACCAATGCGTGTGTTGTTCAAATGCTTTCCAAATTTAAAAATAGTGCTGTTTACATCCAAGAAACTGGAAGTGATGAAAATGCTTGTCGCCTTCGGTCTCCTAGACCATTAAGGTGAACGGAGATAATCCGTTCCCTGGTTAACTCTATTGTAAGCAAGCACAAGAGCCGTATGGGATGCTAGGCTCCCTGCCGAGACGGGAGAGCTCAGAGAGGCACTGGAGGGCCACTGGGATGACTTTTACATTAACCACTTAAGGACCAAGCCTCTTTTTGACACTTGTTGTTTACAAGTTAAAATAATTTTTTTTGCTAGAAAATTACTTAGAAACCCCAAACATTATATATAGATTTTTTCAGACACCCTAGAGAATGAAATGGAGAGTGTTGCAATACTTTGTCACATCGTATTTGCATAGCGGTCTTGCATTTTTTTTGGAAAGAATACACCTTTTTGAATAGGAAAACAGTAAAGTTTGAAAAAAATTGTGCTATATTGTGAATGATAATGTTACGCCGAGTAAATTGATACCCAACATGTCATGCTTCAAAATTGAACCCGCTCATGGAATGGCGACAAACTTTGGCACTTAAAAATCTCCATAGGTGACACTATCATCCCTCACTCGAATTCGTGCCCATCAGGCCACAGGACTGGATCATCTCCGCCGCTTCCAATGGCTCCAGTAAGTGGCGGAGATGCCTAGATGCACCCCTCCCGCTGCCCATAAAAGTAATCTTGCAGTGAATCCGCTACGGAGACCACTTTTATCTTAAAGCGGACTGCCAGCCGTGAATACAAATACTGGGGTTATGGCAGCTATCTGCTGCCATAACAACAGCATTTAAGGTCAAAGTAGTGATGTATATCCACGGTGGGCGGTCCGGAAGTGGTTCGCTGGCCATATCGGTCTTACAAATGCAATTTTTTGGGAAAGAATGCACTTTTTGGAATTAAAAAATCTGAAAACGCTAAAGCAAGCACAATTTTTTTCTATATTGTGATGGATAGTGTTACTCTGAGTAAATTGATACCCAACATGTCATTCTTCAAAATTGCGCCCGCTCCTGGAATCGTGACACACATTGGCATTTAAAAATCTCCATAGGCTCGGTTTAAAAATTTCTACAGATTATGGGTCTAGTGCTAGAATTATTGCCCTCACTCTAACGATCGTGGTGATACCTCACACATGTGGTCTAAACACTGTTTACATAGGTGGGCCCGACTTGTGTATGCGTTCGCTTCTGCGCGCAAGGGATGGGGCGCTTTACATTTTTACACTGTTCCTTTAAAAACATCTTTTGTATGATCACTTTTATTCCTATTACAAGGAATATAAACATTGCAAATCCGTCAGAAGGAGACCACTTTTATATTATGGCAGCTATCTGATATTTATCGTCAAAGTAGCAATGTATATCCACAGGGGCGGGTCGGAAGTGGTTTGCCGACCAAAAAAATCAATGCCTGTAGCTGCAGGCATCATATTGGTATAACCCCTTTAACCAAATGACGTACAGGTACGTCCTTTTGGGGAAAGGGATTAAAAGTAATTTTCTAGCAAAAATTCTGATTTTTACATGTATGTGAGAAGTGTCAGAATTGGCTTGGGCATCTAGTGGTTAAAGCAGAACTCCAGCTTTTCCTCTTCAAAACAAGAGATGCATTATGCATGTAAATGAATCACAACCCTACTGTCAGTTTCTCTGTATCTTACCTCATTAACCACTTACCCACTGGGCAATTAAACCCCCTTCCTAACCAGACCAATTTTCAGCTTTCGGTGCTCTCACACTTTGAATGACAATTACTCAGTCATGCAACACTGTACCCAAATTAATTTTTTTGTCCTTTTTTTCCACACAAAAAGAGCTTTCTTTTGGTGGTATTTAATCACTGCTGGGTTTTTTTTTGCCCTATAAATCAAAAAATACAGAAAATTTGTTAAAAAAAAAAAAAAAAATTATTTGTTTCTATTAAAATTTATTGGCGAGTATTGGCGAGTATTGGCGAGTATTTGGCAGAGTATTGGCAGAGTATTGCATAGTATTGGTAGAGTATTGCACAGTGTTGGCAGAGTATTGCAGTGTTGGCAGAGTATTGTACAGTGCTGGCAGAGTATTGTACAGTGCTGGCAGAGTATTGCACAGTGCTGGCAGAGTATTGCACAGTGCTGGCAGAGTATTTCACAGTGCTGTCACTGACCAGCGCTGTGGGCACTACACATCCAGCCCACAGCGCTGGTCCCATCTCTCCCCCTCTCAGCTTCTCCCCTCTCACTGTACCGATCGGTACAGAGAGGGGAGGGAGGAACCGGCGTCATGACGTGACACCGGTTTGTGTACATGTGATCGCTCCGTCATTTGACGGAGTGATCACGTGGTAAACGGCCGCTATCAGCATGTTCCGTGATGCGTCCACCCAGAATAGGCGGACCGCGATGTAGCCGTCTTTCGGCTATGGCCCGGTCGGCATGTGGTTACGCTGTATGCAACAGGTTTCTTTGTCTGTGATGGAGAAGGGTAAAGATGCGCCAATGAATAGTAATTAAATGTAAATACAAAAGATAAAAAAGAGTACGGAAGGGCACAGATAAATAATGATCATAAAAAACACACACATGGATGTGGCTAAAAATAAAGTCCAATGATGGCTATAGTTAGTACATATCATAAATCCATAAGAACTTTATAGCATATATCAATTGATCTTGAATCCTGGTTTCCAATGGCAAACCGGTTTCCAACATAGAAGAAATAGCGGTCATTCACTGGAGCTAGGAAAACTTTAACGCTGTCCACTTCACCAGAGCCAATCCAACTGATATGCTCAGATAAAAAGAATGGGGCCACCCATAGTGTAATACTGACTAAAATCAATTTATTTTGTATATTGAATTAAAAACACTTACGTAAAAACGCAGTTAAACAAGCACAATAGAAAATACACTGCCGGCCGGTCAGTGGTAACCCGTTCCCCATTGAAAACGTCATCTATGACGAAACGGCGTATGGGAAGGCACGCAGCGACGCCACCACGCAGACTCGGAAGAGGGGACGGGTTACCACTGACCGGCCGGCAGTGTATTTTCTATTGTGCTTGTTTAACTGCGTTTTTACGTAAGTGTTTTTAATTCAATATACAAAATAAATTGATTTTAGTCAGTATTACACTATGGGTGGCCCCATTCTTTTTATCTGAGCATATCAGTTGGATTGGCTCTGGTGAAGTGGACAGCGTTAAAGTTTTCCTAGCTCCAGTGAATGACCGCTCCTGAGTGGGACCAGTCGTATCAACTATCATCTGCCTAGGAGGTTATTATTCAATGCCTTATTTACCCAGCCATCTGGTAAGCCTTTAATTCAGCAGGTGGTTGGGTCTGATTATCTTTTGCATGTCACAGTGTGAAAAGACAGGACAGTCACGGTGGTGTTTCTTCTATGTTGGAAACCGGTTTGCCATTGGAAACCAGGATTCAAGATCAATTGATATATGCTATAAAGTTCTTATGGATTTATGATATGGACTAACTATAGCCATCATTGGACTTTATTTTTAGCCACATCCATGTGTGTGTTTTTTATGATCATTATTTATCTGTGCCCCTCCGTACTCTTTTTTATCTTTTGTATTTACATTTAATTACTATTCATTGGCGCAGCTTTACCCTTCTCCATGAGCCTATGTGTGAGTATCCCACTTCTAGCAGCAGCCTTTTAGGTTAGGCCCTCCCTTCCCTTTTTCCTCTTCCCCCCCATCCTGTGTATTTCTTTGCCTCCCTTTTCAGCGCGGTTTATTTAATTTTATTTTCTTTGTCTGTGATGTCATTCCTCCTCCTGGCTGAATTTCTAAGTTCTCTGACTTCCTGTTTCCTTGCTATGCCAGTCCTGATACTAAATGTCCCATGATCCTTTGAGCCTCTGTAGTTTCAGGGCGGGCTATAGGAGCAGGGCCAGACTGACCACAAAAACCAGCCCTGGAAATAATTTTATATCAGCCCTATAGCATTATTATACCAGCCCAACAGCATAACATCATTATTTTCTTGTTCATAAAAGGGAAAACCATGCATTTTAAAGCACATTTGAAGAGTGTATTATACTCACCAGTGCCCATCAGCGCAGCCTCACCAGTGCCCATCAGCGCAGCCTCGCCAGTGCCCATTAGCGCAGCCTCACCAGTGCCCATCAATGCAGCCTCACCAGTGCCCATCAATGCAGCCTCACCAGTGCCCATCAATGCAGCCTCATCAGTGCCCATCAGCTCAGCCTCATCCGGTGCCTATCAATGCAGCCTCACCAGTGTCCATTAATGAAGCCTGATCAGTGCCCATCAATGCAGCCTCACCAGTGCCCATCTGCAGCCTCACCAGCCCCCATACACACGCGCGTATTATCCGAGGACCAGGTCCATCGGATCACGTCCGTAGTACTTTGTCCGATGTTGTTGTTGCGTACACACGGTCGGACAACGTTGTCGGAATTTCCGGTCTGCAAAAACGTTGTGACGTAAGTCGTCTTCCACGAGACTAGAAAAGGGAAGTTCAGCACCACGTCAGGCACCCGTTGGGCTCCTTCTGCTGATCCCGTGTTTATCGCGAGTTAGTCGAAGTTTGGTGACTTAAGATTCGCGCTTCTCAGTTTTCTGACTCAGATCGTTACTGCTCTTCAGTTTGTGCTTGTCGTGCGTATCTGTTTATTAGTGCGTGTAGTCAGTTCGCATTTGTTGGTCATTGCGGCCTATATCTTGATATAGGACGCTTTGATTTGCACTGCTTATTGTCTGCTCGTTTCTGGTATTCATTTCGTTCTTTCAGGCCTTGCTGTTTATCTGTGCTTTCTGTTTGTCCGTTCTGACCAGCCGACCTTTTGTGAGCGATGTTTCCAGTACCTACTCGTCGCCGAGTTCGTGCTGTACGCGGAATTGGTGTCGGGCTTTTAGCTTTGAGCCAAGACCCGTCCATGAACAGAGTGACGAGGAGTATGTGGACCAAGAATTGGTTGCTTCAGCGTGATCAGTTCTCGCACATGCCTTTGCTTCGTGAGATCCGGGAGAATAATCCTGATGATTTCAGGAACTTTCTCCGGATGACGGACCCCGTGTTTCACCGTCTTTTGGCTTTGCTGACCCCTTTTATCAGCCGGCAGGATACCTGCATGAGACAAGCCATCACTCCGGAGCAGAGGCTTGTTGCTACGTTGTGGTACTTGGCGACAGGGAGAAGCCTTCAGGATTTGAAGTTCTCTTCAGGTATTTCTCCCCAGGCCCTGGGAATCATTATTCCAGAGACCTGTTCTGCCATCATCCAGGTCCTGCAGGAGGACTATATTAAGGTAACATTTCTACTTTACTATTCCATTCTATGTATGCTCTGTTTGCTAATGTCTTGTATTTTTGACCTCCTTCCCTAATTACCATGATTGCAATATGCTCTAATATGCTGTGCCCCTTTTCTCCTTCATGCATTTTTCCCTTCACTTACCTCACCAGCATGCTCTTCTGGCCCAATAGACACCTATGGCCTAGTCACTTAAGCAATGTATTTTGTCTGCTGCATAGTATTGTTTTCCCCCCAACACCCCCGAAAATATGCACAAATGTTTGCTGTGTGGTTTACTTCATGTAGAGCCCCTTTTTTTGTCCCTTTTTTTTGGTGGGGGGGGGGGGGTGCCAAATTCATTCTGAACCCCCTCCCCCAACTGCTCTGTCAGATGGTACCAATCCTCTATCTGCTGGCTTTCCCAAGGTCAATACACACTATATACCTACCTCTTTATAGTGGGCATCTTTAGGGATGAATTCAGCAAAGCATGTAGTGCAAGGGGCTGGCTCCATACTTTCCATTTACTCTTTTTTGGTGTTCTTTCCCTCCTATTAGCTTGCTAGGTAATTTCATAATGTCCAAATGTGCGTTCCTTTTTTTTGGGGGGGGGGGGGGGGGGGGGATTTGGAATGTTATTTTATCTTTCCTGTGGGCTGCCAATAGTGTTAAGTAAGGAGGGTCTGGCCAAACTAGCACACATTATTGAGCCATTTGGCAATCAATGAAGTGCAGAGGGTTACCTGTCCAAACCCCCCCCCCCCCAAGCCCATAGTTATTGTCAATGGCCCATCAGAAGTGGGGCGATTGATGGGGGGTGAGTCATCTGCTAGGGGGACCCTCTACTTTGCGTTGCAAATACTTTCCAGCTTTAAATGTAAAAGTCTGATCTTGTTCCAAGATGTTTAGTGTCTAATCTGCTTGCAATGTTTATGTGCAAAGTGACTAATTTATTTTTCTTGTTTCACTCCACAGTTCCCTTCCACGCCACAGGAATTGCAGACTGTGGCCTCCCACTTTGCCACCCGTTGGGACTTTCCTAACTGCGGAGGTGCAATTGATGGGAAACACGTCCGCATCGTCCCACCCCCCAACTCGGGGTCCTACTATTATAATTACAAGGGGTTTAATAGTGTCGTGATGTTGGCGGTGGTGTCGGCGACATACGAGTTTTTGTATGTGGACGTGGGGATGAACGGCCGGATCTCGGATGGTGG
This sequence comes from Lithobates sylvaticus, assembly GCA_028564925.1. NCBI lineage: Eukaryota > Metazoa > Chordata > Amphibia > Anura > Ranidae > Lithobates > Lithobates sylvaticus. The sequence continues at coordinate 71,895,019 of CM053035.1, forward strand.
TGCCATTGCGCACACGGAGTTCTACTGGCGTCTCCAAAGTGGCAGTCTGTGCTTGCCACCTCCAGAGGAGAATGCTGAAGGACTCCCCTTCGTCTTTGTCGCAGATGAAGCGTTTGCGTTGACTCCCCATCTGATGAGGCCCTTCCCGATGAGGACCCTCACCCCAGACCAGAGGGTCTTCAATTACAGGCTGTCAAGAGCCCGCAGAGTGGTGGAGAACACCTTTGGGATCCTGGCCAGCCGCTTCCGCCTGTTTTTGACGGCTACTAACTTGGCGGAATACAAACTCAACCACATAGTTCTTGCCTCTTGCATATTGCACAACTTTTTGAAAAGACACAACACCAACTATGTGGTGACCGTTGGCCCAGATGTTGAGAGCCCTTCCAACCTCACAGCCCTTCAAGCGGCACGTCCAGGCTTGCCCCCTCGAAATGCCCGCGCGGTCCGCGAGCAATATATGGACTACTTTGTGGGTAGGGGGGCCATTGCTCTGCCTGACGATGTGTGAGAGGCATTTTTTAATAAATATATTTTTTAAACAAACCTATGATTTCTTGTCATTTCCGTATTATTGCTTCTTTGAGATATACATTTTTGCCCTTTAGCTTCAACAGTGGGAATGCACTTTCCGGGCAAAAGGAGGTAACAGTCTCTTCTTCCCAAAAAGATTCTTCTCATGTTGTGTGTTTGATACCTAATCTTTGGTCTAGAGAAGGTTTGTAGTGCATAACTGACACCCAAAATACTCCTTTTCATCACCATGACAGAAATGTGTGTATTAACAAAAATGGTGTGCTACGTGTTTTCAAACAAATCACTGTGGGTGTCATTTACATAAGTCAAATCTACTATGCTCTACAAGTGCAGTGCAAAAGTGCCCTGGAAAAGAAACTTGCAGTGCAAACTGGACTTGCCTTTAGTAAATAACACCCATTGCCCCCCAAATCCTTTACAGTTGACATACATAATGTTTTTTTATTTTTTTTAAATAAGGAAGCCACACATTTAGAAAATTAAAAAAGTTTACTTGCAACACATTCACAAGTGCATTTACAAACTTCTTGCCCAAACTGACAAGATCTTGGTTCTTGACAACATTGTTTACAAACATTCTGCATTTGGTAAAACAAGGCATGGAGCAAAACAGAACATAGGAACTAGGAAAGTTCAACTTTCTAAAGTGAAGACAAGATCAGACATGACTATATGTTAAAAGTGTGTTTGATCTTGCCTTCATCACATGGGGGGTCACCCCTGGAAAGTTGAAATTTAGAACATGCACACAATTTTGGTCTGAAAATGGTCATTAGATGGTAAAACACATGCCTAGAATCTTCAAAAGTGCCATTTTCCATCATGGGGATGAATGGACGTTTTTTGGGGGTGCAACCCCTTCACCACAACCACTTTAGTAGTTCGGAAAGTGGTTGCACCCCCAAAAAAAAACGTTGTCATTCATCCACCATGATGGGAGCTAGCACATGTGGACACAATGTGTGCATGTTCCAAATTTCACACAGTTCCTAAGTAAGTTGCAAATGTGTTCAGAAACAGCCACAAATGTGTGGTAATTACTTGGTGCGTTTTCAGATTTTTCCTAAAACATCAATGATGTTCTTCAATTTTTGTTGAACATCATTGATGTTTTGTTTTATGTCATCTAGACTCTCTGTGGTAAAGTGCGATTCTTCTTCCACAACATCCACGTCACCTAAAAACAGCCAAAAAACGAAAAAATGTGTTGTGGAAATGAGGCAGGCATACATTGATTAGCTTACCAGTAGCTGTGTTCTCCCACACTCACCTGTTGTGGTGACAAGTTCTCCAATTTCTATGATCTCTCCTTCCTCCTCCTCCTCCTCTGCTTCTGGTCTTGCCCCTTCTTTGGGAGGTGTTGGTTTTGTGGTTTCCTCAGACGTCACGAGTTTTCGCTCCCCTATGAGAAGGTACAAAAGGAACATTTAGCAACACAATCTATTGAGGGCAGAAATAGGAAATGTCAAACATTGCTTGAAAGTGAGGGACAATATTTTTGTTTGCCCAGTTACAAATGACACCAACATGAATGTAGTCACTTTGTAAAGGTGCTAAACGTACTAGCTTTTTGGTAGAAGTTTGTCTGATGGAGACCCCCCTCTAGTATCCACTGGAGCACATGTGTGGAAAAGCATAATTAAAAGTGGGTTTGGGTGTCCGAGCACTAGTGCTCTACAGTCCAGATGGGTAAACAGCTACTGGGTGACCTCTCCTTTACATTGAATAAATTGGCTTTACATTCTTGATGACATTTCTAGTGAGAACAAACTTCCTTGGACCAAAAAAAACACCAAACATCGTATTATAAGTGGCCGAACGATCGAGGATGAGTACGATCGAATGCACAGACGAACATGAAAGTGGCCATTTTCTAATGTACAACTTTGTCAAAATACAAACACATGGAGCAGTATGCAAGCCCAAAATCAAACACAAAACACAACTACTTACTTTTTTTGAAGAACTCGCTTGATCTTTCTGTACTGATCAGTCTCCCTCAGTTTCAGGTCTGACCAGCGTTTCCTCAGTTGCTCCTTGGATCGTTGTACCCCAAAATGATTGTACAGCCTCCTCACAGCTTTAGACATGATCTTAGCCTTGTGGACATTGGGGTTGAGGTAAGGCCCATACTTCCCATCATAGTCGCTCCTCTTTAATATGTCCACCATCTCCAACATTTCTCCAAATGACATATTGGAGGCCTTGAATTTCAGGCTCCGGGATCGGGACGTTTCTGCCTCCGGCCTTTCCTCGTCCTCCTCCTCCTCGTTGCTGCAATACTTCGGGCGCACCTGCTGTGTCCCCGCCATGTGCTCTCCCCACTGCGCCGTAAAGAGAAGGGGTGGGGAATAGACGAGAAAGATCGTCAGGGGCGGGCGGAGTTTGACGCATTGCGCACTGTATATAAAACGTCACACGCCTGTGTCGTAGCCACGATCTGTGAGACGAGGGGAGAGAAAAAGCTCACGCACGAGACGATCGCTATAACGAAGGTACAATTTGACGTTGGTACATAACTAGCCTAGACAGATTAGACCTTGAGGCTTCTTTCTGGAGAAGATTAGGAGAGTTTTGCCGGACATTATTTATAGTGTTTTGTGTGGTGTTGTGTCTTGCAGAGATTATGCAGGGATTCAACGACATGAGTTTTCTCCCCCTCTTCATTGATAAATACAGGGAAATTCCCCTTTTATGGCAGGCCAAACACCCCCATTACGGCCACAAAGAAAAGAGGTACGCAGCCCTGCTGACACTTGTGGAATTTGTAAAGCCAAGGTTCCCCACGGCAACTGTTGGTAAGATAAGAAATAAAATTGGCAGCCTGAGGAGTGCGTATATCAGGGAGCGCAAGAAGGTCCTGAAGTCCCTAGAATCTGGAGCTGCAGCAGATCAGGTCTATGCCCCCAAGCTCTGGTACTATGACAGGCTCCATTTTCTCAAAGACCAGACTGATGTCACGGAGCCACTCTCGCCTCCTCCTTCCACGCTTCCTTGCGCGCAGGCCACCCCTGATGAGGCTTCCGAGGAGCAACCTGGGCCTTCCAGTCTGGAAGATGTGGAGGAGCCCAGCTTGTGGCAGGTATAGTAGTTTGGGAACCAATTTTGTGAAAAATAAAGGATGTTCAGTTAATTCAGGATCCCCAATTGCTTAGTTCCTAACGTGTTTGACATATCAACTGACAGTAGTGTTGTAGACATTTGGGGCCAGAATATAAACTGCAGGGCTGAGAATTGTATGGTTTTCTATTTGTAACCATTTTGCAACAGTCACTAGCTGAAAATTGTGTGTGTTTGATGAACAAATAACTGAAACTATGTCCCTTTTTCATACACAGGAAGACCTCAGCCAGGAGGTGGCTGTGGAATGTGGCAGTCAGGAGGAGGAAGGGGTTAGTGGCAGCCAAGAGGTGGGTAGTGGCAGCCAAGAGGGGGGTAGGCCTAGGAGCCTGACTGACTCCCAAATCCCTCCCCTCCGCCTTCCCTACAAAAGGGCGAGAAGGGGGGGTGAGGCGGGAGAGTCAGCGCTCCGGATGATCAGAGAGGCTTCAGCCTCCCTACATGCCACACCCACCGACGAGGAGACCTTTGGCTCCGTGGTTGTCACGAAAATGATGGGTATGGAGGTGGGGCAACGCAACATGTGTGAGGATGTCATCCTCAAAGTCCTAAATAAGGGGATGGCTGGGGGGGTGACCCCACTCACACATGTTTGCCATAGTGACCATGCTCCGCCTCCTCCTCCTCCTCCTCCTCTGCCACCCCACCAGCAACACAGCCACAGCGTGCAAGGAAGCGTGGAAGGAAGACCTGAGAGTGACGACCTGGATTCAGTCTGGTCTGAGAGAAGATGGAGCCTCTCGTAGTACCAGAGCCTGGGGACCTAGATGGCATCTGCTGCAGTTCCGGATGTTTTGGACTTCAGGACCAGATAGCACTCCCTTATTATTTAGATAGGTACTCCTCAGGCCCCCAATTTTAGACGCTTCAAAAATGATGGTTGCCGTGGGGGTCCAAGGCTTTGCAAATTCCCCAAGTTTCTTCATCGCTGCGTTCCTCTTTGGTTTGTTTCTGAGACCTAAATAAAGGTATTTTTGATTTGAAATAATCATTGCCTATGTGTTTTACTTTTCTACAATGACAGTTTATTTGTGAGTAGGCTGGTACATTTCACTAATCATAAAGTATAATTAACAAGGGGCACCAACAACAAACAAACTCCTAGTAAATTTAAGCAACAAATAGAAATGTTAATAATGTTGTTTTGCTAAGTTGAGACACACAACCCCCCTCAAAAAACAAAAAAAAAAATCTCCTTAAAATATGTATTCCAAAAAAAAAGGACAGATCACCCAAAAAATATAACAAAGATTCTTTTCCGATCTGAGTAAAAATAAACATGTAGTCTAGAAATCCTGTAAAGTAATAAAGAACTAAGTTTGGGAGAAGTGCGGGTGAATAGGAGCAGCTAAAACATGTCATTCTTCTTGCATTGTAAAGAAAAAGAGAATGCGCTGCATTAAAGACATTTTAACATTGCAGCGTGACGAATGTGCTGTGTCGATTTGGAAAGGTAGTTTTACCTGACAGAGCGCTTCCGTCACAGAATTTCTTCTGAGCATGCGTAGCACTTTGTCCGTCGGACTACGCTACACACGGTCGGATTTGGTGTGATCGGACTTTGTTGTCAGAAAATCTATCCAGCAGGAGATACGACTTTGTCCGTTGGACAATCCGAGGTACACTGTCCGATGGTGCCTACACACGGTCGGATTTTCCGACAACATTGTCCGATAGGACAGAATCCATCGGAAAATCCGACCGTGTGTATGGGGCTTAACACATAAAATCCTAATAAAATACATTTTCGTTTTTGGCTGTAACATGACAAAATATATACATATGGTTTTAAGCTTAGTATTTTTTAATATCCTTTTTATTTTTTATGTAGCCTCACTGTGCCCACTGTGCCCATTTGCATGCCTCACTGTGCCCATTTGCAGCCATTAGAACTTCAAACTTTGTAGTTAAGGGTCCCTAGATGCCCCCTAGCTGCAGCCAACATTTGGGGTCTCTGGACCCAAAGGGTCTCGAAATGACATTGCTGCAGATGGACACAGTTGACCGATTTTGGGGCCCTGTATCTCAGACCACTTAGTGCGAGGTGTTCCTAGCACCATTTGGCCCCGAGAAACGGGGCCCCAAAGTCGGGTCGGAAAATGTCAAGCACTTTTCTGCAGCAGAGAATGACATTTTCCAAACTGACTTTGGCTCCCCGTATCTCGGGGCCACTTAAAGTTAGGAACCCCAAATTTGGATATGTTGTAGTGTTGGTTACACTGGGTTTGCCAAGTGGCCCTGAGATACAGGGCCCCAAAGTCGGGTCGGAAAATGTCGTTCTTTGCTGCAGAAAAGTGCTTTACTCGAGTATAAGCTGAGGGGGGCACTTTCAGCACAAAAAAATGTGCTGAAAAACTCGGCTTATATTTTTTATTACCTTGTACATCTTTTTTAGTGTAGATAGGTTTTTTGTCTATGGTGTTTTTTACGCACACTAAGGGCTCTTTCACACGGGACGGATCCGTAATGATCCGCCCCGTAAAGATCCGCTGCTCAGCGGGGATCGCTCCGCTGACCCCCGCTGAGCGGGCGGATGACAGGGCGGTCTCTGCACACTGTGCAGGGACCACCCTGTCAGATCTCCGCTCTCCTCTATGGGGGATCGGATGAACACGGACCGTCTGTCCGTGTTCATCCGCTCTGCAGGCGGATAGAAAAATAGGGTTTTCCTCCGTCTGCAGAATCGGACCACAGCGGAGACGGACAATATCGGGTGTCAGCGGATGTTCATCAGCTGACACCCACTATCCCATAGGGATGCATGTATGTCCGTATTTCATTCGAAAACGGATGGATGAAATACGGATATATGGTCCGCCCGTGTGAAAGGGGCCAAATCCATATATGTATATATGTACACGTGTATGTACAATGGGGACGGAATGTATTGAGACCCCCTTAAATTTTTCACTCTTTGTTATATTGCAGCCATTTGCTAAAATCATTTAAGTTCATTTTTTTTCCTCAATAATGTACACGCAGCACCCCATATTGACAGGAAAAACACTGAATTGTTGACATCTTTGCAGATTTATTAAAAAAGAAAAACTGAAATATCACATGGTCCTAAGTATTCAGACCCTTTGCTTTGACACTCGTATATTTGACTCAGGTGCTGTCTATTTCTTCTGATCATCCTGGAGATGGTTCTACACCTTCATTTGAGTCCAGCTGTGTTTGATTATACTGATTGGACATGATTAGGAAAGTCACACACCTGTCTATATAAGACCTTACAGCTCACAGTGCATGTCAGAGCAAATGAGAATCATGAGGTCAAAGGAACTGTCTGAAGAGCTCAGAGACAGAATTGTGGCAAGGCACAGATCTTGCCAAGGTTACAAAAAATGTCTGCTGCACTTAAGGTTCCATAATTCTTAAATGGAAGATGTTTGGGACGACCAGAACCCTTCCTAGAGCTAGCCGTCCAGCCAAACTGAGCTATCGGGGGAGAAGAGCCTTGGTGAGAGAGGTAAAGAAGAACCCATAGATCACTGTGGCTATCACGTACCTGGTGGAGACTGGAATGTGATAGAGGCCTCCCTTGCTCCTCCCGCCTTCACTCCTGAATGTGTATGTATTTTTGTATATTTATTTGTGTCACTTTTTGTGCTCCCAGTGCTGGCACAAGCACAGCACAATACCAGGCCTATACTGTTTCTTCCCGTTCTCAGCCCATAGACCCGCCCACAGCCTGCCCCCAGACTATAAGAAGCTATGCCTTCTAGCTTCTAGTTATTGGCACGAAGAAGGAACCAATCAGTTGTTCCAAAACGCGTCCCGTCTTTATCACCTCACTTCCAGTTTGTGGTCCACGCTGGTTGTTGGTCTCCTCCCGCTGACACGTCATCTCCAGGACTCTTGCTCCACACTGATCCCAGCAGCGCTGCTATTCCCCTGGTGCTTTCACTGCTGTGGCTTCCGTAAATGTAGGGGTGTCTGGTTGGATCTATGTTGGCTCAGTGTGGTTATTACAATGTCACAGTGCACACTTCCCCTATGCACAAATGGGAGAGGAGAGAGGCTAGATCAGCTCTGCCTTCCCCCTCCTCTAGGTTCTGCCCATCCAAGTGTGAGCACAGTGACTGGATTCTTAGTTCCCCTATTTTTTTACTTTTTCCTTCAGCAATAGCTGTTATAACGTAAGCCAATATGTTTAGACTTGGTCCCTTGTGCTTTTAGGTGGGTTCACACTGGTTTGCTATGTTTTGGCCCATTGCTGGTGTATCCGCAGTTTTCCTGCATTTTACCCGCAGCCCTATTGATTTCTATTAGGTTGCGTGTTTTTTCTGAAAGCGCACCAAAATTCTTGCATGCTGCATCTTTGGCGCACTATCAGAAAATGCGTCAAAAACCTGCAACCTAATATAAATCAATAGGACTGCAGCTAAAGCTAAATATACACAAGCAGTGCGCCCAAACTGCAGCACACCAGTGTGAACCCAAAGGCTTGTACACACAATACCACCACCCCCCCTCCCCCTTGTAGAACTTGGTCTGATCAATACTCCTGGCATTCATTTCACACACGGCCATACCATCCCAACTCAGAAGGGGTGGGTGCTCCAGGGATTTGTTTGACTATGCAGGCCCCGTCCCTTCTACATGTCTCGGCAGAGTCCTAGAGGGCTAGAGGGTGGCAAGTGGCACACTGTATCTGGTGGCAGGCTGTGGGTGGCAAGTGGTGCACTATCTGGTGGCAGGTGACACACTGTATCTGGTGGCAGGCTGTGGGTGGCAACTGGCACACTTTCTGGTGGCAGGCTGCTGGTGGCAAGTGACACACTGTATCCGGTGGCAGGCTGTTGGTGGCAAGTGACACACTGTATCTAGTGGCAGGCTGCTGGTGGCAAGTGGCACACTGTATCTGGTAGCAGGCTGCTGTTGACAAGTGGCAAACTGTATCTGGTGGCAGGCTGCTGTTAAAAAGTGGCACACTGTATCTGGTGGCAGGCTGCTGGTGGCAAGTGGCACACTGTATCTGGTGGCAAGTGGCACACTGTATCTGGTGGCAGGCTGCTGGTGGCAAGTGATACACTGCATCTGGCAGCAGGCGATGGTGGCAAGTGACACGTTGCATCTGGCAGCAGGCAACTGTGGAAAGCGTTACGCTGCATCTGATGGCAGGCTATGGGTGGCAAGTGACACACTGCATCTGGTGGCAGGCGACAGTGGCAAGTAACAAGCTGCATCTTGTGGTTCCCACTGATACTGCATTATAGTGAGTTTGACTATATATTACAATGTAGTAATAGAAATAATGGAATTTGATCATCCTGACACCATATCAAGCATGGTGTCAGGATGATTTTAAGTGCTAACACAAAGCCATTTGCCCGACAAATCACCCCCGCCGACAATTTCCCCATCAACCCCGATGCTACACCCTCATCTTTTTTTGGGAAGGGGGGGGGGGGAGGTTTTCCCTGAATGGCAGTTTGGAAATTGAAAATGTGGTCACCCAATGTTGCTGTTGGTCAGACACTGCATAGCAGGTGGTATTGGTGGTGTTGCTGCTGCTCAGAGGCTGCACAGCTGGTATTACTGGTGAGAGTATATTTAATTTGTTTTAGCAAAAAATTGTTTGCATTTTCATTTTGTTTCCATAAAAAGGACCCACCAAAATCCTCAGCACCAGGCCCATGATACTCTTATGCCGCGTACACACGAAGGGACAATCCCGCGGGATTATCCACTGGACTGAAGTCCAGCGGATAATCCCCTCGTGTGTGGGCGCCGGCGGACTTTTTGGCGCCAAAGTCCGGCGGACTTTTTGGTGCCAAAGTTTTAAGTTTGGTTTTAAAATTATCCGCTGGACTTGGCAGTCCAGCGGACAATCCCGCCGTTAGTAGGCAAGTCCGCGGGACTTTTGAGAATGAACGGACTTGCCCACACACGGAGCAGTCCGTTCATTTCGAACGTAACTTCAGGTACGTAGCTAGCGTAGGCAGTAAATGCCGGCGCGCTAGCTCCGTCACCTGTCATGGATTTAAAGGGAATCCCCACGCCGAAAAACGGCGTGGGGGTCCCCCCCAAATCCATGTCAGACCCTTATCCGAGCACGCAGCCTGGCAGGCCAGGAAAGGGGTGGGGACGAACGAGCGCCCCCCCCCCTCCTGAGCCGTACCAGGCCGCGTGCCCTCAACATGGGGGGTGCCCTGGGGAAAGGGGGGCTGTGCGGCCCCCCCACCCCAAAGCACCTTGTCCCCATGTTGATGAGGACAAGGGCCTCTTCCCGACAACCCTGGCCGTTGGTTGTCGGGGTCTGCGGGCGGGGGCTTATCGGAATCTGAGAGACCCCTTTTATAAGGGGGCCCTCAGATCCCGGCCCCCCACCCTATGTGAATGAGTATGGGGTACGATGTACCCCTACCCATTCACCTAAGGTGTAAAATGTAAAGTAAAAAAAACACACACACTTTTGAAAAAATAGTTTATTGCACTGCTCCGGGGGTCTTCTTCCGTCTTGGGGGTCTTCTCGCCGGACTCCCCCGCCATTTACCAAGCTCTTTTACCGAGCGGGGGAAGTCCGGCTACCTTCTTCGTCGTCGCCGCCGTCGTCTGGGGGTCTCGATCCGCCTTCGGGGGTCTTCGGGGGTCTTCCGGGGGTCTCTTCTGTTCTTGCGGCGGTCGTCGTCTTCCGCGCCGCCGGCGCCTTCTCCTTCTTCTTGTCCTTCTTCTTCTTCTTCTTCTTCCGATGTTGACCCGACGCTCTCTCTGCCCGGAATGCCTGTGCCGCTCTGCGCTGGGACTTATATAGGGGCATGGGGACAGGGTCACATGTTCATGTCACATGGTGACCCCGCCCCCTTGTGTTGTCACAGTCCCGGAGGATGCTGGAGGATCCATGCCAGCTTACGGAGCCAGCGCGGCGGCATTTACTGCCTACGCTAGCTACGTAACCTGAAGTCACGTGCTAAATGAACGGACTTGCCGATGAGCGGCAAGTCCGTTCATTTTCAAAAGTCCCGTGGACTTTTGCCGGCGGATTATCCGTCCGTGCGTGTGTGGGCAAGTCCGCACGTGTGTGGGCAAGTCCACACGCTCGGAAAGTCCAGCGGACCCAGCTGGAAAGTCCGGCGGGATTGTCCGCTGGACTAGGTCCGCCGGCAAAAGTCTGCACGTGTGTACGCGGCATTAATGAGACTTTGAGGACCATATAGAAAAAACTCCAAAACATTAATTTGTAATGGTTTTAAAAATACTATACAAAGTAGAGGGTATCTTTAAAGAGGCTATAAACCTCTAAAAAAAAGTCCCAAACAACAAACAAACCTTCAAGACAATGGCATAATGAGCTAGTATGCATTGCATACTAGCTCATAATGAAATACTTAGCTTAAAACAAAACTGTTTTAGCGGTCCCCGGACACCGCTGTTACAGCCGACATCTTTCCTGGAGCTTCTTCCGGGTTTGCGGGCTCCAGTCCTGTGATTGTCCGGAGCCGCAATGACGTCACTCCCACACATGCGCGCGGGAGCCGCCGTTCACGGCTCGGGCTCGGAAGGAACGGAATCCGTGGGCCATTCCTTCAGAGCACATGCACCAGTGATGTTACTGGCTGCATGCACTGGAAATAACTCCTTAACTGTACACGTTTAGGAGATATTTTCAATACCTATAGGTAAGCCTTATTATAGGCTTACCTACAGTATCTCACAAAAGTGAGTACACCCCTCACATTTAAATGTAAATATTTTATTATATCTTTTCATGTGACAACACTGAGGAAATTACACTTTGCTACAATGTAGAGAATGTACAGCTTTTATAACAGTGTAAATTTGCTGTCCCCTCAAAATAACTCAACACACAGCCATTAATGTCTAAACCGCTGGCAACAAAAGTGAGTACACCCCTAAGTAAAAATGTTCAAATTGGGCCCAAACTGTCAATATTTTGTGTGGTCACCATTATTTTCCAGTACTGCCCATGCCCTCTTGGGCATGGAGTTCACCAGAGCTTTACAGGTTGCCACTTCCTCTCCCTCTCCTCCATGATGACACCACAGAGCCAGGGTAAGATTAATGCTGCGTACACACGTGCGGACTTTTGCCGGCGGACTTAGTCCAGCGGACAATCCCGCGGGACTTTCCAGCTGGGTCCGCTGGACTTTCCGAGCGTGTGGACTTGCCCACACACGTGCGGACTTGCCCACACACGCACGGACGGATAATCCGCCGGCCAAAGTCCGCGGGACTTTTGAAAATGAACGGACTTGCCGCTCATCGGCAAGTCCGTTCATTTAGCACGTGACTTCAGATTACGTAGCTAGCGTAGGCAGTAAATGCCGCCGCGCTGGCTCCGTAAGCTGGCATGGATTTAAAGGGACTCCCCACGCCGAAAAAACGGCGTGGGGGTTCCCCCCAAATCCACGTCAGACCCTCATCCGAGCACGCAGCCTGGCAGGCCAGGAAAGGGGTGGGGACGAACGAGCGCCCCCCCCTCCTGAGCCGTACCAGGCCGCGTGCCCTCAACATGGGGGGTGCCCTGGGGAAAGGGGGCCGTGCGGCCCCCCCCCCCCCAAAGCACCTTGTCCCCATGTTGATGAGGACAAGGGCCTCTTCCCGACAACCCTGGCCGTTGGTTGTCGGGGTCTGCGGGCGGGGGCTTATCGGCATCTGGGAGCACTCTTTAATAAGGGGGCCCCCAGATACCGGCCCCCCACCCTATGTGAATGAGTATGGGGTACGATGTACCCCTACCCATTCACCTAAGGTGTAAAATGTAAAGTAAAAAAAAACACACACACTTTTGAAAAAATATTTTATTGCACTGCTCCGGGGGTCTTCTTCCGTCTTGGGGGTCTTCTCGCCGGACTCCCCCGCCATTTACCAAGCTCTTTTACCGAGCGGGGGAAGTCCGGCTACCTTCTTCGTCGTCGCCGCCGTCGTCTGGGGGTCTCGATCCGCCTTCGGGGGTCTTCGGGGGTCTTCCGGGGGTCTCTTCTGTTCTTGCGGCGGTCGTCGTCTTCCGCGCCGCCGGCGCCTTCTCCTTCTTCTTGTCCTTCTTCTTCTTCTTCTTCTTCTTCTTCTTCTTCTTCTTCTTCTTCTTCCGATGTTGACCCGACGCTCTCTCTGCCCGGAATGCCTGTGCCGCTCTGCGCTGGGACTTATATAGGGGCATGGGGACAGGGTCACATGTTCATGTCACATGGTGACCCCGCCCCCTTGCGATGTCACAGTCCCAGCATCCTCCGGGACTGTGACAACACAAGGGGGCGGGGTCACCATGTGACATGAACATGTGACCCTGTCTCCATGCCCCTATATAAGTCCCAGCGCAGAGCGGCACAGGCATTCCGGGCAGAGAGAGCGTCGGGTCAACATCGGAAGAAGAAGAAGAAGAAGAAGAACAAGAAGAAGGACAAGAAGAAGAAGAAGGAGAAGGCGCCGGCGGCGCGGAAGACGACGACCGCCGCAAGAACAGAAGAGACCCCCGGAAGACCCCCGAAGGCGGATCGAGACCCCCAGACGATGGCGGCGACGACGAAGAAGGTAGCCGGACTTCCCCCGCTCGGTAAAAGAGCTTGGTAAATGGCGGGGGAGTCCGGCGAGAAGACCCCCAAGACGGAAGAAGACCCCCGGAGCAGTGCAATAAACTATTTTTTCAAAGGTGTGTGTGTTTTTTTTACTTTACATTTTACACCTTAGGTGAATGGGTAGGGGTACATCGTACCCCATACTCATTCACATAGGGTGGGGGGCCGGGATCTGAGGGCCCCCTTATAAAAGGGGTCTCTCAGATTCCGATAAGCCCCCGCCCGCAGACCCCGACAACCAACGGCCAGGGTTGTCGGGAAGAGGCCCTTGTCCTCATCAACATGGGGACAAGGTGCTTTGGGGTGGGGGGGCCGCACGGCCCCCCTTTCCCCAGGGCACCCCCCATGTTGAGGGCACGCGGCCTGGTACGGCTCAGGAGGGGGGGGCGCTCGTTCGTCCCCACCCCTTTCCTGGCCTGCCAGGCTGCGTGCTCGGATGAGGGTCTGACATGGATTTGGGGGGGACCCCCACGCCGTTTTTTCGGCGTGGGGATTCCCTTTAAATCCATGACAGGTGACGGAGCTAGCGCGCCGGCATTTACTGCCTACGCTAGCTACGTACCTGAAGTTACGTTCGAAATGAACGGACTGCTCCGTGTGTGGGCAAGTCCGTTCATTTTCAAAAGTCCCGCGGACTTGCCTACTAATGGCGGGATTGTCCGCTGGACTGCCAAGTCCAGCGGATAATTTTAAAACCAAACTTAAAACTTTGGCACCAAAAAGTCCGCCGGACTTTGGCGCCAAAAAGTCCGCCGGCGCCCACACACGAGGGGATTATCCGCTGGACTTCAGTCCAGCGGATAATCCCGCGGGATTGTCCCTTCGTGTGTACGCCGCATAAAAGTACCCTCCACTTGTTGTGTGGTATTTCAAAAAACCCCTGCGAAGTGAACCTGGGCAAATTTGTTCATATCTAGGCATGGTGTGGGGTATAGCAAGATGACCAGGATTAACAATCTTCACTGTGTACTGCTCAGTAAGTTATGACTCAAGTACAACTCACAGTTATGAAAATAGAAGCACTTGCTAGTAAGTAAGGAAGACAAGTTACTGCAAAACTTTCAGGGGCATCTGTTAAAAGGCACACAATTGGAGTTCTCAATAAAAGTGCCAAATGTCAAGTAAGTCTACTTTGCTGAGATTACATAATTGCAGCAGTCATCTGCTTTCCAGCTCTTGTAGTTTTTTTCCTGTGTCAGTGGCTTCTACACACTAATGCCCTGTACACACGGTCGGAAATTCTGACGGAAAATGTCCGATCGGACATGCAGACACAGTGGTGTAGTGGTTAGCACTCTCGCCTAGCAGTAAGAAGGGTCGCTGGTTTGAATCCCAACCACGACACTACCTGCCTGGAGTTTGCATGTTCTCCCTGTGCCTGCGTGGGTTTCCTCCGGGTACTCCGGTTTCCTCCCACAATCCAAAGACAGGCAGGTAGCTTCTGTCCAAAAAAATTGGCCCTTGTATATGAATGGGGACCTTGGATTGTGGGCTCCTTGAGGGTAGGGACCAATTTAAGTGTGCAATGTACAGGGATAGGGACAGTTGTAGACACTCGCTCAGGTTGAACTGGATGGACTGGTGTCTTTATTCAACCTTACTAACTATGAAACTATGAAACTATGAAACTATGTTGTCGGAAAATCCGGCCGTGTGTGGGCTCCATCGGACTTTTTCCGTCGGAATTTCAGACGGAAAAAATTTGAGATCCTGCTCTCAAATTTCTCCGACAACAAAATCCGATCAGACTTTTTCCGATCGTGTGTAGAGAATTCCGACGGACAAAGTGCCACGCATGCTCGGATCAAATTACGAGACCAAAGCTATTGGCTACTAGCCTCTACGTAGTTCCGTCGTATGGAACGAACGTCATCACGTTCAGAATGATCGGATTCACCAGTGTCGGACAAAATCCGTCGGAAAAATTCCGACGGATTTTGTGGTCGGAATTTCCGACCGTGTATACGGGGCATTAGTGCTCTTCATGGGACCGTGTTTGATGGTCCCTGCTCACAGAGGAGGTGCATCAGAACACACGGAAAGCATAGAATTGCAATGCAAAGGCCCCCTATTTATGTTTTGCACATTCAGAATTGTTCTTCTTTTGTAGTTTACATATCAAAAGTTTAAATTTAATTATAACCTTATTATTATCATATTATAACTATTAATTTAGCTTGATCATCATAAGCAGTTGGGACACGGATTGCTTAGTAACTTGCAAGAAGTCACATCTTCTAGCCTCCCAGCTTCATGGGTAAGTGATTTTACTTGACAATAGTGGTCTGGGAGCTTTTCTTCTGAAGAATTTATTCTCACATTAATATGCTAGTTTAAAACAGCTTACAGTGATCCATGCAACAAACTCCCTGCTTTCTTTTTAAGAAGGGGGCTAAGTAAGCTCTTAGATATAAATCACTAAAGTAAATCACTTCCAAGACCTGTACTGAGCAGCTGGCCTGAACACAGGAGATTGGTCGCTCAGCTCAGGCACCTTTTAAAGAATTCTATCAAATTTCTGAATAAATGCAGAGCATTCTCTGATTGGACGAGGTGGAGAGCATGATGTCACCAAGGCAATCTCTAAATGGCATCCGTGCTTAACAGCCAACCTCATGTATTCACAATGCATTGGGCTGGCCATTCAGCACGGGACCCCAAAGCAAATGGAGATCACTGAATCGCTAGTGTTGTCTAGTGATTTCCAGCTTCTAGCGGCATTACCCAGGAATGGTATATACATAGTTACATTAGTCCAAGCTGCAAAAACATACCATTGCCTGGAATGTGTTTAGACAAAGTGGTAGCTCTCTGTCTATACTCAGCATGCAGAAAAGCATATGTAAGGCACTGTAATGCCGCCTACATACGACCGGACTTTCCGGCAGAAAAGGTCAGACGGTCTTCCCGACGGAGATATGAACGAACAGACTTGCCCACCAAAGTCCGTTCGTTTTGAACGTGATGACGTACGACGGGACTAGAAAGGGAAATTCAATAGCCAGTAGCCAATAGCTGCCCTTGCATCATATTTGGTCCGTCGGACCAGCATACAGACGAACGGTTTTCCCGATAGGAATGGATTCCGTCGGAAAGATTTTAAACGTGTTCTATTTCTAGGTTCGTCTGAATTTTTTAAAGAAAAACGATCGGATTATACCAAACACGATCGGAATATCCGACGGAATGATTCTGCTGGAAAGTCCAGTCGTGTGTATGCGGCATAAGTCTTTCCCACTTTCAGTTTGGCCATGCCCAACATTCTTCATGGAGTGCCCAGGGATGCCCCAGGTCCTTTATAGTGGCACTTAGGTATCTGCTCTGTGTTTTTAAAGTGGTTGTAAAGCCTAAACATTTTTTACCTGATTTCATTCTTTGTGTTAGGGTAAAAAATTGTTTAGGTGTCAGCGTCGCCCACTCAACCACCCTTTACCTTACCTGAGCCCTCAATCGATCCAGTGTCGTGCACGTCTGCAGGTCTTCTCTCCTGCCGGACTTCCGGGTCTTGTTGGCTTTGCTGGGGCACTGGGAGCCATAGGCTGTCAATCAAAGCTAGTGACGAGGGAGCGAGGGGAAGGGCCGAGTCCCGATGTCTGTTTCAATGGACGCACCAGTGGGGCTTGGGTGTGAGCACGCACGAGTGCCCCCATGGGAAGCGGCTTTCCATGGGGGCACTGGATAGAGGGGAGGGGCTAGGAGCACCAGTGGGGGACCTGAATAGAGGAGGTTAGCGGCCGCTAGCAGGCAAGTATAGACATGTTTGTTATTTTTTTTTTATTTACCTTTACATTTCCTTTTAATCTTAGGTAAAGTTTGAATTTAAAAAAAATTCTATACTTGAATATAAACAAATATGTTTAATTTCTATTATTATTATTTAGCCAGTGTTATTTGTCTATGTTTGGCTTTGCCAACATTTTGTTAATAATTCTCTTCTTGGGACCCAGTACAATAACACTGCACCTAACATACAGAATGGGGCAGTGTTGAGTAGAGACCATACAGAGGAGTGTACAGAGTGGGGCAGTGTTGTGCAGAGAAGAAAGCAAAGAAGACATTGGCCAGCATGGACACTTGATCATGCTCTCCAATTAGAATCTCATTGAGCTGTCCCACCTTCCCAGAAGAAAGAAGGGTGCAGAAGATGCACTTTCAAATGCCTGGACCACCTAAATTCATATAACAAAAAAAAACACTCACTTTTATGTAGACTGCACTTAGAAGAAGTATTCAAATCTGTATATTTTTCTACTTTTGAAGTTATGACAAACTTTTTCCTTCTAACACAGATATACCTGTAGATCTATGTCTAAAATACTGTGTTCTTTTTTTATTATTATAACTTTCTATGCTGGGAACCATAAACTTAAAAATGGAAGCCAAAAGAACAAAGAAGTGTTTTTGTACAGAGCCTCAGGTGCCTGATGCAGATGAAGTGTGCGTGGGAAACTTACGCAAGCAGGCTAAATGGAGCACCTCAAATTAACACTCAAGATGAGCTGTCTCCATCAAAGAGGACAAGGTAACATCTAAATGTGCTTTATTTTTAATTGGGCTCTCAAGAGCTTAAACGACTTTTTAGGTTGTTTATACAGAGACAATGTGAAAAAAGAAAAAAAAAAAAAAACGAACCAAATGGCAGGATAGATTGTATGCTATGTATTAAATCATGGGGAAATTAACAGCATTTGGTTTTGCTTTTGTCTGCTGCTTTGTTCAGTTAATTAGTGATATCATAAGGAATGTACTTGAGGTTCTCTACCCAGATGCAATTTCTGGCTAATATGCCTCTTAAATCAGGTAAAAGTTGTGCCTTGATTACAGGTTTCTATTGTCAAGTTGAAAAGCTCCTCTTTTTATGGTTCCCTTAATGGCTGTCTGCCAACTATCTTGGGTTATCGTTCAGTTTAGCAAAAAGAGTAAAATGTAAAGGCAACCTGACACTTGCTTCATGAAAACATATATGAGCCTATCATACTGTGGGTTGTATTCCAATTTAGCAGGGTACATAAAAATATTATCTGAGTTTTATATTTGACATGTAATTAACCTTTTTAATTAAAAAAAATATTTCTCCAAAAAAAAAAAACAGGTTGGAACAGTCTGTAATAACTCTGAATATGCAGCTAGTCCCATACCACAGTTCAAACGAGAGCCACCAAAGAGATTCATCACCTGAAGGATTTTTGTCCTGGTAAGGAAAGGTTCATTTGAAATTAAGACAGATACCAGCATGTTTTAGAACATTTGGAGGGAGCCCATGAAAATAGAGAAAGAATATACAAGTTTCATGCAATCCTGTGGGAATACAAAGTGTATAACATGGAACCCACAGTACGGACAATCCCACAGAGCTAACAATTGAGGCACGCTTACTATTATGCCCCGTACACACGGTCGGAAATTCCGACCACAAAATCCGTCGGATTTTTTCAGACGGATTTTGTCCGACACTGGTGTTGCATACACACGGTCGGACAAAGTTGTCAGAAAATCCGATCATCCTGAACGTGGTGACATTCGTTGCGTACGACGGGACTACGTAGAGGCTAGTAGCCAATAGCTTTGGTCTTGTAATGTGATCTGAGCATGCGTGGCACTTTATCCGTCTGAATTCGCTACACACGATCGGAAAAAGTCTGATAGGACTTTGTTGTCGGAAAATTTGAGAGCAGGATCTCAAACTTTTTTCCGTCGGAAAAAGTCCGATGGAGCCCACACACGGTCGGAATTTCCGACAACATGGTCCGATAGGACATTTTCCGTCGGAAAATCCGACCGTGTGTACGGGGCATTACTGTATAAAAGTGGCCCTGAATCATCTAAGGCTGACCACCTAATACATAAATTGCTATTTAGCTAAGAAATAAACAGATATTTTGGTGGTACTTAAAGTGGGAGGGAGACTCAGTAGGTGGGTCAAAGCTCACTGTTTTACAGAAAAATTCTGTATTTGCCTATAACTTCAGCTGCCTACATAAATCTACTGATCCTTTTGACATGCATTTTTCACTGAAGATTACTACTGCTTAAGCATTTTTCATCATATGCTCGCTTTGAACTGCCCAGGTTTGTGTTAAAAAATGTATATTAAGAGAAAAAAAATCTATTTGTTAGAGAAATTAAATAAGTAGAAGATATCTTGTTGGAGAGCTGGAGGAAGATTCAATGGACTATGAGTGTGCCGATTACCGCACTTGTAGTCCATTGAGAACTACAAGTCCGTCTTCTGCAGTGGAAGACAAGACTTGTAGTTCATTCATTCACAAAACTCCCCACACACCCCATTTTAACCACTTAATGTCCTTAGGGTGTTTTAAAATGTCCTGGACTTGAAGTGGTTAAAACAACCTCCCGGGAGCTCAGAACCATGCCAAATGGCCAGAATAGTTTTGTACAGAGGAGATCAAGAACATCTGTTATCACTTCCAGTTTCAGAGCTATCATTCGCCAGCTGTTGTAGTTGAGGATGCAGCTAATTGGGCGGCACAGTGGTGTAGTGGTTAGCACTCTCACCTAGCAGTAAGAAGGGTCGCTGGTTCGAATCCCAACCACGACACTTCCTGCCTGGAGTTTGCATGTTCTCCCTGTGCCTGCGTGGGTTTCCTCCGGGTACTCCGGTTTTCCTCCCACAATCCAAAGACATGCAGGTAGGTTAATTGGCTTCTGTCCATAAAATTGAATGGGGACCTTAGATTGTGGGCTCCTTGAGGGGGAGGGACTGATGTGAGTGTGCAATGTACAGGGATGGGGGCAATTGTAGACACTCACTCAGGTTGAACTGGATGGACTGATGTCTTTATTCAACCTTACTAACTATGAAACTATGAATAATCAATTATGATCTGTACTTGATTAGCTGCAGTGGAGGGCAGGGGAGACATTTGGGGACTAACAGATCCCTGATATCTCAATATTCTATCACAATGGGGGGCTTTTTAGCCTCATTGTGATAGCAATAAAGTTAAATGAAAAAAAAATAAAAAAAAAATATATATATATATATATATATATATATATATACGCATTTTAATAAAATAAATAAAAATATTTAAAAAAAATTAAATAATTGCACTCCTGTTCCCCCCACACGTAAATGCAAATGCAACATGCACATAGGTTCTGCATGTGTATGTAAACAGTGATTACATCACACATGTAAGGAATCGCCATGAACATTGGAATACGAGCAATACAATTATGGTTACCTCCAAACTTATAACCTGTAAAGGCTTTTGAAGCATCTCCTATAAAAAAATGTTAGGTACTGTATTTGTTGCAAGTTCACAGGCATGGGTCTTGATATGTTTGGTATCTATTTATAAGAAGCAACTCATCTTTTATATATTACCAGAAAATTGGTATTATATTGTGTTTGTGTGTGCTAAAACGAATTTTAGTGTATTTTTTCTTGAAAATATGCTTTTGATAAATGGCTGTGCAAATATTGTGCAGCATAAAAAAGTTGCAACAGCAACCACCCTTTTATTCTCCAGGGCCTCTGCTTTCAGAAAATAATGTTTGGGGATGCTAAGTAATTTTCTAGTAAAAAAAATGCTGATTTTAACATTTTTGTGAAAAATATAATTGCCCCAAACATATAATAATATACTAAACTTTTTCTAGGGCTATTTCAGACAATGCATTACAATAACACAACACGTTATAGTATGTTATGTTTTGAATGGGCTGACAGCACACCTTAATGCACCCAACCCTTTTATTTCACACAACGCACAGATGTAAATATGGTGCCCAGGCAAGGTGGCACTTTAAATGAATGGCATCACAATGCACTGCTGTCCGTGCATTCATGCCTATGCTGTGGTAATGTAGATTTGACTGTGGAGTTGATTTACTAAAACTGGAGCACTCATAATCCAGAGCAGCTGTGCATGGTAGCCAATCAGCTTCTAACTTCAGCCTGTTCAATTAAGCTTTGACAAAAAAAAAAACAGAAGCTGATTGGTTTCTATGCAGACCGGAACCAGATTTTGCACTCACCAGTTTTAGTAAATCAACCCCTGTGTGTTATCACAATGCATAAAGGTGAATGTTTACTTAAAGAGAATGATACAGAGCAAATGCGTGGGTGGCCGGAGCAGATGCAAGCCTAGACCGCTCCAACACTCCTGGAACTCAGAGCCTGATTTAGCCACCCCCCTGCCTCGCTCGTCCCAGCATTACATCAGGATAGCGGGTGATCATCAGGCTGACCCACTCCATGTCCACCCCGCCAGTGGGGAAGACTCATGGCGGCACCCGCAAACCACCTCCTGTGTCAGGGAAAGGAGCCAAGAGGGGGACCAGCACCGGCTCCACACAGGCAGCAAAAGAGCAGCTGCAGCCACAACCACAGAGGAGCCGAGGAAGACCCCCTTGTTTAGGGGCACACAGCACAGATTCCCCCAAAGCCACCCAGTCCACAGGTGAGCAGGCACATTTCCTGCTCTCTTCCTAGCCCTGCCAGATCCCCTTCACAGGCCTTAGTACCATCCTCAGGCCCTAAATTACATACTTCATCTGCCCTGAACAGGGAAATGGTGGACATCTTTCTCAGCCAGACTACTGGCCATTACTCAGACCCTGATAGTCCTAAGGGATTCCCAGCTCCTCTGCCTACACAGCTACCATACTCTGCGGACACTATACTCCTTGCCCCTTTTGCTGATATGTTGCAGAGGGTTAGAGTTAGGGAAGGCCACCACTAAACTAGCCTCTAAGCTGAAGCAAGATTTCCAGGAATTGAATCACAGTTTGGACAGCATTAAATCTAAAGTTGATGATACAGTTCATAGTGGCTCAAAACTGCATCATGATTACTGAGCTACATGATCGCTTAGAGTAGTGGCCATCAACCCTGTCCTCAGGGCCCACTAACAGGCCAGGTTTGCAAGATAACTGAAATACATCACAGGTGATATCATTTGCTGCTCAGTGATTGCAGTATTCTAGTCTGCATCTCCCCAAGGTAATACATAAAACCTGGCCTGAGGACAGGGTTGATGACCACTGGCTTAGAGGAAGCCTACACTAAGATTAACAATCTTGAAAACTGTGCCAGGCGTTACAATTTTCATATCCTGGGTCTGCCTGAAACAGTTGAAGATGTCACCTCCATCACCTATTCTCTGATGCAATCTGTTGTGCCAGATATTGATGAAATGATTGTATTCACAGGGCCCTAGTTCCCCTGAAACCAGATGCGCCTCCCAGAGATTTGATTGTGAAACCTCACTTCTTCAGGGACAAGGAAGTGGACATGCGTTATGCTAGGGAACATCCGGATCTGTAAGTTGAAGGCTATACAATCCAGGTAGACATTTCCCAAGCTCCTATTAAAAAAATGAAAAATGTCAAAACGTTGCTTTCCCCTCTGGTTCAACGTTATATTCGCTACAAATGGAACTATCCCTTCCCACAACAATTTACTTATAATGGCAGATCATATTTCTTTTCTACTTTTGCTGAGGGTGAAAAAAATCCTGCTGAATCTGGGATTTATCTCTCATAGTCCCTTGTCTCGGAGCCAGTCAAGATCCAGCAGTCATCCTCCTCCACTTTCACCTCCCCCATCGACGACCAACCTGGACCTCCTCCTGTCACCAGATGCGGATTGTCACTTGCCACGTCACTTGCCACGTCACCTGCCACATGTTACGTTTGTCACTTGCCACGTCACCTGCCACACGTTGTGAATTGTCATTTGCCTGCTACAATTGTCACTTGCTGTGTCACTTTCCTGCTAAGGTGGTCTCTTGCTGTGTCCCAGAGTCAGGCAGCAGATTACCAGTCAGGCAGCAGAGAGATGATGTAATCTCTCTGCTGCCCGCACAGTGAGGGTGGAACTGCGGGGATGTAGGGTGGGCGCCAGGTGGTGAGAGATTGGCCAGCAGCCCGCTCACACACCGAGCCGCCCAGCTGCTCGCCCGCTCTCTCACCTACCCGCTCACAGACTGAGCCGCCCGCCCGTGATCTCACCCTGCGGAGCCGCCCGCTCTCTCACCCGTGAAGCCGCTCACCCACTCTCTCACCCGCATTCTCGGAGGGGGCAATTACCCCGTTGCCCCCCCTGGATCCTCCCCTGCCGCTCTCAGTTAATGGCACACAAAGCTTCTGTTAGGGGTTTTGTTGTCATCCAGGCTTAGGCTTGGCCTTACGTCAATTTTCTTGTACAATTTTCCTTTAGATTTACCTTAAACTATGTAGTTCAAGGGTCTGCATAATTGGATACAATTGAAAGTTGTTTGAATTTGATCTCATATTCTATGGTTTTTGGAAAATTGTACATATATGGCCAGCCTTAAAATGGTTGTAAAGGCAGAAGGTTTTTTATCTTACTGCATTCTGTGCATTAAGATAAAAAGCCTTCTGTGTGCAGCAGCCTCCTCACACAGCCCCTCTAATACTTGGGGCTCTTTCACATGGACGGACCGTATGTCCGTTTTTTATCCTTCCGTTTTCGGATGCAAAACGGACATACATGTATCCCTATGGGATAGCGGGTGTCAGCGGATGAACATCCGCTGACACCCGATCTCGTCCGTGCCCGCTATGGTCCGTTTCTGCAGACGGAGAAAAAACCCTATTTTTCCATCTGTCTGCAGAGTGGATCGGATGACGACGGACCGTCACCCGATCTACCATAGGGGAGAGCGGCGCTGTGACAGGTCCGTCTCTGCACACTGTGCAGAGACGGACCTGTCATCTTCCTGCTCAGCGGAGATCGCTCTGACGATCCCCGCTGAGCAAGCGGATATCCACGGGGCGGATCTGCACTGATCCGCCCCCGTGTGAAAGAGCCCTTACAGTGCCTTGAAAAAGTATTTGTACCCCTGGAAATTTTCCACATTTTGTCATGTTACAACCAAAAACTTTTATGTGATAGACCAACACAAAGTGGCACATAATTGTGAAGTGGAAGGAAAATGATAAATAGTTGTCAACATTTTTACAAATACGGTAAATATCTGAAAAGTGTGACATGCATTTGTACTCATCCCCCCCCCCCCCCCCCGAGTCAATACTTTGTAGAACCAATGTCATAATGTCATGATGTAGAGAATAAGATTTCCTTTCATTTGAGCCCAGTCTTGCCACACAGATTTACTCCAGCCTTGAGAAATCCTCTTTTATTGTTCAGTTAGAAAGATCTTGACAAAGTGCTGAAAACTTTGTCAAAAACGCCCCCTTGCTGTGAGTGACAGGTGATTTACATATCTCATGCACTAGCCTAAAAGAGGCACATCCTGTGTAATTATAAAAAGTGAGAAATCCACCCCTCCCCACATAACAAATCCTGTGATCAATGTATGCTCAGACACACACACTGCACAATAACAATCATCAGATCACTCCATATTCTATGATACAACGTTTTCAGCACTTTGTCAAGATCTTTCTAACTGAACAATAAAAAATATATATTTTTTTTGGGGTTTACATCCACTTTAAAGATTTTGAAAACCATTGATCATTTTCCTTCCACTTCACAATTATGTGTCACTTTGCGTTGGTCTATCACAAAAAATCCCAATAAAATACATTTACAATGTTGGTTGTAACATGACAAAATGTGAAAAATGTTAAGGGATGTGAATACTTTTTCCAAGCACTGTACTTGAGCACTATATGGATCCAGTGATGTTTCACAAGAGACTTGGCTGTCCAGGACTCCCCTCTTCATTGGCTGAGACAGCAGTGCGGTGCCATTGGCTCCCGCTGCTGTCAATCAAAGTCAGAGAAACAATAAGGAGAGAAAGGGGTGGGACCGGGCCGCGGCTCCGTGTCTGAATGGATACAGTGAGCTGCAGCTTGGCTCAGTTGCCCCATAACAAGCTGCTTGCTGTAGGGGCACTGAATAGGAGGGAGGGGCCAGGAGCACTGAAGAGAGACCCGAGAAGAGGAGGATCTGGGCTGCTCTGTCCAAAACCACTGCACAGAGGAAGTAAGTATAACATGTTTGTTATTTTTAAGGGAAAAAAAACGAGACATTAGTATTACTTTAACCACTTCAGCACCGGGCGATTTTACCCCCTTCCTTACCAGAGCACTTTTTGCGATTTGGCACTGCGTCGCTTTAACTGACAATTGCGCAGTCGTGCGACGTTGCACCCAAACAAAATTGACGTCCTTTTTTTCCCACAAATAGAGCTTTCTTTTGGTGGTATTTGATCACCTCTGCGGTTTTTATTTTTTGCGCTATAAACAAAAGAATAGCAACAATTTTGAAAAAAAAACACAATATTTATTTACTCTTTGCTATAATAAATATCCCATTTTTTTTTTTTAAAAACAATTTTTTTACTCAGTTTAGACCGGGTGATAGACCAACACAAAGTGGCACATAATTGTGAAGTGGAAGGAAAATGATAAATAGTTGTCAACATTTTTACAAATACGGTAAATATCTGAAAAGTGTGACATGCATTTGTACTCATCCCCCCCGAGTCAATACTTTGTAGAACCAATGTCATAATGTCATAATGTAGAGAATAAGATTTCCTTTCATTTGAGCCCAGTCTTGCCACACAGATTTACTCCAGCCTTGAGAAATCCTCTTTTATTGTTCAGTTAGAAAGATCTTGACAAAGTGCTGAAAACTTTGTCAAAAACGCCCCCTTGCTGTGAGTGACAGGTGATTTACATATCTCATGCACTAGCCTAAAAGAGGCACATCCTGTGTAACTATAAAAAGTGAGAAATCCACCCCTCCCCCACATAACAAATCCTGTGATCAATGTATGCTCAGACACACACACTGCACTATAACAATCATCAGATCACTCCATGTTCTATGATACAACGTTTTCAGCACTTTGTCAAGATCTTTCTAACTGAACAATAAAAAATATATATTTTTGGGGGTTTACATCCACTTTAAAGATTTTGAAAACCATTGATCATTTTCCTTCCACTTCACAATTATGTGTCACTTTGCGTTGGTCTATCACAAAAAATCCCAATAAAATACATTTACAATGTTGGTTGTAACATGACAAAATGTGGAAAATGTTAAGGGGTGTGAATACTTTTTCCAAGCACTGTACTTGAGGACTATATGGATCCAGTGATGTTTCACAAGAGACTTGGCTGTCCAGGACTCCCCTCTTCATTGGCTGAGACAGCAGTGCGGTGCCATTGGCTCCCGCTGCTGTCAATCAAAGTCAGAGCAACAATAAGGAGAGAAAGGGGTGGGACCGGGCCGCGGCTCCGTGTCTGAATGGATACAGTGAGCTGCAGCTTGGCTCAGTTGCCCCATAACAAGCTGCTTGCTGTAGGGGCACTGAATAGGAGGGAGGGGCCAGGAGCACTGAAGAGAGACCCGAGAAGAGGAGGATCTGGGCTGCTCTGTCCAAAACCACTGCACAGAGGAAGTAAGTATAACATGTTTGTTATTTTTAAGGAAAAAAAAAAACGAGACATTAGTATTACTTTAACCACTTCAGCACCGGGCGATTTTACCCCCTTCCTTACCAGAGCACTTTTTGCGATTTGGCACTGCGTCGCTTTAACTGACAATTGCGCAGTCGTGCGACGTTGCACCCAAACAAAATTGACGTCCTTTTTTTCCCACAAATAGAGCTTTCTTTTGGTGGTATTTGATCACCTCTGCGGTTTTTATTTTTTGCGCTATAAACAAAAGAATATCAACAATTTTGAAAAAAAACACAATATTTTTTTACTTTTTGCTATAATAAATATCCCATTTTTTTTTTTTTTTTAAAAAGTTTTTTTACTCAGTTTAGGCCGATACGTATTCTTCTACGTATTTTTGGTAAAAAAAATCGCAATAAGTGTATATAGATTGGTTTGTGCAAAAGTTATAGCGTTTACAAAATAGGGGATAGATTTATTGCATTTTTTTTTTTTTTACTAGTAATGGCGGCGATCTGCAATTTTTTTTCGTGACTGCGACATTGCGGCGGACACTTCGGACACTTTTGATACATTTTTGGGACCATTCACATTTACACAGCGATCGTTGCTATAAAATTGCAGTGATTACTGTGTAAATGCGACTGGCAGGGAAGGGGTTAACACTAGGGGGCGCTGCAGGGGTTAATATGTTCCCTATGTGAGTGATTCTAACTGTGGGGGGAGGGGACTCACAAGGGGAAGAGACCGATCGGTGTTCCTCTGTACTGGGAACACACCATTGGTCTCCTCTCCACTGACAGGACGTGGAGCTGTGTGTTTACACACACAGCTCCACGGTCCTGCTGTTTTCCCGGGCAACCGCGGGTGCCTGGCGGACAGCGCGTGCCCTAGGCGGCCGGGAATGGTAGGACGTCATATGACATCCACCCAGGATGGTAGATCCACCTTGTGGACGTCATATTATAATGGCTGGGTAATGAAGTGGTTAACCACTTCAGCCCGGACCAATTCTCAGGACCAGGCCCCTTTTTGCGATTCGGCACTGCGTCGCTTTAACTGACAATTGCGCGGTCGTGCGACATGGCTCCCAAACAAAATTGGCGTCCTTTTTTTCCCACAAATAGAGCTTTCTTTTGGTGGTATTTGATTGCCCCTGCGGTTTTTATTTTTTGCGCTATAAACAAAAATAGAGCGACAATTTTGAAAAAAATGCAATATTTTTTACTCTTTGCTATAATAAATATCCCCAAAAAATATATAAAAAAAACATTTTTTTTTCCTCAGTTTAGGCAGATACGTATTCTTCTACATATTTTTGGTAAAAAAATCGCAATTACCGATTATTGATTGGTTTGCGCAAAAGTTATAGCATTTACAAAATAGGGGATAGTTTTATAGCATTTTTATTAATTTAGTAATGGCGGCGATCAGCGATTTTTATTGTGACTGCGACATTATGGCGGACACATTGGACATTTTTGACACATTTTTTGGACCATTGTCATTTATACAGAAATCAGTGCTATTTAAATGCACTGATTCCTATGTAAATGACAGTGGCAGTGAAGGAGTTAACCACTAGGGGGCGGGGAGGAGTTAGTGTGACGTGTTGTGTTTTTTTTTTACAGTAGGGGGGCGTGGCTGATGTCTGACGTCACTGATCGGCTGCGCGACCCCATGGCTAGGCAATTAAAGGGGACGTATATATACGTGCTTTTGCCTAGCCATGCCATTTTGCCGACGTATATTTACATGCAGGGGTCGGGAAGCGGTTAAGAGAGCTTGCGACAAGGTGATTACTGCCAAATCTAGGGAATATGAAGCTCTAGCTAGTCAACACAAAAGTTCTCCAAACCCTGACCTGTTGAGCAAGCCTGTACGTAACTCAATATTTGCCTTACTACAAAAGCGGAAAAACATTTGCTCTGGGCAAATCATAAGTTCTTTACCTGGTGTGATCGACCTGGTTTGCTATTAACACATAAACTTACCCCTAAACACTCACATGTAGCTCTTCTGAAAAATAGACTCTCAGGAAGCAACTTTTCCCAAAACCCCTTGAAATTTTTTTCAGAAATTTCAAGATTTTTATGCTAATCTATACAGCCCCTCTCGGGGTCATACTTCCTCCTCCATTAGTGACTTCCTGACTGCCCAACCTCTACCATCTCCTAAGGATGCTCATCGGGAACTCATGGAACAATCCATTACGTGCGGAAATTCAGAACACCATTAAGACATTATCCTCACAAAGATCACCTAGCGCCAACAGCCTCCCCAATAATTATTCTAAAAAGAAATTTGAACAATTGGCTCCTCACATGGCTCTCTATTTTAACTCCATGTGGGATGGTGGAAAAGTTTATTTGGATGAGAATAGGGCCTACATTAGTGTTATCCCCAAACCAAATAAGGATTCCACTGACATTCTTAACTACCGCCTATTTCATTAATTAACTGTGATCTCAAAATCTTGACAAAACTTCTAGTTTACACTTGATACGTTCCTGCCACAATATATCCATAAGGATCAGACAGGCTTCATAAACGAATGCCAAACCTGCATCAGATCAGTCGGTCTATAGCATTGATTTCTGCAGTACACTCCAAGTGGGATGCCCCTTTATCTAGGGAACTGTTACTACTTTCATTGGGCCTCCAAAAGGCCTTTGATAGTTTAAACTGGGACTATTAATTTACCACATTGGAAGCCTTTGGATTTGGTTCCACTTTTTTATTTCTTTACTAAAAATACTATATAGCAATCCCTCGGTTTCTATACGGGGTTATAGATCGTCATCGTTTTCCGCTTTCCCTATTTCTATTTGCGTCAGCAACTAAACTCTTAGCTATGGCAATTCGATCCCACACTAATATTCATTGTATATGTTGTGGACAACAGGAGCATAAATGTACCTTATTTGCTGATGATGTCCTTATGTATATCACTATCCGCAAATTACCCTGCCTAACCTGCTGACCTTGTTTCACCAATTTTCTCAGCTCTCTAGGCTTTTCTAAAAAAACAACAGCTCTTAATGTTTCATTGCCCCTCAACAGTACTGACTTTACAGAACACTTAATATTTTAAATGGGCACAATGCTCCCTTTCATATCTAGGCATCCAGTTGACGCCCTTGATTGTCACTCTCTATCATGCCAATTATCCTCCACTCTTCTGTTGATTTCGGGAAGATCTTTGGGCGGATTATTCCTTATCTTGGTTTGGCAGAATCAATTCTATCAAAATTACATTTCTACCCAGGATACTTTACTATTTTAGGATTTTTCCAATTGCAGTCCTGAGGGGAGATCTGGGGTTGCAAAAAACACTGAATGAATAAATTGATGCTGTATGCTTCGAAACCACGCTGTGGGCTTGGCCTCCCTAATTTACAGGCTTATTTTCAAGCCATTTAAATAGCTCAGCTACACAACTGCTAAGGGATCTACACCCCTCTGGGTTTCTATTGAGGCTCTTTCTTGCCATCCTTTAGCCATAGGTTCCCTAATGTGCCTTCCTAGCCATCTTTGCCCCCCTATTTTGCATCCTACCCTGTCACACTCACTAGCTGTTTGGGATGGATTACGACATTGTAAATCACTTTCATCCCCACATACCCCGCAATCACCCATGTTTTGCAAACCAGAATTTTCCCCAAGACTGACTCCAACATCATTCCAATGGTGGCTTAACAAGGGGCTTTTTAGGATAGTGGATCATCTCAATGGAGATCAGCAATACTCCTTGCAATATTTTAAGGACACATTGCAGATGCCCGCCAGTGAAATGTTTAAGTATAATTAACTTATTTATTTTGTAGGTTCTAAACTTAATTTGTTAGAGGGACGCCACAACTTTTGAATTATCTTGTCAAATGAAGGGCCTCCTGCGGGGATGGGTATCTACAGTGTACACTACCCTTACTGACCCAACCACTAAGCTTCCTTACATGAATCAATAAAGCCAACTACAAAAGGCTCCTACGTTGGTGTTTAGTCCTGACCAGGGTTGCGAGATGCACCCGTCTGCATCCTCCACTTGCTTTTGACCCTGCTGCCAGATAAATACTATGTATCATGTTTGGTGACAGTGTCCAACAGTCACTAGATTTTTGATTTGAATATTAAAACCCATGGATACAATATTTATCTGTACCTTATGGACTCTCTGGCTGGCCCTCTTTCTTTTCTTTTTTCTTGGTCTATTCTTTACAACCAAAAACATAAAATGTACTTTACCGTGATTTTATATGATAGACCAACACAAAGTGCACATCATTGTAATGTGGAAGGAACATGATAAATGGTTTTAATTTTTTTTTTAGAATAAATATGTGAAAGGTGTGGCATGCATTTGTATTCAGCCCCCTTTTCTCTGATACCCCTAACTAAAACCTAGTGGAACCAATTGCCTTCAGAAGTCACCTAGTTAGTAAATAGAGTCCACCTGTGTGTAATTTAATCTCAGTATAAATACAGCTGTTCTGTGAAGCCCTCAGTGGTTTGTTAGAGAACCTTAGTGAACAAATAGCATCACGAAGGCCAAGAAACACACCAGACACTTTAGGGATAAACAACAACAACACAATTAATCACCTATATACATAAAGTGAAAAATTAAAGTGAAGTGTGATTATATATTTCTTGCAGGTGTCCAAATAAAGAAAACAAATCCAAACAAAAGTCCATAAACTGTTACTTGTAGTGATAATGTTTCAAAAAGTGACAGAAAAGTGAATGAAAAATCCTGAAGCAAATAAAGTTTTGAAGTGTCTTTAAACAAAATTCTTGAAGTGACTTGAAAAAATATCTTCCACACCACCTGTGTTCAGTGCTACCGCACCCTAAGGAAACGCACTCACCAGCAGTATATGCCTTGCACTCTCATGCTCGGCCAACTCGCTTAATAGCTCCACAAGGGTCACAGATGGATCCAGACAGAATGTTAGATAATTGCACTCCACATATAAGGAAAAAAGAGATGCTTCCAATAGTGAAGTAGAGTAAACCATTTATTTCAACAGCACACAAAATTCCTCAACCATTGTACTCACATCCTTCATATAAAAATAAGGCACTTCAGCATAATCTTTTCAACAGGAAACAAGGACCCAGCAGTGGTGACCCGATATATTATGGTCTCGGCGGACCCGGCGTTAATACCAATATGTCTCACCCTCCACGCTGTCTCCTTTCTCTTTCACTTCACTTCAAAACGGCACAGCACACCCAGTAACTGGAACGTTGAATGTTAAATGCTCCTCACAGTTGCCATGTAACCATATCCAATCAAAGTCCAGACCTAAATCCAATCTGTGGATTGAGAATCTTTGACAAAACGTGAAAATTGCTATTCACAAACGCTCTCCATCCAATCTGACAGAGCTTGAGCTATTTTGCAAAAATGGGCAAAAATGTTACTCTCTATGTGCATAGCTGGTAGAGACATAACCAAAAAGACTTGCTGCTGTAACTGCAGCGAAAGGTGGTTCTACAAAGTATTGGCTGAAAACAAACAAATAAACGCCACACTTTTCACATATTTATTTGTAAAAGAAATTCAAAACCATTTATAATTTTCCTTCCACTTCACAATTATTTGCCACTTTGTGTTGGTCTATCGCATCAAATCTCAATAAAATAAATTTACGTTTTTGATTATAACATGACAAAATGTGGAAAACCTCAAGGGGTATGAATACTTTTCAAGGCACTGTAGTTCTATATTGATAATATACCTAGGCATGCGAACAGTGGTTTCCCTTTCCTACAGCCCTTTCCTCCCTCCCTTCCCCTTTTACTCGCCCCAGTTTCTTCCCACTGTAAAATGGCTATTTCCTGCATTGCCAGTCATATATTGTTAATTGGGTTGCTACACATCTACTTTTTGGCCCCATTTTTTAATGATTCTATTTTTTATAGTTCTCTCTATTGGTATTTGCAGTAACTTGAACACTTATTTTCCCTATTGTTCTATTAATGTGTCTTATACGGCAATATCTTGTTACTTCAATAAAAATTATTGAAATATAAAGATGATACAACACGAATGCACCTCAACTCTTTGAAAAACCTGTAAGGCCTGCAATTAGAGGAAAATGTGTAAAAAGTAAAAACCTTAGTGCCAAAAAAAGTGCCTAACAAGAGCTAAAATGGAATGCTGGTATAAAGAAAGTTTAGCACGAGGCACAACCACAATGACTAATAAAGTGTATTTCTGAGCAAAAAAAAGAAAAATCCCACTATATGCAATACTTATATCTGTATCACATTTCACCATGTTTTATCCCTTTAAAAATGCTGCAAGCATACAAAAATACCTGTGATCCACCAAAAATCGAGTATGTTACTAATTTCCTGAGCACTCTCTCTCTCTCTCTCTGTTGCACAATGATCCCAAGCAGGGTTTAGCCCTGCCTAGTCTTCTGTGGACTACAGAACACCTCAACCTATGTTACGGAGAAGAGGAGAGGGGAGGTGCATGTATTTTTATTTTCCCAGACATTCCTTAACAGACCTTCTGAATATTGAAACTAAGCATACTTTACACCATATAGATTAAACACCAAATGGTTTTGGTAAGTGCTGGTAGTTCTAGCCTCTGCTTTAAAAAAACTAAAACTTTTGACTTATATTTCTGGGATCCTATATAATAGAATACATAAGTGATTTCATTCCAGCACATAAAGTAGATTGGTCTTTTCTCAATGAGATCCCAACAGCATCACACATGTACATTTGTCTTTCTCCAGACACACACAATCTCCATTTCCCCTCCAGAACCTCCTCACTGCTCATGACCTCCCTACAGACATTGCTCATTGAGCCCATAGTGGAGGTTCAGCACAGTGCTAAATCTCTGATTAACAATAGTCTCTGTCCCCTCTGCAAAACAAACATTTCCAATTGCTCTAAAGAACTGTAGTCTATCTGAAGGCCAAACAATTGTCAGGTATGTGGCACTCCAAGCTCTTGATGCAAAAATATTTATTCAATAAAAAGCACTGTGCAGAAAGCAGATGGAATCTTTAACACTTATTTGGGCAATTGGGATAACATTTCTATCAGCAGGAGACCTCCAGTGGTCCCCACCTGTGACCCAGGTCCTGGAAAACCTCTGAGTTTAGGGACCATCCCCCTGTGTCCGGGCGCTGCCGACTGAGGTAGTCTGTCTGCCAAGTCTGCATACCTCGAATGTAAATGGCCGACAAGCCTAGAACATGTAGTTCTGCCCAGAACAGGATCCTTTCTACCTCTCTTGCCGCAGCAGGAATTCTGATTTCTCCCTAAATGTTGATGAGCACTACTGCTGTGGAAGTGTCTGACTGAATCCTGATCATATAAACCTTTGTCAGGGTGTCCAGCTTTACAGGGACAACTATTTGCATAAAGGTCTAAGGTGTCCAGGACTCCACCCCAGCCTGCAAGGCTATCATCCAGCATGAAAATCTTTCATGAGACTGGATGAAAGGACTTTCACTAACTTCAGAGCAAGATCGAGCCACCAAGCCATTGACAACCTGGTCTTCGGTGTCAGGCAAATCGGTCTAACTAAGGTCTAGATCAACTTGTCCCTTAATGACAGGATATTGATTTGTAAGTGTCTGGGGTGGAACTGGAAATGAGACTACCTCGAAAGGGGCTACCATCAGCCACAGAACTTTAAGTCAGAATTGAAGGGATTCGCAACTCTGGGACCGAAGAGTCTATGAGCAGAGAGTTTAAAACTCCTGACGTAGAAAATCTCTGGCCTGAGCTTTATTTATGATGAGACCAGGGTATTCCAAACAGTTGGTTTCAGCATTAACTTATGAAGGTTTAGGAACCAACCAAATATTTGCAGGATCTGGACAGTTTGAGCTACATTATTGGCCAGGACCTGTGCCAACTGCTCCCTGAACAGGAGGTCTTCTAGATATCCCACAGTTAGGATAGCCTGGGAGTGTAATAAGGCTAAAACAAGGGCCAGCACCAGTGGCAGCTGGTGGTTT
This sequence comes from Lithobates sylvaticus, assembly GCA_028564925.1. NCBI lineage: Eukaryota > Metazoa > Chordata > Amphibia > Anura > Ranidae > Lithobates > Lithobates sylvaticus. The sequence continues at coordinate 71,929,592 of CM053035.1, forward strand.
TTTTTTGTTGGGGGGGGGGGGCGGCAACACACTCCCCTACCACCACCGACTGTCCTTACCTTGGATGCAGGTGGTAAGAGTGTGGGGGGCTCAGGGAAAGCTGCTCCGGTGTCCTCTTCTGGAGCAGCTTCAGTGGTGTCTCCTCTTCCTGGCGCTAGGCGTCCAATAGGATTGCCAGACATTTTGGCCAATCAGAGGAACAGTGTTGCAACAGCGAATTTTCATTCGCTGTGGCAAAACACACCTGGGAGGGCTCCAGATGCAATGCTCTGTGTCCCGAGTCCACCCTATTTTGAAGCCTATTTGTAATTCATATGCCCGGTGACCCGAAAGGGGCTGGATACATGAATAGGGGAGGGCCGCGGCGGCAGTGGATAGGGGGGGACTCGCCATGCGCCTCTAATGGACGGGCTGCCCCTGGCCAGCACCTTTGTGAACACCTATGTTGCAGAAAATAGGATGAATGGCAGGGCCACAAACTGGAAGTTCTGGGGACCCACAGTAAAATTAAAAATTTGCTGATGCACTGGAAAAATGGAGACCTGCAAGTACCGATTTTTGATGTCCATAGGGGTAAGAAAGTATCCCCATTGGAGCGAGGCTATGACAGACCTGATGGATTCCATACAGAATTTCAGGGCACAAAGATCCAGCTTTAAGATCCAGAATGAGGCTGATGCCCCTTTTTAGTTTGGGAACTGAACAGGTTGGAGTAAAACCCCTGAAACCGTTCTGCCACAAGTACTGAGGGTGTTGCTCCAAAAGACCCATAAAGGCTGCATGGAGATCTGCTAATCTGTGTGGTGATACATGCAGGTTGCAAGACTTGAACCAAGGAGGAGGCTTAGAGGGGAATTTTAGCTTGTAGCCCCTGGAAGCCACCTCCTGCATCAAGCATCTAATATGAAGGTTATTAAAATTTCCACAAAGGCTAAAAGACTTGCCTCACCCCTCATGCTTGCAGAAGATTTATTTGATGGTTTGGGTGATTTACATCGTCCAAGGTTTGTAGATGTAATGGGTTCCAGTCTTAGACTTGGCTTTGGAAGTTGAGGCCTGGGACTAACAAACCTTGCAAGAAGATCTGATCAAATTTAGGGGGTGGGCAACTATATCACAAATGAGGTTCAATGTATAAAAATAAAAAAAAATGCATATGGGTAGCAAAAACATGAATGCAATCTACTCACTAGGGGATGAACCTCTAGGGGAATCTAGGATGGAAAAGGACCTGGGGGTCCTAGTAGATGACAGGCTCAATGGCATGCAATACCAAGCTGCTGCAAGCAAAGCCAACAGAATTTTAGCATGCATTAAAAAGGGGATTAATTCCAGAGAACGTGGCACATACCAGAAATTGCAAAATAAAAAAAAAAAACAAAAAAAAAAAAGCTCTGTGCCTAGAGTTTGGATTTAGGCCTCATGCACACTGGACGTTTTTACAGCTGCTGTTTTTGGCTTCAGGTGTTTTTTCTGCAGACAGTAAACTCTCCAGCATGTTATCCTATGTGCCCATGAACACATAGGCTTTTATCAGCATTTTTTGGCAGGGACGTTTTCTGGCTTGAAAACAAAACCCAGAACTAGTGTGTTTTGAAGAAGAGTTTTTCAGCTGTACAAACGCTTTAACCCTGAAAAAAAGGTGAAAAACGCGTCTATTTGACATTTATGAGCGTTTTTGAGCCATAAGCTCTTGTGGGATATCGTTTTTCTGAAAAATGCTAATGCAAACTTGGGTTTTTAACACGGCATTCTAGAGCTACAGCTTCTGCGTTTTTTATAATGTCCAGTGTGCATGAGGCCTTAATGTAGCTCTATAATCACTGAGGACATCTAGTGGCATTTACGGCTTTAAGATCCAGCATGAGGCTGATGCCCCTTTTAGTTTGGGAACTAAACAGGTTGTAGAAAAACCCCTGGAACCATTCTGCCACAAGTTCTGCGCCTCTGAAAGAATGGTCAAACATTCCCATAGACACACTCCTAAACCTTATAGACAGCCTTCCCTGTAATTAGTAACATAGTAGGCGAGGCCGAAAAAAGACACAAGTCCATCAAGTCAAACCTATGTGTGTGAATATATTATTATTATTATTATACAGGATTTATATAGCGCCAGCAGTTTGCGCAGCGCTTTACAACATCAGGGAAGACAGTACAATTACAATACAATTCAATACAGGAGGGATCAGAGGGCCCTGCTCGTTAGAGCTTACAATCTAGAAGGGAAGGTCAAGTGGAAACAAATGGTAATAACTGTGGGGAATGATCAGATGGACAAAATGAAAATACAGTTGTTAGGTGTGGGTAGGATAGGCTTCCCTGAAGAGGAGAGTTTTCAGGGATCGTCTAAAAGCTAATAGAGTAGGAGATGGACGGACCGATTGGGGTAAAGAGTTCCATAGGCTTGGAGAGGCTCTGGAAAAGTCCTGGAGACGAGCATGGGAGGAGGTGATGAGAGAGCTAGAGAGCAGGAGGTCTTGAGTAGAATGAAGAGAACGATTAGGTTGGTATTTTGAGACTAGGTCAGGGATGTAGCTGGGGGCAGACTTGTGGATTGCTTTGTAGGTAGTGGTTAGTATTTTGAATTTAATTTGTTGGGTGAGCGGAAGCCAGTGGAGGGATTGACAGAGAGGAGTAGCAGAGACAGAGCGCATGGTAAGGTGGATGAGTCTGGCAGCAGCATTCATGATGGACTGAAGGGGGGTTAGGGTATGCAGAGATAGGTCAATGAGGAGGGAGTTGCAGTAATCGAGGCGGGAGATGACCAGGGAGTGAATCAAGAGCTTTGTTGCGTCATTGGTTAGAAAGGAGCGTATTTTGGAGATGTTCCGGAGGTTGAGGCGGCAAGATTTGGACAGTGATTGGACATAGAGTGTTAAAGGAGAGTTCAGAGTCCAGGACTACTCCTAGTACCTTGGCATGTGGGGATGGGCTGATAGTTGTGCCATCAATTTTGACCGAGAGATAGAGGCACGTGGGGGAGGAAAAATTATAAGCTCGGGTTTGGATAGATTAAGTTTGAGGAAGTGGTGTGACATCCAGACTGATATATCTGAGACTAAAATAGTGATACGTGAGGAGACTGAAGAGTGAGTTGAGGGGTAGAGAAATAGATTTGAGTGTCGTCAGCGTAGAGATGGTATTGGAAGCCGTGGGAGGCTATCAGCTGACCCAGGGAGGAGGTGTAGATTGAAAATAGGAGAGGTCCAAGAACAGAACCTTGGGGGACCCCAACAGAGAAAGGAACAGGAGAGGAGGCAGTGGAATTGTAGGTAACGCTGAAGGTGCGGTTAAACAAGTAGGTAGAAAACCAGTGAAGGGTACAGTCATGGAGACCAAAGGCATGGAGTTTTTTGAGGAGGAGGGGGGGGGGGGTAACCGTATCGAAGGCAGCAGAGAGGTCCAGAAGTATAAGTACAGAATAGTGTCCCTTAGTTTTGGCCATTAGTAGATCATTTGTTAGTTTTAGGAGAGCAGTTTCTGTGGAATGTTAAGGACGAAATCCAGACTGAAGGGGATCAAGAAGGCCATTATCAGCGAGGTGGACGCCCAGTCGGTTGTAGACTAAACGTTCAAGGAGTTTGGATAAAAAGGGGAGCAAGGAGATGGGGCATAGTTTGTTAAGATTGGATGGGTCCAGTGAGGGCTTTTTAAGTATGGGGCGGACAAGTGCATGTTTTAAGGAATTGGGGAAGATGCCAGAAGAGAGGGAGAGATTGAAGATGTGGGTTAGAGAGTGTAGAATAGAGCTAGAGGGTGACTGTAGCATTTATGAAGGAACAGGATCCAGAGGGCAGGTGGTAAGATGGACGTTTGCAAGTAATTAGGGTTGAGCGAACCCGAACTGTAAAGTTCGGGTCCGTACCGGACTTTTGGGTGTTCGGGACCCGAACCCGAACAATTGACTGTATGTTCGGGTTCGGGTCCGGTGTTCGGCGATGTAATGGTGCTTTTTAAAATGTCTTTTAAAAGCACTCGCGACTATATGAATTGTCGGCTCCCGCCCCCCTTAATACAGAGAACAGTCATTGAAGTCATTTATTTTTAAAAAGTTAGTCAAAAAAGTGTTTGGGGACCCGGGTCCTGCCCCAGGGGAAATGTATCAATGCAGAAAAAACTTTTAAAAACGTCAGTTTTTTCGGGAGCAGTGATTTTAATAATGCTTAAAGTGAAACAATAAAAGTGTAATATTCCTTTAAATTTCGTACCTGGGGGGTGTCTATAGTATGCATGTGAAGGGGCGCATGTTTCCAGTGCTTAGAACTATCTCTGCAAAAAGTGTAATTTTTGCTGGAAAAAAAGCTATTTAAAATCACTCGCGGCTATATGAATTGTCGGCTCCCGTAACACAGAGAACAGTCATTCATTGAAAGCCATTCATAAAAAAAAAAGTAATTGATAAAAAATAAAAAAAAAAGCGTGGGGGTCCCCCCAAATTCAATAACCAGGCCCTTCAGGTCTGGGATGGATATTAACCACTTGCCTACCAGGCACGAACACCTCCTTCCTGACCAAGCCATTTTTCAGCTTTCAGCGCTGTCGCATTTTGAATGACAATTGCGCGGTCATGCAACGCTGTACCCAAATAAAATTTTTATCATTTTTTCCCCACAGATAGCTTTATTTTGGTGGTATTTGATCACCTCTGCGTTTTTTATTTCTTGCGCTATAAACAAAAGAAGAGGGACAAGTTTGAAAAAACATAATATTTTTTACTTTTTATTATAATAAATATCCAATTTTTTTTTTTTTAAACCAATTTTTTCCTCAGTTTAGGCCGATACGTATTCTTCTACATATTTTTGGTAAAAAAAATCGCAATAAGCGTATATTGATTGGTTTGCGCAAAAGTTATAGCGTCTACAAAATAGGGGATAGATTTATAGCATTTTTATTATTATTTTTTTTTTTTACTAGTAATGGCAGCGATTTGCGATTTTTATCGTGACTGCGACATTGCGGCGGACACTTCGGACACTTTTGACACATTTTTGGGACCATTCACATTTATACAGCGATCCGTGCTATAAAAATGCATTGATTACTGTATAAATGTGACTGGCAGGGAAGGGGTTAACACTAGGGGGCGCTGCAGGGGTTAATGTGTACCCTATCTTGGTGATTCTTACTGTGGGGGGAGGGGACTGACTGGGGGAGGGGACTGATCAGTGTCCCTATGTACAAGGGACACACCATCGGTCTCCTCTCCTCTGACAGGACGTGGATCTGTGTGTTTTACACACACAGATCCACGTCCTGCTCGATTACCGGGCAATCGCGGGTGCCTGGCGGTCATCGCGGGTGCCTGGCGGTCATCGCGACCGCCGGGCCCGCGCACCGGGGCCCCAGCTACGCGGCGGGCGCGCCAGTGGCCAAATTGTAGACGACGTCATATGACGGCGGCCCGCCACAGTAGCTGCACCGTCCCGCCGTCATTTGACAGTGGGCGGTCGGCTAGTGGTTAAGGGGGACCCCAGCCCAAAAAAAAATGGCGTAGGGTCCCCCTCAAAATCCATACCAGACCCTTGAGGTCTGGGATGGATTTTAAGGGGAAACTCAGCCAATAAAAATGGCGTGGGGTCCCCCTCAAAATTCATACCAGACCCTTATCCGAGCACGCAACCTGGCAGGCCGCAGGAAAAGAGGGGGGGGCGAGAGCGGCCCCCCTCCCGCCTGAACCGTACCAGGTCACATGCCCTCAACATTGGGAGGATGCTTTGGGGGTCTGAGACCCCCAAAGCACCTTGTCCCCATGTTGATGAGGACAAGGGCCTCTTCCCCACAACCCTGGCAGGTGGTTGTGGGGGTCTGCGGGCGGAGATCAGATCCCAGCCCCCCCCTGTGTGAAATGGTAACCTACCATTTCACCAAAAAAGTGTCAAAAATTGTAAAAATGACAGGAGACGGTCTTTGACAATTCCTTTATTAAAATCTTCTTTCTTCTTTCTTCTGGTCTTCCTTTCTTCATCCTTCGGTTTCTTCATCTTCTCCTTTCGGCATCTTCTTCTTCCATCTTCTTCTTCCTCCGATCCGCTTCTTCTTGGCCTTCTCGTCCAGCATCAGTGTCTCTTCTGGGCCGCTCCGCGCAACGGGAGGCTCCCGCTGTGTGAGGCTTCTCTCCGGTATCTTCTTCCACGGCGTCGGTCTCTGAGTCTTCTCTTCGGTATCTTCTTCCAGGGCGTCGGTCTCTTCTTGGGCCACTCCTCGCAATGGGAGGCTCCCGGTGAGTGAGGCTTCGCTTCGGCTGACAGGTCTTTTATAACGGAGGGCGGGGCCACCTGGTAACCCCGCCCCCCTCTGAGTCATGGGGACTTCCCTATGGCTTTCCCCTCTGACGTCACGGGGAAAGCCATAGGGAAGTCCCCATGACGTCCCCATGCGTCAGAGGGGGGCGGGGTTACCAGGTGGCCCCCTTTTTATGCAAGTCATAAAAAGTGTTTGGGGACCTGGGTCCTGCCCCAGGGGACACGTATCAATGCAAACATTTTTTTTTTTTAAAACAGACGTTTTTTCAGGAGCAGTGATTTTAATAATGCTTAAAGTGAAACAATAAAAGTGTAATATTCCTTTAAATTCCGTACCTGGGGGTGTCTATAGTATGCCTGTGAAGGGGCGCATGTTTCCCGTGCTTCGAACTGTCCCTGCACAAAGTGTAATTTTTGCAGGAAAAAAAGCTATTTAAAATCACTCGTGGCTAATGAATTGCCGGCTCCCGTAACACAGAGAACTGTCATTCATTGAAAGTCATTGATAAAAAAAAATTCATTGATAAAAAATAAATAAAAAAATAAATAAATAAATAAAAAAAGCGTGGGGGTTCCCCCAAATTCAATTACCAGGCCCTTCAGGTCTGCTATGGATATTAAGGGGAACCCCGCTTCAAATTAAGAAAAAAAATGACGTAGGGGTCCCCCTAAATATCCATACCAGACCCTTCAGGTCTGGGATGGATTTTGAGGGGAACCCCTGCCAAAAAAGAAAAAAAATGGCGTGGGGCCCCCTCAAAATCCATACCAGACCCTTATCCGAGCACGCAACCTGGCAGGCCACAGGAAAAGAGGGGGGACGAGAGCGCCCCCCCTACCTCCTGAACCGTACCAGGCCACATGCCCTCAACATTGGGAGGGTGCTTTGGGGGTCTGTGACCCCTCAAAGCACCATGTCCCCATGTTGATGAGGACAAGGGCCTCTTCCCCACAACCCTGGCAGGTGGTTGTGGGGGTCTGCGGGCGGGGGGCTTATCGGAATCTGGAAGCCCCCTTTAACAAGGGGACCCCCAGATCCCGGCCCCCCCCCCCCCCCCCTGTGTGAAATGGTAACCTACCATTTCACCAAAAAAGTGTCAAAAATTGTAAAAATGACAGAAGACGGTCTTTGACAATTCCTTTATTAAAATCTTCTTTCTTCTTTCTTCTGGTCTTCCTTTCTTCATCCTTCGGTTTCTTCATCTTCTCCTTTCGGCATCTTCTTCTTCCATCTTCTTCTTCCTCCGATCCGCTTCTTCTTGGCCTTCTCGTCCAGCATCGGTGTCTCTTCTGGGCCGCTCCGCGCAACGGGAGGCTGTCGCTGTGTGAGGCTTCTCTCCGGTGTCTTCTTCCACGGCGTCGGTCTCTGAGGCTTCTCTTCGGTATCTTCTTCCAGGGCGTCGGTCTCTTCTTGGGCCACTCCTCGCAATGGGAGGCTCCCGGTGAGTGAGGCTTCGCTTTGGCTGACAGATCTTTTATAACGGAGGGCGGGGCCACCTGGTAACCCCGCCCCCCTCTGAGTCATGGGGACTTCCCTATGGCTTTCCCCTCTGACGTCACGGGGAAAGCCATAGGGAAGTCCCCATGACGTCCCCATGCGTCAGAGGGGGACGGAGTTACCAGGTGGCCCCCTTTTTATGCAAGTCATAAAAAGTGTTTGGGGACCTGGGTCCTGCCCCAGGGGACATGTATCAATGCAAACATTTTTTTTTTTTAAAGCGGACGTTTTTTCAGGAGCAGTGATTTTAATAATGCTTAAAGTGAAACAATAAAAGTGTAATATTCCTTTAAATTCCGTACCTGGGGGGTGTCTATAGTATGCCTGTGAAGGGGCGCATGTTTCCCGTGCTTCGAACTGTCCCTGCACAAAGTGTAATTTTTGCAGGAAAAAAAAGCTATTTAAAATCACTCGTGGCTAATGAATTGCCGGCTCCCGTAACACAGAGAACCGTCATTCATTGAAAGTCATTGATAAAAAAAAGTCATTGATAAAAAAAAAAAAAAAAATAAATAAAAAAAGCGTGGGGGTTCCCCCAATATCAATTACCAGGCCCTTCAGGTCTGCTATGGATATTAAGGGGAACCCCGCTTCAAATTAAAAAAAAATGACGTAGGGGTCCCCCTAAATATCCATACCAGACCCTTCAGGTCTGGGATGGATTTTAAGGGGAACCCCTGCCAAAAAAGAAAAAAAATGGGGTGGGGCCCCCTCAAAATCCATACCAGACCCTTATCCGAGCACGCAACCTGGCAGGCCGCAGGAAAAGAGGGGGGGACGAGAGCGCCCCCCCCCTCCTGAACCGTACCAGGCCACATGCCCTCAACATTGGGAGGGTGCTTTGGGGGTCTGTGACCCCTCAAAGCACCATGTCCCCATGTTGATGGGGACAAGGGCCTCGTCCCCACAACCCTGGCCATTGGTTGTGGGGGTCTGCGGGTGGGGGGCTTATCGGAATCTGGAAGCCCCCTTTAACAAGGGGACCCCCAGATCCCCCCCCCCCTGTGTGAAATGGTAAGGGAGTACAAAAGTACCCCTACCATTTCACCAAAAAAGTGACAAAAATGTTAAAAATGACAGGAGACGGTCTTTGACAATTCCTTTATTAAAATCTTCTTTCTTCTGGTCTTCTTGGTCTGGTCTTCTTCTGGACGATACCCGCCCCCCTCTGACGTCATGGGGAAAGCCATAGGGAAGTCCCCATGACGTCCCCGTGCGTCAGAGGGGGGCGGGGTTACCAGGTGGCCCCGCCCTCTGTTATAAAAGAGCTGTCAGACGCAGCGAAGCCTCACACAGCGGGAGCCTCCCATTGCGCAGAGCGGCCCAAGAAGAGACGCCGTGGAAGAAGATGCCGGACGAGAAGACCAGAGCAAGAAGAAGCGGATCGGAGGAAGAAGAAGATGGAACAAGAAGATGGTAGAAGATGGAAGAAACCGAAGGATGAAGAAAGAAAGAAGGAAGACCAGAAGAAAGAAGATTTTAATAAGGAATTGTCAAAGACCGTCTCCTGTCATTTTTAAAATTTTTGTCACTTTTTTGGTGAAATGGTACCATTTCACACGGGGGGGCGGGATCTGGGGGTCCCCTTGTTAAAGGGGGCTTCCAGATTCCGATAAGCCCCCCGCCGCAGACCCCCACAACCAATGGCCAGGGTTGTGGGGACGAGGCCCTTGTCCCCATCAACATGGGGACATGGTGCTTTAAGGGGTCACAGACCCCCAAAGCACACTCCCAATGTTTAGGGCATGTGGCCTGGTACAGTTCAGGAGGGAGGGGGGGCGCTCTTGCCCCCCTCTTTTCCTGCGGCCTGCCAGGTTGCGTGCTCGGATAAGGGTCTGGTATGGATTTTGAGGGGGACCCCACGACATTTTTTTTTTTTTTTTTGGCCGGGGTTCCCCTTAAAATCCATCCCAGATCTGAAGGGTCTGGTATGGATATTTAGGGGGACCCCTACATCATTTTTTTTGTTAAAATTTGAAGCGGGGTTCCCCTTAATATCCATAGCAGACCTGAAGGGCCTGGTAATTGAATTTGGGGGAACCCCCACGCTTTTTCTTTTTCTTTTCTTTTTTTTTATCAATGACTTTTTTTTTATCAATGACTTTCAATGAATGACTGTTCTCTGTGTTACAGATTCATTAGCCTCGAGTGATTTTAAATAGCTTTTTTTCCTGCAAAAATGACACTTTGTGCAGGGACAGTTCTAAGCACGGGAAACATGCGCCCCTTCACAGGCATACTATACACACCCCCCAGGTACGAAATGTAAAGGAACATTACACTTTTATTGTTTCACATTAAGCATTGATAAAATCACTGCTCCTGAAAAAACTGCAGTTTTTAAAAAATGTTTTTGCATTGATACATGTCCCCTGGTGCAGGACCCAGGTCCCCAAACACTTTTTATGACAATAACTTGCATATTAGCCTTTAAAATTAGCACTTTTGATTTTGAACGTTCGAGTCCCATAGACTTTAATAGGGTTCTAAAGTTCACACGAGCTTTAGGTCTGTTCGCAGGTTCTGGTGCGAACCGAACAGGGGGGTGTTCGGCTCATCCCTACTGAGGACTGGTGCCCAGAACTGGACAGCATACTCTAGGTGCGGCCGGACCAGAGTCTTGTAGAGTGGGATAATTATCACTTTATCTCTAGAGTTAATCCCTTTTTTAATGCATGCCAATATTCTGTTTGCTTCGTTAGCAGAGGCTTGGCATTGCATGCCATTGCTGAGCCTATCATCTACTAGGACCCCCAGGTCCTTTTCCATCCTAGATTCCCCCAGAGGTTCTCCCCCTAGTGTATAGATTGCATTCCTATTTTTGCCACTCAAATGCATTCTTTTACATTTTTCTACATTAAACCTAATTTGCCATGTATTTGCCCACCCCATTCATTTGTTCAGATCTTCTTTTAAGGTTTCCACATCCTGCAGAGAAGTTATTGCCCTGCTTAGCTTAGTATCTTCCGCAAATACAGAGATTGAACTATTTACCCCATCCTCCAGGTGAACAAATTAAATAGGATTGGTCCCAGCACAGAACCCTGTGGGACCCCACTACCCAACCCGACCATTCCGAGTATTCCCCATTTATCACTACCCTCTAAACTCGCCCTTGTAGCCCGTTTTCAATCCATGTACTCACCGTATGGTCCATGCCAACTGACCTTATTTTGTACAATTAACGTTTATGGGGAACTGTATCAAATGCTTTTACAGGCCTTCCTTTATCTAGATGGCAACTCACCTCCTCATAGAAGGTTAATAGATTGGTTTGGCAGGAACGGTTCTTCATGAATCCATGATAATTACTGCTAATGATACAGTTTTCATTACTAAAATCTTGTATATAGTCTCTTACCATCCCCTCCAAGAGCTTGCATACTATTGATGTTTGGCTAACTGGTCTGTAATTCCCAGGGATGTATTTTGGGTCCTTTTTAAATATTGGTGCTACATTGGCTTTTCTCCAATCTGCTGGTACCATTCCAGTCAGTAGACTGTCAGTAAAAATTAGGAACAATGGTCTGGCAATAACTTGACTGAGTTCCCTAAGTACCCTGGGGTGCAAGCCATCCGGTCCCGGTGATTTATTAATGTTAAGTTTCCCAAGTCTAATTCTTATTCTGTCCTCTGCTAGCCATAAGGGTGCTTCCTGTGATGTATCATGAGGATAAACACTGCAGTTTTGGTTACTGAAGCCCCCCGATTCCCTTCTGAAGACTGAGGGGAAGAAAAAATTCAATACCTTCGCCATTTCCCCATCCTCTGTAACCAGATGTCTTTCCTCATTCATTATGGGGCCAATATGGTCTGTCCTCCCCTTTTTTACTGTTTACACGCAGTTTTTTTTTACAATTTTTTTTAGCCGCCAATTCTTTTTTTTTTTTACATTCAGCGGGCTAGCCCGCTGAGAGCTGATGACTCAGTGGTTGCTAAGGATGCGGCGGCCGGCTTCCCGCCCCCCTCTTTAGCAACCAGTTATATACAGTGAATGTACAGCAAAAAAAATTAAATCAGAAAACGCAAATCGCTGCAAAATCGCATAAAAATCGATGTAAAATGCGGTACTTGTGTTTTGTATGCGGGTCCATTGAAGTCTATTACATGCAAAACACTGCATTTTGTGGGAAAAAAAGTCCCGACCCTTTCAAAAAATGCAGAGGCACAAAAATGCATTCATGTGAACATGTTCCATAGGAACCATGTTAAAAAATGTCCCTGCATTTCTGCAAAATGCATCAAAAAAAAAAAAGGCATTAGTGTGAATCGAGTCTTATGCCATGCTGGACCAAGCACAGATTTCAGCTTTCCTGAATGAAAAGGTAGCTGCCAAGCAGGCCATCAGAGTTAGACCAACATCCAGAGCATGTGGTTCTCCCACTTTACCAAAGAAAGGTGGTAAACTGACTTCCTGATTAAAGTGGAATGAGAAAGACACCATATGGATAAAAGCAGTCTGGGGGTTTTAGAACGATTCTGTCTTGGTAGAGCATTAGGTGAGGCTCCTCAAGTACAAATCCTGCAGCTCTGACACCTTTTTCACAGGGGTTGTAGCAACCATATATACGGTCTTCAGGGTTAGATTGCAGAGTGTACCCAATTCTGTAGGACAGAAATTAGGTTTTGATAGAGCTGAGGACCGTTGGCAATTCCCACTTAGGGAACAATGGTTTCCTGGCAGGTCTTTAACTTCATGCAAGTCTTTAAGAATTGCTTCACTAAAGTATTAGGGGCTCCTTAAACACCTGTAAGTGCAGGCAAGGCTGAACTTTAAACATATTTAAACCTAGGCCCCTGTGCAGCCCCAGTTGTAAGAACTGCAGAACCATGGCTGGTTTGGGTGATAAAAGACTCTAGGCCAGCCTTTCTCAACCTTTTCAACACAGAGGAACCCTTGAACTAGTTCTCCGTACTTAAGGGAGCCCCTGCTAAAAATTAGGAATCTACAACTCATGATACATTAGTGTGATGGTCAGTAAAAGGAATAGTCCTTACACTTGTGGTCATTGGGAAGAATTACCTCCTTACAGATAGCTAAAAAGATCAATGTTGTCAGTGGGAACTTATCTGAGAGGCAGAAATTGCCCAATGCTGAAGGAACCCCTAGCAACCTTTGGAGGAACCCCAGGGTTCCACGGAACCCTGGTTGAGAATCACTGCTCTAGGCTTTTGCTCCCTGAGATCTGAAAATTCTACATATATTCTCTGGTAAGTCGTATTCATTGAGACCTCTTTGGCTTGACACAAGGTAGCCACTACCTGCACTGAGCACCCTTGAACGGAATCCTCATCTCCTCTGGGCGCTTGTAACCTTCATGATTGCTCATTTTTTATTTCATTCGGCTACAAAATGGACCAGAATTTTTTGCTTTTCCATCAAATCTGCTAGGATGGCTGGCTGAAAATGATTGGAAGGTGGACATCTCTTAAACTTCCACCAATGTTACACCAATATAGCTGATATGGCTCACTGATGCTGAATATTTTCCATCCAGGTGTGTGCTCAAAGCTTCACCTGGCTCCCACAGGCACCCCTTGGATGAGTGCACCCTTAAAAGGACTTCTGCTGTTCTCCCAAGACAGGTGCCTTAGACATTTAAGGCTTCAACAATGAAGATTGGGTACTTCTCCAGTTCCTTTAGTAATCTCTTCCGGTCCATAGGATTTTGCCTCCTCGTATCTATCTGGGATTTGCTGTCTGTATGCTAAGCCTTTTTTGATTTTTCTTTTTTTTTGTCAGATGATATCCACCCTGACCTGCCAGTGGTCACCCTTGACATGGTTTTATCCAGTCTACTCCCAAATAGATTGGAGCCATCATCTGGTATCTTCCACCAGTTTTATTTTAAGGCGGGATCCGCCGACCATGGCTTCAGCCATAATGCCCTCCTTTCCATAACCGCGAGCAACATTGCTCTTAAAGATCATCAAATGATGTCTACTGATGCCTGTCACAGAGTCTCCTGACAAATTCAGCTCTTAAAAAGCTGTTACCACCATGTCTCTCTCCACTTCCTCCAGGAGGGCTTCTTTATTAGTAACCATCCAACTTGCCCCTTTAACCACTTGACCACTGGGCACTTAAACCCCCTTCCTAACCAGACCAATTTTCAGCTTTCGGTGCTCTAACACTTTGAATGACAATTACTCAGTCATGCAAAACTGTACCCATATGAAATGTCACCGCTGGGTTTGTTTTTGCGCTATAAATCAAATAAGACTGAAAATTTGTTAAATTAAAGGGCAAATAAAAGGCACGTATACATACGTGCTTTTGCCTAGCCGTCCCATTCTGCCGACGTATATGTACAGGCGGCAGTCGGGAAGCGGTTAAAAAAAAAAATTCTTTGTTTCTGTTAAAATTTATTGCTGGCGAGTATTGGCAGAGCATTGGCGAGTATTACATAGTATTGCAGAGTATTGGCAGAGTATTACATAGTATTGGCAGAGTATTGCAGAGTATTGGCAGGGTATTGCAGAGTATTGCATACTATGGCAGAGTACTGGCATAGTATGGGCACCGAGCAGCGCTGTGGGCTGGATCTTTAGTGCCCACAGCGCTGCAAACAATCTCTCCCTCTCTCCTCGCACACTGTACCTATTGGTACAGAGAGGGGAGGGAGGAACCGGCTTCATTTGACGGAGTGATCACATGGTAAACGGCCGCTATCAGCGGCCGTTTACCATGATGCGCCGTGTCCCCGGTCACGGATGTTCACGGGTGCGTGCCCCCTGGAGCGCTATTCTGGGAGGACGTCCGACGGACGTCCATTCAGAATAAGCCGACCGCACTGTAGCCGTCTTTCGGCTATGGCCTGGTCGGCATGTGGTTAACTGCCCTTGCAAAAGGCTCTATTAGGCAAAAGTTAAAAGCCTGTGGCCCCCTTGTAATGTCTTCATCCTCTGACAAGCTCTCCAATTCAGACACAACCTACTGGCTCTGGTTGGAAGTGCTACGCAGTTCAGCTGCAGAGGAGTAGAGGCTTCATGTATTGACTCCTTGGCCGATTCATTAATAAATGTTGCTTCTTCCCTGACATCCCCTTCTTTGTCAGTTGCTGCTTCCTCCAAGCAGACTTGACATACTAGCTTGTCAGGCAATGACTTTACACCCCAAAAACAGCAACCAATAGGGCTGGTAACCTGTAAACCTGTGGTGTTTGTAGATGGGGAGCAATATTAATGAGAGGCAAGATGATGACCTTGATCAACATTGCCTGGATGCCTGCATCTAAATGTCAACTGTTCTGGCCTTTTGAGGGCCTTTAGAGGGCTCCCTCCATCTTGAGGTCCTTGCAGGATTGTATGTCGCTTGCTCCAGGCAGACTTGACATACTAACTTGTCAAGCAATGACTTTCAACAACAAACGTAGGAATTATTAGGGCTGGTAACCTGTGATGTTTGTAGACGGGGAGCAATGATAATGAGAGGAGTGAAGATGACCTTCATTCACATTGCTTGGATGTCTGCTCTTTGCTGGTGATGATTTTTCTTGACCTTTAGAGGGCTCCCTCCATCTTGAGGTCCTTACAGGGCTGTACATAGTGGCTCTTTTTTATCAATATCCTTACTACTTACTACTTACCTATTCCTTTTAACTTAAATGCAAAGGGTGGAATGACTGGGACAGCGTTCCTTAAAGAAACAAAGCAAAGACTGAAATGAAAAACAGTATGGCACAGTTATCCCAGAGCAAGCTTTGAGAAGGAGATAGGAAAAGCCCAGGTGAATGCCATAAAAAGGGAAAATACCACCATGTGTTGCCTAAAAATGCATTAAAACCATTTAAAGCCAGTACCCTTGGCCATTAGTGATGCTATCAGTGCCTGAGCATGCTCAGATCGCAGTCTTTGGGCTATCAGCGCTATCTTGGAATAGGGCAGGCCAGGAAACTAGCCACATCAATGCCTGCCATCCATGCTCAAATGTACATGCCCTGCTGCAGCCATCTTGGAAATGGAAATGCCCACAACACAGACAGGTGCAGGAAAGCACTGACAAACAGTGAAAGAATGGAAAAGCATATGGTAAGCAAAGGGAAAACGCTGACACTTACACCAAAACTTATGTAAAGCTTTCTTTAACAGGCCTGCACCACCAAAATGAGGCTCCAACCATAAAGCTCAGTTAGAGGCTGTAAAGGAAGGACTTCCACCCAGGAGAGGCTTAACTATGGCCCCCGGACCACCAAAATGGGTCTCCAACCATATAGCTAATTTAGAGGCTGTAGAGGAAGGATTTACATCCAGAAGAGGCAGAACCTGGCTGGGGTAACAATTGGTAAAGAATACCTCGCAACTCCAGTCCTGATCAGGTGAGGACAAAAAGGAGAATGCGAGCCAGGTCTGTCTTTAATTTATAGTTAACCAGTCCTATCAGGTTGTGGCGTCGGAGCCACAACCCATTGTATGCTGCCATGGTGCACAAGGAAATAATTTTAGGCTTGAAAATGAGTTAAAACCTCCAAAACATATTTTCTGAAAGCAAACATCTTAGAGAATGAAATGGTAGTAGTTCCAATTTTATATGTTATAAAATATTTAAACAATGGTTTCTCAAGAACAAGTGAAACCTGAAACTAGAGGTGATGTTATACACGTTGCTTTCAGATTTTTTGCAACTCGGGTGTGGGGCGCCAACCTGTCAATCACGATCAACCTGTTAACCGCGCGGGGGGGGGGGGGGAAGACGGGTAACAGGTGGGTTGCAATTAAGTCCCCATCATGCTGTCCCACAAGTGCTCCTCCCCCCACGAACAGTGCAGAGAAGTCATGAGTTCCGGTGTCTTGTCGCCTGAGCTCTCAGTCTGGGAAGCTGTGGAAGGGGAATGCCTCTGCCACCTATGATTTGCTAGGAGCAGGTTCAGACTCACCTCCCAGTGTTCAGTGCACTGATCTCCTCCTCTCCTCCATGCCGAGAGAGGAGGACCAGCGGGATCAGTGCACCAGAACAGGTAGCTGTATCACAGCAGCTTTCCTGAGTGGCTCTGCTTCGGGAAAACACTTGTACCCACCTAATCTCTCTTTGTGCCCTCCTGACCCCTCTGTGTGCCCTGCTGACCAGTTTGTGTGCCATCCTGACCCCTCTGTGTGGCCTTCTGACTCCTCTGTGTGCCCTCCTTAACCCCCAGTTTCATACTATCTAGATCACCATGTACCGTGCCCTCCTGACCCCCCAGGACTGTACCTTCTTAGCCCCCAACACTGTGCCCATCAAACTCCTCAGCCCTCCTGACCTCACAGTTCCATACCCTCCAGACTCCACTACACCATGTCCTACTGCCCCCCCCCCTACAAGTACTGTGCCCTCCAGCCCTTCTGAACCCTCGGTTCCATACCCTCCAGACCCCCTTGTACCAGGCCCTCCTGACCCCTCTTGTACTGTGCCTTCCTGACCCCAACCTCCCACAGTGCTTTGCTGACCCCTGTATTTTGCCATGTTCTCTTCCCTGCTAGCCCCTGTCCTGCTCACTCTTCTCATCTGCCCTACTGACCTCTGTACACTACTCTTCATGGTAATGACCTCTGTAATGTGCCCTACATACTACTGACCTCTGTATACTATCCTACCATCTACTGACCTCTGGTGGCTTGCTAGTTAACTAAACTAAAGTTAGTTAACTAAACTAAAATAATGGAGTGAAAATAACAACCAAAGCATTGTCTGATATATGTAGATCACTACTGCAAGGGTTTATTTTGGCTTAGGCTAGAGCTAATGTCATCCCTGTGGGTTGGAATTATGGGTTCTTTTACACACAATCTTGTTTTATGCATTATTATACTGTCAGCTCAGTCTGTCTGTAAATTTAAGTGTAAGTTATTCACAAGTAAGGTCATGAAATTTTTCTCTTCACTCCTGACTACTGCCACTTAGGTAGATTGTGCTGCTAGCAGAATGCTGAATGTAACACAAATGAGTGTAAAGAAAATCCAAAATTCCACCCACAGTTTTGTTGAGACTTGTACGTATATAGTAGTTTTAAATATTTCTATTGCATTTAGGTTACTTACAGTGGCATGCCGATTTCTGCTGTGGCTGAGGGCACGTCGTGGATCTTCCCTTACCATTCCAGGAATATTGCCATTGTTTTTTCTTTGCGGCTTCCTGTTTTTACCAATCGGTTCAAGGGAGCAGATCTGGACAGTTGCAGCTGGACTCTTATGGCCTCACCTCAGGGTGCAGCATTTGAACATGCCTCCGTTTTAGAGTACAGGTTGGAAAAGCAAAGCCGAACAGCTCTTCAGACTTTGTACATACAGGCTTCAGTATGTGAAAGAGCAAAATGTACAAAGCTTTCCCAAAGTTTTCAGCAAGCTTCAAGCTGCTTTGTTGTAGTGTAGCCTTTATAGCAAACTACAGGTTCATTATGAAGACATAAAACAGAGATCTTAATGGGAGTGCTGAATGTGACTGTAAACAAGATGCTATCAGACTTCAGCATACTTGCAGTGCTAAGCCCGCTAACAGTTTATTTAAAGTCAGCATTCATCTTGTAAATCTCTATTTGAAGGTGATAGGAATCTTATGTAGAACCCTTTCGATATTGGCTATCGTGCTTATACACATCTATAATTGAAAGCCCCTGGGCACAAAAATCAATAAAAATACCACTGCAGTGGGTCCTCCCACACTGCAATGGTTAAATGATTATGTCTAGGGGGTGCACCCCCCCCCCCCCCCCCCGGCCCTGGGCTGGCAATTTCCCATCCCTGAAAACATCCTGAGTACAGGCACTAATATCTCCTCCCTCCCCACACAGCACCCATGTAGCTAAAAGTCTGATTCCCTTACACACAGCTATAATCTGCACAGTGTATAGCTTGCTACTGCAGTTGAGCTGCTGTTCCATCCAGAGAATATCAGAGGTCAGAACTGCAACAGAGTAACCAGCTACACACTGTGCAGATCGTGGCTGCATGTAAGGGAACTGGATTTTCGCTACAGTCTGTGCTGTGTGGGGAGGAAAAGATCTTAGTGCCTATGCTCAGGCTGTGTACTACTGTGCAGGGATGGTAGAAAGCTCTGCCCAGTGCCCTGCCAGCAATGACCCTATCTTCTGCCCTGTTGACTTTTTTTTTTTACTGCACCCCCAGACAGGCTAAATCCAGCCCTGGTCTAGGGGGTTGCAGAAGAGGCTGTCTTACTAACCTGATATTTGGCTCCCTTTATACCTGTAATTGGTCTACTGCAGCCTTCTCTTAGTCTGCTAGTACTTTTGTTTCCACAATGTATAATACAGGGTTAATAGCCCTGCATTGTATGTGATCATGCAAAGGCTCTGCCTAGAGACTGCAGTTTAGGGAATCGGGTTATCAGGTAGGTTTCACATCCATTTCTGCAAACACCTAAGCATCTGAGATGTTGGCTGTCCAAACAGGTGGGGCGGGAGGAGTTTGGAGCACAAAAAGGGTTTTTCTTTTGTGTTATGCCTTAAGTTGGACTTTATGGGCATGTGTAGAAAGGAAATGCAGCATCCTTTCGGGGAAGATCAGTTTGAAATGCATCTTAAGCCCTCGTTCACACCGGTGTGATTTGTGACACCCTTATTGCCCACAATGGTCGGTGGGACTCATGTTGCAGCAACCTTGAAAAAGGTTCCTGTGCTACTTTTTTTTTTTCAACTTGCATAGATTTCTGTTGAATGAAGTCACAAGACGCAATGAAATCAGGTGAAAATTGCACTGATCTGCGACTTAGAGATGGTGCGATTTCAAAGCCACACTGGTGTGAACTAGGGCTAAATACTTTTAATAAAGTTTCTTTTACATTCCTAATTGACTTGTAAAATGTGAAAATGCAGTTCTGACATGCCAGTGTATACAAGCCCGTATGGTAATTTTTTTAAACTGGCATTAGTGTGCTCTCTAATAGTAAAAGTAGTTTTAGTTGCAGACATCATTTCATTTTATATCTAGATACCAACTGGTTGTAGCATAAAACTATTTTTTGCTTCCGGTCTAAAATGCACCATGGTTTTATACACTAATGCCCCGTACACACGACCGGACATTCCGACCACAAAATCCGTCTGATTTTTTCCGACGGATTTTGTCCGAAACTGGTATTGCACACACACGGTCGGACAAAGTTGTCGGAAAATCTGATCATTCGGAATGTGGTGACGTTATCTGCGTACGACGGAACTACGTAGAGGCTAGTAGCCAATAGCTTTGGTCTCGTAATTTGATCTGAGCATGTGTGGCACTTTGTATGTCGGAATTCTCTACAAACGATCGGAAAAAGTCTGATCGTATTTTGTTGTCGGAAAATTTTAGTTCCTGCTCTCAAATTTTTTCCGGCGGAAAAGCCTGCTAGAGCGCACACACCATCGGATTTTCCGACAACATAATCCGATCTGACTTTTTCCATCGGAAAATATCCGACCGTGTGTACGGGGCATTACAGTACTGTATATTGTTAGTACTTACCATAATTACACAAGACAACTGTTACTACTGTTCAGAGGTGTTTTGTTGTTTGTGAAAAAAAGGAACCTTAACTCCACAGAATAAAATAAAAATCCTGTACCTGCATCGCTGGTGTTCTCAATGGGCAACAAATTGATTTGAAGGAAAAAACACAAGCACAAAAATCTATTTACCTTTTAGGCACCTTCCACACTGGGCAGGCCCCGTTGGAGTCTGCCTGCTCATCTGGGAATCTGTCTATTAATCCCTGCTGAGCAGGCAAATGGCTTGTCCGTGTGTGCTCTGCTTACAGTCTGCTCTCCTCTATGGGCGGTCAGATGTAAACAGACTGCCTGTTCGTTTACAACCAACTGCCATCTGATGCAATAGATGGATGGAGAACAGATCCCCATCCGCCAGCTTTTAGCAGATAGGATCGAATGCCGCTCCATAGAGGAGACAGTAGGGTCCGATCCCCTGAAAAAACTGACAGGCAGATCTGATCGATCCACCTGTAAAAGGTTTGAATTCAAGCTTCAAAAAGGCAGCATTTGCTAGTGCCTGGAATAATAAAGCAGAACTATACCCTTCAATCTTTACAGCCAAAGAAGCTGCCATATTAGCCTCTGTTTGACTTCCAGTTGCCTTGGAGCTGCACATGTGATCTGTAACAACACCAGCCATTTGATGGTTTGAATGTTCGGCTGACAGCAACTGTTATCATTCACAGGAGAAAAACCTTTCCTTTCATAAGAGAAACATGGACGCTGCCATTGCCAGGTTCTTATTTTGTAATGGATTGCCTGATGGTTATGTAACCCTCCTTCAATACTTGAGTCATTAATGCCATTTTTCCTTATGTGAAAATTAGTTCCAGGCCATTTTGTTTCAAAGTCTTCAATGCTTATTTTATCATTTACAGTTTAATGTTCTGAAGTACATCTGAACATATGTACTCCTAAGGTACTTATGTTAAAATTGTGCTTTAATGCTCTTCACAGTGCTGTCTAAAGCCTCATACACAAGGTACGATTGTTGGCCAACCGTGCGTCTGATTTTTGTCAAAAGGTTGTGTGCCAGGATCTTGTCTTGCATACCAACGTTACACAATTGTCGTGCCACAAACGCGAACATAGTGATGTACTACAAGGAACTTCAGCTCTTGAGCGCCACCCTTTGGGCCCCTTCTGCTAATTTCGTGCTTGGTGAGCATAGATTTCCAGCATGCATGTTTGTACTTTTGACTTTTGTTTGACGGATTTGTGTACTGACCATACGAAAATCAGATGTCAAGCCGTTGTCTGACGAAAATTTACTTTGTCATCCAACATTTGTTGGCCAAAAATTGTCGAAAGGAGCGTACTAACGGTAAGATTTTAGGACAAGTCTGTAAACAGACAATCATACTGTGTGTACGAGGCTTAACACCGGGAAACCAGGGATGACAAATCAGTGTGCTGCTGTGCCTACACTGTACAATCAGTAGGTGTGTGCTGGGACATCCAAGCAAGCTTTTTTGTTTATTTGTAATTAAAAATAAAGATCAGCCACCTGGCTAATGCTATGCAGTGGAAGTTATTTTGTTTTACATATATTCTGAATGGCATACACACATATTTTGATTGCATATTCAAATATTAAGCCACAGTTCAGCTTTAATATAGGATGTTGTAGGATATTACTTAGTGAGAACACCTGCAGCAATTCTGTGACACGCAATTCATAACCTCAGCTATGGAATTCCTGAAAATAGGTCCTGCTGGTAAACAATACAGAATTTAAAGTGAGAGTCTTTCAGGAAAAATGTAGATCCGTTTTACTGACAGATCAGGGCACCCCAAATTCTGCGAGAATATGCTTCCACACAGTGATGGCGCTGTTCCCAGGCCTCCTTTAAGCACCAGAAGGCAGGGTCAAGGTATTTTAAATGTATTTTAACTAGGGATGCCAGTTTTTTGACACCAAGTACGAGTACCGATACTTGACATCATGTACTCGCCGATACCAATTACCGATACCTGATTTTGGCCATGTGACCAAAAAATGAAAAATGACACATTTTCGCCATAATATGAGGCATTAGGAGGGTGTTAGGATGGCACAGTACAGGGCGTTAGGAGAGCGCAGTACAGGGCAATAGGTACAGACCAGTCTGTACACTGACACCATACCTTTACATTATTTACAGACTGGTGTGTGCAGGGGCGTAACTAGAAATCACAGGGCCCCCCCACCACAAAAAAAAAATGAACTAACGCAATTGAACAACAGATTACCACACTCATGTGGCACAGTACCCAGGCAACAGCTTAATTTCGAACAACAAAGTATGCAGTATACTGTATGCAGCCCCTGAAGGACACACATGCATACCCCCAGCAGTACAGACACCCCACAGCATTACAGACCCCACCTCAGTGCAGACATCCCCTTCAGTGAAGGACCCCCCCTAGCAGTATAGACACCCCCCAGTGCAGACCACCCCCTCAGTACAGACACCCCCCAGTGCAGACCCCCCAGCAGTGCAGACCCACCCCCTCAGTGCAGACCCCCCTCAGTAGTACAGAACCCACCCCAGTAGTACAGACACCACCCCTAGTGCAGACATTCCCCCAGTGCAGACACCCCCCCCTAGTGCAGACACCCCCCCAGTATTACAGACCCCCCCCTCAGTGCAGGCCCCCCAGCAGTACAGACACCCCCCTCAGTGGAGACCCCCCACCCAAGTGCAGACTCCCCCCTCAGTACAGACACCCCCAACCTCAAGTAAAGACCACCCACCCAAGTGCAGACCCCCCCCATCAGTACAGACACCCCCACTTCAGTGCAGACCCCCATCAGTACAGACACCCCCGACCTCAGTGCAGACCCCCATCAGTACAGACACCCCCGACCTCAGTGCAGACCCCCATCAGTACAGACACCCCTGACCTCAGTGCAGACACCCCCCATTACAGACCCCACATCCAAGTGCAGTCTCCCCATCAGTACAGACGCCCCCCACCTCAGTACAGACACCCCCTTAGTACAGACACCCCCCCATTACAGACCCCCCCATCAGTAGACACCCCTAGCAATTCAGACACCCCCTTAGTACAGACCCCCCACCCAAGTGTAGACCCCCTTAGTACAGAAACCCCCACCTCAGTGCAGACCCCCATCAGTAGACACCCCCAGCAATGCAGACACCCCCTAAGTACAGACCCCCCACCCAAGTGCAGACCCCCTTAGTACAGACACCCCCACCTCAGTGCAGACCCCCATCAGTAGACACCCCCAGCAATGCAGACACCCCCCTTAGTACAGACACCCCACCCAAGTGCAGACCCCCTTAGTACAGACACCCCCCACCTCAGTGCAGACCCCTACCAGTAGACACCCCCAGCAATGCAGACAACCCCTTAGTACAGACCCCCCACACAAGTGCAGACCCACTTAGTAGACACCCCCCACCTCAGTGCAGACCCCCATCAGTAGACACCCCCCCAGCAATGCAGACAACCCCTTAGTACAGACCCCCCACCCAAGTGCAGACCCCCTTAGTACAGACCCCCCACCCAAGTGCAGACCCCCTTAGTACAGACACCCCCACCTCAGTGCAGACCCCCATCAGTAGACACCCCCCCAGCAATGCAGACACCCCCTTAGTACAGACACCCCCACCCATTACAGACCCCCCTCAGTGCAGACCCCCCAGCAGAAAAGACGCCCCCCCTTTACATACCTCAGAACAGCGGCTCAGTCTTCTCATACACACAGCGGCGTGTGTCCCTCAAGGCTCGAGCGCAGGCTCCTCCTCCTCTGTGGATGTAAACAGAGAGGAGGGGAGGCGGCTTCGGTTCCGCGCTGCTGTGTCCCTCAGCCTGCGCTCCGCCTCCAGTCAAGCATAGTAGGCACAGTGAGCGGCGTTAGTGGTGCGGCTGCCGCTACCCGGGGTGTCACCCCCGCTAGCGGGTGTCACCCGGCCCGCACCCGCCTAGCAACACCGCTCACCGGGCCCTAGATGTGCTGCGGGCCCCATAGCGGCCGCGTGTTTCGCTATGGCGGTAGTTCCGCCACTGGGTGTGTGTATAACATATACAGTACAGTGTTGGGGTACAGACTGGTCTGGATATCCTGCATGGTGCTAGTGTATAAGACTGGTCTGTACCCTGCTGACAGTGTCCTGTACATACTACACTAACCTGTTTGCAGGACTTGCTCTCCTCGTTACTCGGTGCTGCTTCCAGGGACGATTCCACAGCTGCCTCACATAGAAACACACGTGCTGATGCTGTCCAGCCCCTTGCCCTTGGCGACCCACCCACTCTCTGTTATTGGATAGTGGCCAGCCATCCAGCTAGCTCTCTCTCTCTCTCTCTCTGTGCAGGAACAGGATGGAAGAAATCATGGCATCACCCATCCTCTTCTTGTTTACAGAGGCAGGAGAGGATCGCAGCAGTGCTGCATAATTAAAAAAAGACAGCCGGGAGCAGGAGTGTTGGTGTGGCCAGCTGTCAGCCTGTACCCACTGTGCTGTGGATTTTAGTGACCCCCCCTCATCCTGGTGCCGTAAGGTGCGTACTGCTCCGAACCCCACTGCTGGAGGGGAGGAGGAGGAGCCCTGCCCCCAACTGACGTCACTTCCGGTAACGGTTTTCGGTATCGTAGCATTTTCCCGGGTACCGATACTCGTGCAAATGCCTAGTATCGGTGCATCCCTAATTTTAACCACTTGAGCTCTGGAAGGTTTTACTCTCTTCATGGCCAGACTTGTTGGTTGGAAGTTAGACAGTGAGGACCTTGAGTGGAGAGTGTGAACAAGCTTTGCTTTTGACTGCTGCGGATTGCTGTTTTGCATTTTAGGTTAGTTTTGGGGCTTTTCCTTGCCGCTTTGTAACACCTTTTTCTGGCACTTTTTAAACAGCCTTTTTTTTTTTTTCCTTAAGCCTACTAATTAAGGGGAGTGGTTAATTGGTCACAGGTGCTTGAGGCCTATATAAATTGCTGTAGAACTCATTTTGAGCCTGCTGGAATTCTGTCCAAGTGGAACTGGACGAAGTGATGAGTTAAAAACAGGAGGTTATAACAGTGGTCATAGTACCTGTGTAGTGCGAGTGTTGTCTGAGTAGTGTGTGTGGATCGTTAGTACTTGTGTATTGTGATTGCAAGTAGGTCTTGTTGAGTATTAGTGTCAGGAAGCTAGTTGTTAGGTAATTTGGACAGGGTATAATCCCCAATCCTCATTAAGGCTGGATTCACACCTATGCAGTTTTAGTGCTTTTTGCATTTTGCACTACAGTCCATTTAACATTGTTTCCTATGGAACACTTTCTGTAGTGCAAATTTGCAAAATGCACTAAAATTGCATAGGTGTGAATCAAGCTTAAATTAATAGGTACGATGCCCGGTGGGTGTGGAGAGGCGACTGTGTACATCTTGCGGCATATATGCGTTCCTTGATCATCCGATCGGGGTTGAATACGGCTGTGCAAAATGTAAGCACATTGTTTCTCTGGAAGCCCAGGTTCTGAATCTGGGGAATCAACTGTCAGCACTGAGAAGACCGTCCATACTAAAGGAGAGCCAGGAATGTACATGGCCGGGGCCAGCACAGAGGCGGGTGGAGACAAAGAGGTGCAGACAATAGGAAAGAAGAGATGGGTGACAGTCCGGAAGTATAGAGGGGGAAGTGCCAAGGAGGCCGATCCAGGGCTGGAGCATCCCAATAAGTACGCTCCATTGGTGAAACCAGTCAAGGACCAGCACTGCTGGAGCTGAGGGACTCTCCTAGCTGCCGGGGGAAGAACTCCTCCAGTGAGAGTGGGGGGGAAGGTCAGAGGCAGATGGATTGTCCCAAAGAACGATTTTAGGGACTTGGGAGCTAAATTGAGGAAAAGGACCTCCAAGGTAGTATTCTCAGGAATTCTACTGGTACATCAAGCCACACCAGAACGGCAGAGGGAGATTAGGGAAGTAAACAAGTGGTTGAGGAGCTGATGTAGTAAGGAGGGGTTTGGGTTCCTGGAGGACTGGGCCGACTTCTCAGTCGATAACCAGTACTATAGAAGGGATGAACTGCACCTAAATGAGGAGGGTGCAGATCAGCTGGGAATGAAGATGGGCAAAAAGTTAGAAGGGTTTTTAAACTAGGCGAAGGGGGGGGAGGGTCCAGAGGTAGAGATGGTCAGCGCGGAACATATTCCAGAGGGTAGTATTGGGGGCATTAGTGGTAGGTTGTCCAAAGCACCCAAACCCAAGGTAAGTATAGTAGCAAGTCCTAGTTGCGGTCTAAACTATGTGGCATGTTCAGGAGCCTGGCGAACAAGATGGGTGAACAAGAGATACTGTTGTACGAGGAGAATTTGGATTTTGTGGAAATTTCAGAGACCTGGTTCAACAGCTCTCATGATTGGCTGGCAACCATTCAAGGGTATACATTTTATCGCAAGGATAGAGAGGGTAAAAAAGGGGGAGGGATATGCCTATATATCAAGAATAATGTACAAGTGAATGTTCGAGATGACATCACTAAGGGAGCTAGGGAGGAGGTGGAGCTCCAAAGGGATGAAGCCAAGGGGAAAATAATACTGGGAGTATGCTATAGGCCCCCTAACCTGAGGGAGGAAGGGGAGACAGATCTAGCACAATTTGGATTAGTAGCAAGGATGGGAAGTGTTATCATAATTGGGAATTTTAATTAATTATCAAGACAGACTGGGCGGAGGGAAGCACGCATTCATCTAAGGCTCGCCCGTTCCTAAATGTCTTGCAGGACAATTTTATGGGTCATATGGTAGATGCACCAACTAGAAATAAAGCGTTACTGGATCTACTGATTACCAACAATACAGACCTGATCACGGCTTTGGAAATACAGGGCAATTTAGGTAACATCGATCACAGGTCAATTGGCTTCAGTATAAATCACACAAATAGGAAACATAGGGGAATACAAAGACACTGAATTTCAAACGAGCCAACTTCCCCAAACAAACCTTGCTAGAAGGCATAAAATTGTGATGAAATCTAAGGAACAAAGAACACAGAGGACAGATGGGTTTGCTTTAAGAGCATATTAAATAAGGGCATTAGCCAATGCATCCCATTAGGCAATACATTTAAAAGAGTGAGCCAAAGTCCTGGATGGCTTAACTCCAATGTAAAAATGCATATAAAAGCAAAAGGAGGCAGCCTTCAAAAAATACAAGTTTGAGGGATCATCATCAGCATTCAGACTTTATAAAGAATGCAACAAAAAATGTAAGGGTGCAATAAGGACAGCTAAGATAGCGGAGAAGAGAAAAAAAAAAATCCCAAGAAATTCTTTAACCGCTTCAGCCCTGAAAGATTTTACCCCCTTCGTGACCAGAGCACTTTTTGCGATTCGGCACTGCGTCGCTTTAACTGACAATTGCGCAGTCGTGCGACACTGCACCCAAACAAAATTGACATCCTTTTTTTTCCCCACAAAGAGCTTTCAAAGAGCTTTCTTTTGGCGGTATTTAATCACCTGTGGTTTTAATTTTTTTGCCTATAAACAAAAACAAGCAACAATTTTGAAAAAAAAAAAAAATTTTTAAAAAAAACAAATTTTTTCCTGTTTAGGCCGATATGTGATATATTAGGCCTTCTACATATTTTTGGTAAAAAGAATCGCAATAAGCGTATATTAATTGGTTTGCACAAAAGTTAAAGCATTTACAAAATGGGGGATAGTTTTATGGCATTTTTATTATTCATTTTTTTTTTTATTGGTAATGGCGGCAATCTGCGATTTTTATCGTGACTGCGACATTATGGCGGACACAATCGGACACTTTTTTACATTGTCATTTATACAGCAATCAGAGCTATAAAAATGCACGGATTACTGTGTAAATGACACTGGCAGGGAAGGGGTTAAAACACTAGGGCGCGATCAAGGGGTTAAGTGTGTCCTAGGGAGTGATTCTGGGGGGGGGATGGGCTTCCACTCACATGACAGCGATCACTGCTCCCGATGACAGAGAGCAGTGATCTGTCATGTCACAAGGCAGAATGGGGAAATGCCTTGTTTACATAGGCATCTCCCCATTCTGCAGCTCTGTGACACGATCGCCGGAAGACTGGCGGACATAGAGTCCGCGGGTCACGCTGTATGTGGTGGCCACGCTCGCCCCACCAATTAAAGGGGATGTACAGGTACGCCCATTTGCCCACCGCTGCCATTGTTGCTGAGGTATATCGGCATGCAGCGGTCAGCAAGTGGTAAAGCATGTAATGAGTAAAAAGGGAAGGACAGACGTTTGGCCCCCATAGAGAATGAGGAACGATATCCGGTTACAAAGGATGGGGAGATGGCGAAGGTATTGATTTTTATTCATCGCCTCCGTCTTCATGAGGGAATCAAGGGGGCTTCAGTAACCAAAACTGCAGTGTTTATCCTCAGGACACATCACAGGAAGCACCTCCATGGTTAACAGAGGACAGAATTAAAATTACACTTGGGAAACTTAACATTGATAAATCACCGGAACCAGATGGCTTGCACCTGAGGGTACTTAGGGAACTCGGTCAAGTAATTGCCAGATCATTGTTCCTAATTTTTACTGACAGTCTGACTGGAATGGTACCAGCTGATTGGAGAAAAGCCACTGTAGCACCAATATTTAAAAAGGACCCAAAGTACATCCCTGGGAACTACAGACCAGTTAGCGTAACATCAATAGTATGTAAACTCTTGGAGGGGATGACGAGGGACTATATACACAAGATTTTAGTAATGAGAACGGTATCATTAGTAGTAATCAGCATGGATTCATGAAGAATCGTTCTTGCCCAACCAATCTATTAACCTTCTATGAGGAGGTGAGTTGCCATCTAGATAAAGGAAGGCCTGTGGACATGGTGTATCTGGATTTTGCAAAAGCATTTGACACAGTTCCCCATAAACCTTTACTGTACAAAATAAGGTCCATTGGCATGGACCATAGGGTGAGTACATGGATTGAAAACTGGATACAAGGGCGAGTTCAGAGTGTGGTGATAAATGGGGAGTACTCGGAATGGTGAGGGGTGGGTTCCCCCAGGGTTCTGTGCTGGGACCAATCCTGTTTAATTTGTTCATAAACGACCTGGAGGATGGGGTAAACAGTTCAATCTCTGTGTTTGCAGACATACTAAGCTGAGCAGGGCAATAACTTCACAGGATGTGGAAACCTTGCAAAAAGATCTGAACAAATTAATGGGGTGGGCAACTACATGGAAAATGAGGTTTAATGTAGAAAAATTTAAAATAATGCATTTGGGTGGCAAAAATTTGAATGCAATCTATACACTGGGGGGGGGGGGGGGCCCCCAGAGAACCTCTGGGGGAATCTAGGATGGAAATAGGACCTTGGGGTCCTAGTCTATGATAGCAGCAGCTTGGTATTGCATGCCATTGCATAACCCAACAAAGCAAACAGAATATTGGCATGCATTAAAAAGGGGATTAATTCCAGAGATAAACGCGATAATTCTCCCTCTCCACAAGACTCTGGTCTGGCCGCACCTAGAGTATGCTGTCCAGTTCTGGGTACCAGTCCTCAGAAAGTAAGTACTGGAAATGGAGCAAGTACAAAGAAGGGCAACAAAGTTAATAAAGGGTCTGGAGGATATTATGAGCTCCCGGTAACACAGAGGACGTCATTCATTGAAAATCATTGTTAAAAAAAAAGTCATTGATAAAGTCAAAATAAAAAATAAAAAAAAAGAGTGGGGGTTCCCCCAAATTCAATTACCAGGCCCTTCAGGTCTGCTATGGATATTAAGGGGAACCCATCGTCAAATTAAAAAAAATTTACGTAAGGGGTCCCCCTAAATATCCATACCAGACCCTTCAGGTCTGGGATGGATTTTAAGGGGAACCCCCCAAAAAAAAAACAAACCAAAAAAAAAACAAAAAAATGGCGTGGGGGCCCCCCTCAAAATCCATACCAGACCTTATCCTAGCACGCAACCTGGCAGGTCCGCAGGAAAAGAGGGGGGGACGAGAGCGGCCCCCCTCCCTCCTGAACCGTACCAGGCCACATGCCCTCAACATTGGGAGGTTGCTTTGGGGGTCTGTGACCCTCAAAGCACCAAGTTCCCCATGTTGATGGGGACATAGCCTCTTCCCACAACCCTGGCCATTGGTTGTGGGGGTCTGCGGGCGGGGGGCTTATCGCAATCTGAAGCCCCCTTTTAACAAGGGGACCCCCAGATCCCGCCCCCCCCTGTGTGAAATGGTAAGGGGGTACAAAAAGTACCCCTACCATTTCACCAAAAAAGTGCAAAAATGTTAAAAAATGACAGGAGACGGTCTTGTGACATTTCGATTAAATCGTCTTTCATCTTCTTTCCTCGGCTTCGCCCCCTTATCCCATCCCCTCAATCTGACATCATGGGGAAAGCCATAGGGAAGTCCCCATGACATCCCCGTGCGTCAGAGGGGGCGGGGTCACCAGGTGGCCCCACCCTCCGTTATAAAAGAGCTGTCAGACGCAGCGAAGCCTCACACAGCGGGAGCCTCCCATTGCGCGGAGCGGCCCAAGAAGAGACGCCGACGCCGTGGAAGAAGATGCCGACGAGAAGACCAGAGCAAGAAGAAGCGGATCGGAGGAAGAAGAAGATGGAAGAAGAAGATGAAGAAGAAGATGGAGAAAACCGAAGGATGAAGAAAGGAAGATGAAGAACCAGGAAGAAAGAAGAAGAAAGAAGATTTTAATAAAGGAATTGTCAAAGACCGTCTCCTGTCATTTTTTAACATTTTTGTCACTTTTTTGGTGAAATGGTAGGGGTACTTTTTGTACCCCTTACCATTTCACACAGGGGGGGACGGATCTGGGGGGTCCCCTTGTTAAAGGGGGCTTCCAGATTCCGATAAGCCCCCCGCCCGCAGACCCACAACCAATGGCCAGGGTTGTGGGGAAGAGGCCCTTGTCCCCATCAACATGGGGACATGGTGCTTTGAGGGGTCACAGACCCCCAAAGCACCCTCCCAATGTTGAGGGCATGTGGCCTGGTATGGTTCAGGAGGGAGGGGGGGCCGCTCTCGTCCCCCCCTCTTTTTCCTGCGGCCTGCCAGGTTGCGTGCTCGGATAAGGGTCTGGTATGGATTTTGAGGGGGACCCCACGCCATTTTTTTTTTTTTTTGGGCGGGGTTCCCCTTAAAATCCATCCCAGACCTGAAGGGTCTGGTATGGATATTTAGGGGGACCCCCACGTCAAATTTTTTTTTTTTATTTTTTTCGGGTTCCCCTTAATATCCATAGCAGATGAAGGGCCTGGTAATTGAATTTGGGGGAACCCCCACGCTTTTTTTTTTTATCAATGACTTTTTTTTTTTTATCATGACTTTCAATGAATGACTGTTCTCTGTGTTACGGGAGCGGCAATTCATTATAGCCGCGAGTGATTTTAAATAGCTTTTTTTTCCTGCAAAAATGACACTTTGTGCAGGGACAGTTCTAAGCACGGGAAACATGCGCCCCTTCACAGGCATACTATAAGACACCCCCCAGGTACGAAATTTAAAGGAATATTACACTTTTATTGTTTCACATTAAGCATTATTAAAATCACTGCTCCTGAAAAAACGTCCGTTTTTTAGAAAAAAAAAAAAAATTGCATTGATACATGTCCCCTGGGGCAGGACCCAGGTCCCCAAACACTTTTTATGACAATAACATGCATATTAGCCTTTAAAATTAGCACTTTTGATTTTGAACGTTCGAGTCCCATAGACTTTAATAGGGTTCTAAAGTTCACACGAGCTTTAGGTCTGTTCGCAGGTTCTGGTGCGAACCGAACAGGGGGTGTTCGGCTCATCCCTAAAGTTATTGCCCTGCTTAGCTTAGTATCTTCCGCAAATACAGAGATTGAACTATTTACCCCATCCTCCAGGTGAACAAATTAAATAGGATTGGTCCCAGCACAGAACCCTGTGGGACCCCACTACCCAACCCGACCATTCCGAGTATTCCCATTTATCACTACCTCTAAACTCGCCCTTGTAGCCCGTTTTCAATCCATGTACTCACCGTATGGTCCATGCCAACTGACCTTATTTTGTACAATTAACGTTTATGGGGAACTGTATCAAATGCTTTACAGGCCTTCCTTTATCTAGATGGCAACTCACCTCCTCATAGAAGGTTAATAGATTGGTTTGGCAGGAACGGTTCTTCATGAATCCATGATAATTACTGCTAATGATACAGTTTTCATTACTAAAATCTTGTATATAGTTTCTTACCATCCCCTCCAAGAGCTTGCATACTATTGATGTTTGGCTAACTGGTCTGTAATTCCCAGGGATGTATTTTGGGTCCTTTTTAAATATTGGTGCTACATTGGCTTTTCTCCAATCTGCTGGTACCATTCCAGTCAGTAGACTGTCAGTAAAAATTAGGAACAATGGTCTGGCAATAACTTGACTGAGTTCCCTAAGTACCCTGGGGTGCAAGCCATCCGGTCCCGGTGATTTATTAATGTTAAGTTTCCAAGTCTAATTCTAATTCTGTCCTCTACTAGCCATAAGGGTGCTTCCTGTGATGTATCATGAGGATAAACACTGCAGTTTTGGTTACTGAAGCCCCCCGATTCCCTTCTGAAGACTGAGGGGAAGAAAAAATTCCATTGTCCATGTCCATTGAAGTCTATTACATGCAAAACACTGCATTTTGTGGGAAAAAAAGTCCCGACCCTTTCAAAAAATGCAGAGGCACAAAAATGCATTCATGTGAACATGTTCCATAGGAACCATGTTAAAAAATGTCCCTGCATTTCTGCAAAATGCATCAAAAAAAAAAAAGGCATTAGTGTGAATCGAGTCTTATGCCATGCTGGACCAAGCACAGATTTCAGCTTTCCTGAATGAAAAGGTAGCTGCCAAGCAGGCCATCAGAGTTAGACCAACATCCAGAGCATGTGGTTCTCCCGCTTTACCAAAGAAAGGTGGTAAACTGACTTCCTGATTAAAGTGGAATAAGAAAGACACCATATGGATAAAAGCAGTCTGGGGGTTTTAGAACTATTCTGTCTTGGTAGAGCATTAGGTGAGGCTCCTCAAAGTACAAATCCTGCAGCTCTGACACCTTTTTCACAGGGTTGTAGCAACCATATATACGGTCTTCAGGGTTAGATTGCAGAGTGTAACCCAATTCTGTAGGACAGAAATTAGGTTTTGATAGAGCTGAGGACCGTTGGCAACTCCCACTTAGGGAACAATGGTTTCCTGGCAGGTCTTTAACTTCATGCAAGTCTTTAAGAATTGCTTCACTAAAGTGTTAAGGGCTCCTTAAACCCCTGTAAGTGCAGGCAAGCTGAACTTTAAACATATTTAAACCTAGCCCCTGTGCAGCCCCATTTGTAAAACGCAAACCATGGCTGTTTGGTAGGTTAAAGGAGATGGGGGGGGGGAGAAAACTCTAAGAAGGCCACCTTTCTAGAAATGGGATAACCAAAAACTTAACTATCTCGCGGACTTAAGGGTAGTCCCCTGCTCAAAAAATTAGAATCTACAACTCATGATTACGCGAGAGCGTGAGTGGTCAGTCATCTCTCTAGGACACAGATCATGCATTACATGGTGGTCATTGGGAAGAATTTACCTCCTTACAGATAGCTAAAAAGATCAATGTTGTCAGAGGAAACTAATCTTGAGAGGCAGAAAATTGCCCAATTCTGAAGGAATCCCAAGCAACCATTGGAGAACCCCCAGTTCCACGGAACCCTGGTTGAGAATCACATGCTCTAGGCATTTGTCTCCCTAGCGATCTGAAAATTCATACATAAAATCTCTGGTAAGTCGTATACCTTGAGACCTCTTTGGGCATAATCAATACATAGGTAGCCACTAACCTGCCACTGAGCACCCTTGAACGTGTGTGGGGGGGGGGGAATTACAAATTCCAACACCAATAACCAACAAAAAAATCTCATCCCACTGGGCGCTAGTAACCTTCATGATTGCTAATTTTTTTTATTTCATTTCGCTACAAAATGGACCAGAAATATTTTGCATTTTCCATCAAATCTGCTAGGATGGCTGGCTGAAAATTGATTGGAAGTTGGGACATCTCTTAAACTTTCCCCCAATGTTTACACCAACTATAGCTGATAAGTGCTCACTTGATGCACGTGAATAATTTTCCATCCAGTTTGAGCTCAAAGCTTCACCTGGCTCCCACAGGCACCCCGTTGGATGATGTGCAACCCTTAAAAAAGACTTCTGCATGTTCTCTCCAAGCACAGTTGGCCTAAGACATTTAAAGGCTTCAACAATGAAGATTGGGGTAACTTCCTCCAGTTTCTTTAGGTAATCACTTTCCGGTCCACTAGGAATTATGCCTCCTCGTATCTCTCTGGGAGTTGCTGTCTGTATGCTACGCCTTTGTTTGATTTTTTCCTTTTTTGTCAGATGAATAACCACCCTGACCTGCCAGTGGTCCACCCTTGACATGGTTTTATATCCAGACCTACCCCCAATATTAGACTGGAGCCATCGTCCTGGTATCTTCCACCAGTTTTTAATTTAAAGGGCGGGATCCGCCGACCATGGCTTGCAGCTATAATGCCATCCTTTCCATGACCGGCGAGCAACATTTGCTCTTAAAGATCATCAAATGATGTCTACTGATGCCAGTCACAAGAGTCTCCAGACAAATTCAGCTCTTTAAAAAGCTGTTACCACCATGTCTCTCTCCACTTCCGCCAGGGAGGGCTCCTTTTATTAGTAACCATGCCCAACTTGCCCCCTTAACCCACTTGAACCACTGGGCACTTAAACCCCCTACCTAACCAAACCATTTTTTCAAAGCTTTCGGTGGTCCACTAACGACTTTGAATGACAATTACGTCCTGTCATGCAAAACAGTACCCATAATGAAAATGTCCACCGCTGTGTTTTTTTTTTGGGCGCTATAAGATCAAATAAGACTGAAAAATTTGTAAAATTTTAAGGGCAATTAAAAGGGCAACGTAGATATACGTTCTTTTGCCTAGCCGCCCCATTCTGCCGACGTAATATGTACAGGCGGCAGTCATGAATGCGGTAAAAAAAAAAAAAATCTTTGTTTCTGTTAAAATTTTATTGCTGTCGAGTATTTGGCAGAGTAAAGGGCAGAGAATTGGCTAGTATTACATAGTAATTGCATAGTAGTGTCAGGGTATTGCCAGAGAAATGGCTAGGGTATTGCCACGAGTATTGCATACTATGAGCTAGAGTACTTCTGGCATAGTATGGTCACCGAGCAGCGATGTGGGCTGGGATCTGTATGCCCACAGCCGCTGCAAACAATCCTCGACCCTCTCTCCTCGCACTACGTGTACCTATTGTGTACGCGAGAGAGGGGAGGTATTGAACCGGACTTCATTTGAACAGAGTTATCAACATGGGTAAACGTCCGCTATCATCGGCCGTTTACCATGAAGGGCGCATGGCCCCCGGTCACGGATGTTCACTGGTGCGTGCCCCCAGGAGCGTCTATACAGGGAGGACGTCCCACGGACGGCCCATACAGAATAAAGCCGACCTGCACTGTAGCCGTCAATCGGCTATTTACTGGTCGCATGTTGTTTAACTACTGTAACTACTCTTCTGTGTACTCCTTTTCTACTTGGACTACTGAACTTCTAACTTCACAACTTGAACTCTGGCAGGACTGGGGGACTTTTGGGAACCAAGAACAGACTACTAGACTGAACTGAACTAACTCTGGCTGGGGGTGGTAACTTGGCTGGGTGCTGAACTCTGAACAGGTCACACTAACTCTCTCTGGTTTAACATAACTTGGTGGAATCTCTCTGCCCTTGCAAAAAGCTCTATAGGCAAAAGTTAACAAAGCCTGTGTCCCACCTTGTAATTTTCTTGCATCCTCTGACAAGCTCTCCAATACATACACAAAAACCTACTGTCTCTGTTTGGAATGAGCTACGCAGTTTCAGCTGCATGAGGAGTAGAGGCTTCATGTATTGACCTCCTTGGCCGAATCATTAAAAAGAATGCTGCTCCTTCCCTGACATCCCCCTTCTTTTGTCAGTTGCTGCTTCCTCCAAGTCAAACTTGACATACTATCTTGTCAGGCAAATTACTTTACAAACCCCAAAAACAGCAACCCCAAAAGGGCTGGTAAACCTGTAAACCAGTGGTGTTTGTAGATGGGGAGACAATATAAAAGAGAGGCAAGATGGATGACCATGAACAACATTGCCCTGGAATGGCCTGCACTCTAAATTTCAACTGTTCTGGCCTTTTGCGGGCCATTAGGGGCTCCCACCATCTTGAGGTCCTTGACAGGATTTATGTTCTTGCTCCAGGCAGACTTGACATACTAACTGTCAGCATGACTTGTCAATCAACAAACGTAGAATTATTAGGCTGGTTAACCAGTGATGTTTGTATACGGGGAGCATGATAATTAGAGGTGTGAAGATGTGATGGAAAGAGGATAGAGAGGAAAAAATGAAGGAATAAGAAAAACGGAAATGGATGAGAGAGAAGAAGATGAGAGAAGGTAAGAGGAAAGGGAGAAAGAGAGCGGGACGAGGGGAATATAAAGAGAGAAGTAAAGAAAGAAAGAAAGATAGGAGGATGAGGAGGGGAAAAGTAAAGAGAAGAGGAAAGAGAGAAGGAGGAAAGAAGGAAGAAATGAATGAAGAAAAGAAAGGAGAGAAAAAAGTAGGAAGAGATTGAGGAGAAGGATGGAGCGGGAGAATAAGGAAGAAAGTGAAATGAGAGAAAGGAAAAAACCAGCCGGAAGCCTAACCAGCCATCTCTCCTTCACGTGCTCCTTACATCCTTCCCCTCCTCTTCATTCTGCCTCCCACTCCTCTCCCTCCTCCCCTCTCCTCCCTTCCGCCCCCTCCCTCCATTCTTCTCATTCCTCTCTCTAGCCTTCCCTCTTTCCATTACCATACCTTTCCTCTTGCCCCCCCTCTTTCTCCCTTCCCTTTTCTCTCACCGCTTCCACTTTATCCCTCTCCCGCCCCTCATCATCCCCCTCCTCAATCACCTCCTCCCTCTCCCCATCCTCTCCCCCTCTTCCATCCCGCTTCCCCTCTCTCCTCTCTCTTTTCCCTCTCTCTTTTCCCGCATCCCCTCCCCTTCTTCGCCCCCATGCTCTTTCCCCCCCTCCTCTCCTCCCATTTCTTCCCCACAATTTCCCTCTCCTCTTCCCTCCTCCTCCGGCTCCCCCCCTTCTCATCCCTCATCATACCTTCTCTCCCCATCTCCTTTTTGCTCTTTCTAAATCTTCCTCCCTCTCCCCCTCCTTCCCCCCCTTCACCCCTCTCCTCCCTCCCTCTCCATCCCATATTTTTATACTCTCCTTTCCCTTCTCTCCCATCCTCCTCCTCCTCCCCTCCACCTGCTGTCTCCATCTCGTTCATTCCTCTACATCTTTCCCTCTTAGCATCCATCCCCTCCCTCCATCCCCTCCACCTCCATCTCCCCCTCACACCTTCTCCTTTTTTCCTCCCTCCCTACCCCTCTCTCCTATCATTCCCCACCCCTCCCTTCTCCCCCCCCTTCCCTTCGCCCTTCCTCGCATTCCTCCCTCCCCTCTCTATCATCTCTCCTCTTCCTCTCCTCTCTCTCTTCCCCCCTCTGCCTCCGTTCCTTTACCGCCCTCTTTCGCTCCTCTCTTCTCATTGATTTACATCT
Organism: Lithobates sylvaticus; assembly: GCA_028564925.1. Taxonomy (NCBI): domain Eukaryota; kingdom Metazoa; phylum Chordata; class Amphibia; order Anura; family Ranidae; genus Lithobates; species Lithobates sylvaticus. The sequence goes on from CM053035.1 coordinate 71,967,399, forward strand.
TCTCCCCATCCCCGCTTCCTCCCCCCTCCTCTTCCCTTCTCTCCATCTCTCCCATCCATTTCCATCTTCCCCCCCCTCCTTCTCTCCCCCCCCCGTCCCCTCATCTCCTTCCCCCCTCATCCTTCTCCCCCCATCCCTCTCCTTCCTCCTCATTCTTCTCCTTCCTCTCTTTCTCTCTCGACCCATCTTTCCCCCCCTCCTCTTCCTTCCCATCCTCATATCTTCCCTCCTGCCCTCCCCGCTCTTCATCTTTTCCCATCTGATCTCTTCTCCTCCCCCATTCCCATCCATCCTCGCTTTCCTTCTTCCTCACCGTCCCTCCCATCCCTTCTCCCTCATCCCGCCCCCACCTCTCCCCTCTTGCTCTCCTTCTTCTCCTCCTTCTTTACCTCTCGCTCATGCTGTCTTCCCCGCATCCTCTCTCCTCTCCTTCCCCATCAGTCCTCTCCTTCCTCTCCTCCCCTCCTCCTGTTTTCTCCCCTCTTTCTCCTTCGCCCCCTCTTCCCCTCTTCTCCTCTCTCTTCTTATCCCTCATCTGCTCATCTTCCTCTGCTCTTCTCTCCCCATTTGTCCTCCTTCCTCCTCCTCCCCCCTTTCTTCATGCTCTCATCTCTCCTACTCCTTCTCTCCTCTCAGCTCTCTTTTCCCATTGTCTCTCTTTCTTCCCCCATTCTATCTTCTCTCTCCTCCTTCCCTCGCGCCCTCCTCCTCTCCTCCATCCATCCTTCCTCTTTTCACCCTAATTCGCTACTCCTCTTTCCTCCATCCCCCTCTCCTTCTTACCTTTCTCTCCCTGCTTCTCTCTCTCCCCCACCTCTCCCCTATCATCCCCTTCCCTCATCCCCCTCTCATCCTCTCCTTCCCTCTATCCTCCTTCCTTTCCCCTTCCTCCTCTCCCGTCCCCTTCTCCTCCTCTCTCCTTCTTTCCTACTCCCCCGCTGCTCTGCCCCCCCTCCCCTCCCTTCCCATCTCACCCTCTCTCCCTTCATCTCTCTCTCCTTTCATCTTTCCTCTTTCCCTCCTCTACCTACCCCTCCTCTTCTCTCATTCACTCTCTCCTCATTCTCCTCTCCCCTCCATCCTCCCCCTCCCTCCTTCTTCTCTGTCCCCCCCTCCCCCTTCTTCCACATCTCCCCCCTCTCCCCTCTTCCCCCCTTCTCCATCTTCTCCTCCCCATCTCTCCTCCTCCCCTCCTCCACTTAAAATCCTCATGCTCCGCCTCTCACTCTTTCTCCTCATTCATCATCCTTCCTCCACCCATCCCTTCCTGCTATCCCTCATCCTCCTACTCTCATCGTCTCCTTCCCCTCCTCTCTCCCTCTCATTTCTCCCCGTTCCCATTCCTCTGCTCCTCCCTTTCCTTCCCCCCTCTCTATTCCCCCTCATCCCATCCCCCCCCCTCCCGCCCCTTGCCCTCTCCTTCTCTCGCTCCTCCCCTCCTTTCCAATCTCTCCTCCGCCACATCCCCTTCCATTCCCTCTTCTCCACCTACTCCCCTCTTCTGCTCCCCCCCCTCCCGCCCCTCCTCCCTCCCTTCTTCCCATCTCCCCTTCCCTTCTTCCTCTCCGTCTTCCTCTCTGCCTATCCTCCTTCTTTCCCCCTTTCTCTCCTTTCTCTCCCTCTCCCCTTTCCCCATCCTTCTCCTCCCCCCTTCTCCTTCTCTCCTCTCCTCTCCCCCCCTCTCCTTCCTCCCTCTTCCCTGCTCTCCCTCTATCCCCTTCACTCTCTCTCTCGTTCCCCGCTCTTCCTCCATCTCTCCAGCCCCTCCCTCTGCTCCAATCTACACCCCCTCCTCACCTTCCTACCTCTCCCCCTCTCTCCCCCCTCCTCCCTCCTCCACCGCTTCTCCCCCTTCCTCTGCATCTCCTTTTCCCCTTCTCTCTCTTCTCCATCCTATCCCCCTCTCCCCCCCTCCGCCCGCGCTCCTCCTCTTCCCTTTCCCCTTCGCTCTCCCTCTGTTATCTTCCCCTCTCCAATTTCCCTTTCCTCTTCTCTCTCCACTCTCCCCTCATCCCCCATTTCCTCCCCACTCCGTCCCCTCTCTCCCCTCTCCCTTTCTCCCCATTTCTCCTCTCTCTCTCCCCCTATTCCCCCCCTCCTCCTCCTTTCTCCTCTCCCCTCCTCCCATCTCTCCCCTCTCACCCCCATCTCCTCCCTTTCTCTCCTCCTCCTCTTCTCTCTACCCTCAGGCCATCTCTCCTCTCTCTCTTCTCCCCTTCTCTCTCCGCTCCTCTCTCTTCCCCTTCCTCATATCCTCTTTCATCCTTTCCATTCTTTCCCTCTCCCTCTTCATTTCCATCTCCTCCATTCCTTACTCCCATCCCCCATCCTCTCTCCTCTCCTTCTCCTCCTCATCCACATTCACCCCCCCTTCTTCATCCCTCCTGCCTTTTTCTCCTCAGTCCCTCCTTCTTCCATCCTCAGCCGCCATCACCCTCCCATCTTGCTACCCCCCCTCTCATTCCTTCCCTACTCTCTCCCCTCTCCGTTTTTTCATCCTAATCCGCCCCTATCCCTTCCTCTTGCATCAATTCTCTCTTCTTCTTCTTCCCCCCTCTATCTTTTCCCCCTCCTCCCCCCCTTCTTACTGTATTGCTCTTATCTTCCCCCTCACACATCCCCCCCGCCTTTTTCATCGCCTCCCTTCTATCTTCTCCCTTCCCCCCCCTCCTTCTCCTTCCTCATCCCCCCCCCCCCTCCCTCTCCCTCTCTCCCCCCACCCCTCCTCCGGTCTCTCCTTCTCCGATTCATCATCCTCCTCTCTCTTCTTCCCTATCCCTCCTTCTTCTTCTTTTCCCCCCTTCCCCTTCTCATCTCCTCCCCTTTTCCGTCTTCCTCCTCCTCCTCCCCCCCATCCTCTCCCCCATCTCTGCTCCCTCCTCTTCTCTTGCCTCTCCTGTCTTTCCTCCCTCCTCTCTCCTTCTTTTCCTCCTCCTCTCCTCCCCATCCTTAAAACCCCCCTTGCTCCCTCTCTTTCACCCTATCTCTCACAACCTTTCATCCTCCCCTTCCCTTCTCCCCCCATCCTTCTCTCTCTCTCTCCCCCTCTCTTCCCTCCACCCTCCGCCAATCCGCCATACCTCCCCCTCTATTCTTCCTCTCCAGTCTCCCCTCCTCGCCACGTCACGCCTCCCCTCCCTACTCCTCGCCTTCCCCTTCACCTCCCCATTCCCCCTCATTCCTTCCCTCCATCCCCTCTCCATCTCTTCGCCTCCCCTCATTTCTTCCATCTCCTCATCCTTATTTTCTTCTCCCTCCCCCTTTCCCCAATTCCTCCTCTCTCTCTCCCCTCTCACCGCTTTTCTTTCCTCTCCCCCCCTCCCAACCCAAACCCAATCAATTCATACATCCACAAATCAATTATCAGCTGAATAACCAATCCCAAAACTCCTTTCTCCCACCCCACAATCGTACCAACCCTTGCATTCCCTCTTGGCACAAAATAAACTCCCAAACCTAACAACAAACTCCAAACCAAAACTAATCACAACACATCACCGTTATGCCATACTGGGACCAGCGATCCAACAAGAAACAAAGCAAGACTGAAATTACAAAACAGAATGGCACAGAAATTCCCAGATCAATCAATTGAGAAGCAAAAGGGACAAGCCCGTAGACAGCCCTACCAATTGAAAAAAACCCACATGATATGTTCCTAAAACTTCATTAAAACCATTTAAAGCCAGTACCCCTTCCCTTGGCCATAAGTGAAGCTATCAGTGCCCTGAGCTCAAGCACAGAACGCAGTCCATTGGGCTATCAGCCGCTATCTTGGAATAGGGCAGTCCAGGCAAACTATCCACATCAATGCCTGCCATCCATGGGGGGGGGGCCCCTACCCCCCAAAGTGTAGCATGCCCTGCTGCAGCCATCTTGGAAATGGAAATGCCCACAACACAGACAGGTGCAGGAAAGCACTGACAAACAGTGAAGAGAATGGAAAAGCATATGGTAAGCAAAGGGAAAACGCTGACACTTACACCAAAACTTATGTAAAGCTTTCTTCTTTAACAGGCCTGCACCACCAGAATGAGGCTCCAACCATAAAGCTCAGTTAGAGGCTGTAAAGGAAGGACTTCCACCCAGGAGAGGCTTAACTATGGCCCCCGGACCACCAAAATGGGTCTCCAACCATATAGCTAATTTAGAGGCTGTAGAGGAAGGATTTACATCCAGAAGAGGCAGAACCTGGCTGGGGTAACAATTGGTAAAGAATACCTCGCAACTCCATTCCTGATCAGGTGAGGACAAAAAGGAGAATGCGAGCCAGGTCTGTCTTTAATTTATAGTTAACCAGTCCTATCAGGTTGTGGCGTCGGAGCCACAACCCATTGTATGCTGCCATGGTGCACAAGGAAATAATGTTAGGCCTGAAAATGAGTTAAAACCTCCAAAACATATTTTCTGAAAGCAAACAGTAGTAGTTCCAATTTTATATGTTATAAAATATTTGAACAATGGTTTCTCAAGCACAAGTGAAACCTGAAACAAGAGGTGATGTATACACGTTGCTTTCAGATTTTATTGCAACTCGGTGTGGTGCGACCAACCTTGTCAATCACGATCAAAACCTGTAAAACCGCGGTGGGGGAGACGGTTAACATGCGGGTTGCAAATTAATTCCCCATCCAATGCTGTCACCACAAGGTGCTTCCTCCCACCCACGAACAGTGGCAGAGAAAAGTCATGGATTTCCGCTGTCTTGTCTCCTGATCTCTCAGTCTCCCACCTTGGGAGCTGTGGAAGGGGAATGCCTCAGCCAAACCTATGAATTTGCTAGGAGCAGGTTTCAGGCTTCACCTCCCAGTGATCGAGTGCATCTGATCTCCTCCTCTCACTCCATGCCGAGAGAGGAGGACCAGCGGGCTCAGTGCACCAGACAGGTAGCTGTATCACAGCATCTTTCCCTGAGTGGCTCTGCTTCGGGAAAAACACATGTACCCACCTAATCCCTCTCTTGAGCCCCTCCCTGACCCCTCTGAGTGACCCTGCTGATGACCCAGTTTGTTGTGCCATCCTGACCCCTCTGGTGTGTGCCTTTCTGACTCCTCTGTGTGCCCTCCTTAACCCCCAGTTTCATACTATCTAGATCACCATGTACCGTGCCCTCCTGACCCCCCAGGACTGTACCTTCTTAGCCCCCAACACTGTGCCCATCAAACTCCTCAGCCCTCCTGACCTCACAGTTCCATACCCTCCAGACTCCACTACAGCCCATGTCCTAAACTGCCCCCCCCTACAAGTACTGTGCCCTCCAGACCCCCCAGCCCTTCTGAACCCTCGGTTCCATACCCTCCAGACCCCCTTGTACCAGGCCCTCCTGACCCCTCTTGTACTGTGCCTTCCTGACCCCAACCTCCCACAGTGCTTTGCTGACCCCTGTATTTTGCCATGTTCTCTTCCCTGCTAGCCCCTGTCCTGCTCACTCTTCTCATCTGCCCTACTGACCTCTGTACACTACTCTTCATGGTAATGACCTCTGTAATCTGCCCTACATACTACTGACCTCTGTATACTATCCTACCATCTACTGACCTCTGGTGGCTTGCTAGTTAACTAAACTAAAGTTAGTTAACTAAACTAAAATAATGGAGTGAAAATAACAACCAAAGCATTGTCTGATATATGTAGATCACTACTGCAAGGGTTTATCTTGGCTTAGGCTAGAGCTAATGTCACCCCTGTGGGTTGGAATTATGGGTTCTTTTACACACAATCTTGTTTTATGCATTATTATACTGTCAGCTCAGTCTGTCTGTAAATTTAAGTGTAAGTTATTCACAAGTAAGGTCATGAAAATGTTTCTCTTCACTCCTGACTACTGCCACTTAGGTAGATTGTGCTGCTAGCAGAATGCTGAATGTAACACAAATGAGTGTAAAGAAAATCCAAAATTCCACCCACAGTTTTGTTGAGACTTGTACGTATATAGTAGTTTTTTAAATATTTCTATTGCATTTAGGTTACTTACAGTGGCATGCCGATTTCTGCTGTGGCTGAGGGCACGTCGTGGATCTTCCCTTACCATTCATGAATATTGCCATTGTTTTTTCTTTGCGGCTTCCTGTTTTTACCAATCGGTTCAAGGGAGCAGATCTGGACAGTTGCAGCTGGACTCTTATGCCTCACCTCAGGGTGCAGCATTTGAACATGCCTCCGTTTTAGAGTAATGTTGGGAAAAGCAAAGCCGAACAGCTCTTCAGACTTTGTACATACAGGCTTCAGTATGTGAAAGAGCAAAATGTACAAAGCTTTCCCAAAGTTTTCAGCAAGCTTCAAGCTGCTTTGTTGTAGTGTAGCCTTTATAGCAAACTACAGGTTCATTATGAAGACATAAAACAGAGATCTTAATGGGAGTGCTGAATGTGACTGTAAACAAGATGCTATCAGACTTCAGCATACTTGCAGTGCTAAGCCCGCTAACAGTTTATTTAAAGTCAGCATTCATCTTGTAAATCTCTATTTGAAGGTGATAGGAAGCTTATGTAGAACCCTTTCGATATTGGCTATCGTGCTTATACACATCTATAATTGAAAGCCCCTGGGCACAAAAATCAATAAAAATACCACTGCAGTGGGTCCTCCCACACTGCAATGGTTAAATGATTATGTCTAGGGGGTGCTGGGGTGGTCTAAAATGCACCATGGTTTTATACACTAATGCCCCGTACACACGACCGGACATTCCGACCACAAAATCCGTCTGATTTTTTCCGACGGATTTTGTCCGAAACTGGTCGGACAAAGTTGTCGGAAAATCAGATCGTTCGGAACGTGGTGACGTTACTTGCGTACGACGGAACTACGTAGAGGCTAGTAGCCAATAGCTTTGGTCTCGTAATTTGAACTGAGCATGTGTGGCACTTTGTATGTCGGAATTCTCTACAAACGATCGGAAAAAGTCTCATCGTATTTTGTTGTCGGAAATTTTTAGTTCCTGCTCTCAAATTTTTTCCGGCGGAAAAGCCTGCTAGAGCGCACACACTATCGGATTTTCCGACAACATAATCCGATCTGACTATTTCCATCGGAAAATATCCGACCGTGTGTACGGGGCATTACAGTACTGTATATTGTTAGTACTTACCATAATTACACAAGACAACTGTTACTACTGTTCAGAGGTGTTTTGTTTGTTTGTGAAAAGAAGGAACCTTAACTCCAACCAAAATAAAAATAAAAAAAAAATCCTGTACCTGCATCGCTGTGTTCTCAATGGGCAACAAATTGATTTGAAGGAAAAACACAAGCACAAAAATCTATTTACCTTTTAGGCACCTTCCACACTGGGCAAGCCCCGTTGGAGTCCGCCTGCTCATCTGGGAATCTGTCTATTAATCCCTGCTGAGCAGGCAAATGGCTTGTCCGTGTGTGCTCTGCTTACAGTCTGCCTCTCCTCTATGGGCGGTCAGATGTAAACAGACTGCCTGTTTCGTTTACAACCAACTGCCATCTGATGCAATAGATGGATGGAGAACAGATCCCCCATCCCGCCAGCTTTTAGCAGATAGGATCGAATGCCGCTCCATAGAGGAGACAGTAGGGTCCGATCCCCTGAAAAAACTGACAGGCAGATCTGATCGAACCACCTGTGTAAAAATGTTTTGAATTCAAGCTTCAAAAAGGCAGCATTTGCTAGTGCCTGGAATAATAAAGCAAACTATACCCTTCAATCTTTACAGCCAAAGAAGCTGCCATATTAGCCTCTGTTTGACTTCCAGTTGCTTGGAGCTGCACATGTGATCTGTAACAACACCAGCCATTTGATGGTTTGAATGTTCGGCTGACAGCAACTGTTATCATTCACAGGAGAAAAACCTTTCCTTTCATAAGAGAAACATGGAAGCTGCCATTGCCAGGTTCTTATTTTGTAATGGATTGCCTGATGGTTATGTAACCCTCCTTCAATACTTGAGTCATTAATGCCTCACACCATTTTTCCTTATGTGAAAATTAGTTCCAGGCCATTTTGTTTCAACGTCTTCAATGCTTATTTTATCATTTACAGTTTAATGTTCTGAAGTACATCTGAACATATGTACTCCTAAGGTACTTATGTTAAAATTGTGCTTTAATGCTCTTCACAGTGCTGTCTAAAGCCTCATACACAAGGTACGATTGTTGGCCAACCGTGCGTCTGATTTTTGTCAAAAGGTTGTGTGCCAGGATCTTGTCTTGCATACCAACGTTACACAATTGTCGTGCCACAAACGCGAACATAGTGATGTACTACAAGGAACTTCAGCTCTTGAGCGCCACCCTTTGGGCCCCTTCTGCTAATTTCGTGCTTGGTGAGCATTGATTCCGAGCATGCATGTTTGTACTTTTGACTTTTGTTTGACGGATTTGTGTACTGACCATACGAAAATCAGATGTCAAGCCGTTGTCTGACGAAAATTTACTTTGTCATCCAACATTTGTTGGCCAAAAATTGTCGAAAGGAGCGTACTAACGGTAAGATTTTAGGACAAGTCTGTAAACAGACAATCCCCTGCCAACAATCATACTGTGTGTACGAGGCTTAACACCGGGAAACCAGGGATGACAAATCAGTGTGCTGCTGTGCCTACACTGTACAATCAGTAGGTGTGTGCTGGGACATCCAAGCAAGCTTTTTTGTTTATTTGTAATTAAAAATAAAGATCAGCCACCTGGCTAATGCTATGCAGTGGAAGTTATTTTGTTTTACATATATTCTGAATGGCATACACACATATTTTGATTGCATATTCAAATATTAAGCCACAGTTCAGCTTTAATATAGGATGTTGTAGGATATTACTTAGTGAGAACACCTGCAGCAATTCTGTGACACGCAATTCATAACCTCAGCTATGGAATTCCTGAAAATAGGTCCTGCTGGTAAACAATACAGAATTTAAAGTGAGAGTCTTTCAGGAAAAATGTAGATCCGTTTTACTGACAGATCAGGGCACCCCAAATTCTGCGAGAATATGCTTCCACACAGTGATGGCGCTGTTCCCAGGCCTCCTTTAAGCACCAGAAGGCAGGGTCAAGGTATTTTAAATGTATTTTAACTAGGGATGCCAGTTTTTTGACACCAGTACGAGTACCGATACTTGACATCATGTACACGCCGATACCAATTACCGATACCTGATTTTGGCCATGTGACCAAAAAATGAAAAATGACACATTTTCGCCATAATATGAGGCATTAGGAGGGTGTTAGGATGGCACAGTACAGGGCGTTAGGAGAGCGCAGTACAGGGCAATAGGTACAGACCAGTCTGTACACTGACACCATACCTTTACATTATTTACAGACTGGTGTGTGCAGGGGCGTAACTAGAAATCACAGGGCCCCCCCACCACACAAAAAAAATGAACTAATGCCAATGAACAACAGATTACCACACTCATGTGGTCACAGTACCCAGGCAACAGCATAATTTCGAACAACAAAGTATGCAGTAAACTGTATGCAGCCCCTGAAGGACACACATGCATACCCCCAGCAGTACAGACACCCCACAGCATTACAGACCCCACCTCAGTGCAGACATCCCCTTCAGTGCAGGACCCCCCCTAGCAGTATAGACACCCCCTCAGTGCAGACCACCCCCCTCAGTACAGACACCCTCCCAGTGCAACCCCCCCAGCAGTGCAGACCCACCCCCTCAGTGCAGACCCCCCTCAGTAGTACAGAACCCCCCCCCCCCAGTAGTACAGACACCATCCCTAGTGCAGACATTCCCCCAGTGCAGACACCCCCCCTAGTGCAGACACCCCCCCCCAGTATTACAGACCCCCCCCTCAGTGCAGGCCCCCCCAGCAGTACAGACACCCCCCTCAGTGGAGACCCCCCACCCAAGTGCAGACTCCCCCCTCAGTGGAGCCCCCCCACCCAAGTGCAGACTCCTTCCTCAGTACAGACACCCCCAACCTCAAGTAAAGACCACCCACCCAAGTGCAGACCCCCCCCATCAGTACAGACACCCCCCACCTCAGTGCAGACCCCCATCAGTACAGACACCCCCCACCTCAGTGCAGACCCCCATCAGTACAGACACCCCCGACCTCAGTGCAGACCCCCATCAGTACAGACACCCCTGACCTCAGTGCAGACCCCCATCCGTACAGACACCCCCCATTACAGACCCCACATCCAAGTGCAGACTCCCCATCAGTACAGACGCCCCCAACCTCAGTACAGACCCCCTTAGTACAGACACCCCCCATTACAGACCCCCCATCAGTAGACACCCCTAGCAATTCAGACACCCCCTTAGTACAGACCCCCCACCCAAGTGTAGACCCCCTTAGTACAGAAACCCCCACCTCAGTGCAGACCCCCATCAGTAGACACCCCCAGCAATGCAGACACCCCCTAAGTACAGACCCCCCACCCAAGTGCAGACCCCCTTAGTACAGACACCCCACCCAAGTGCAGACCCCTTAGTACAGACACCCCCCACCTCAGTGCAGACCCCTACCAGTAGACACCCCCAGCAATGCAGACAACCCCTTAGTACAGACCCCCCCACCCAATTGCAGACCCCCTTAGTACAGACCGCCCCACCCAAGTGCAGACCACCTTAGTACAGACACCCCCACCTCAGTGCAGACCCCCATCAGTAGACACCCCCCCAGCAATGCAGACACCCCCTTAGTACAGACACCCCCACCCATTACAGAACCCCCCTCAGTGCAGACCCCCCAGCAGAAAATACGCCCCCCCTTTACATACCTCAGAACAGCGGCTCAGTCTTCTCATACACACAGCGGCGTGTTTCCCTCAAGGCTCGAGCGCAGGCTCCACCTCCTCTGTGGATGTAAACAGAGAGGAGGGGAGGCGGCTTCGGTTCCGCGCTGCTGTGTCCCTCAGCCTGCGCTCCGCCTCCAGTCCAGCATAGTAGGCACAGTGAGCGGCGTTAGTGGTGCGGCTGCCGCTACCCGGGGTGTCACCCCCGCTAGCAGGTGTCACCCGGCCCGCACCCGCCTAGCAACACCGCTCACCGGGCCCTAGATGTGCTGCGGGCCCCATAGCGGCCGCGTGTTTCGCTATGGCGGTAGTTCCGCCACTGGGTGTGTGTATAACATATACAGTACAGTGTTGGGGTACAGACTGGTCTGGATATCCTGCATGGTGCTAGTGTATAAGACTGGTCTGTACCCTGCTGACAGTGTCCTGTACATACTACACTAACCTTTTTGCAGGACTTGCTCTCCTCATTACTCGGTGCTGCTTCCAGGGACGATTCCACAGCGGCCTCACATAGAAACACACGTGCTGATGCTGTCCAGCCCCTTGCCCTTGGCGACCCACCCACTCTCTGTTATTGGATAGTGGCCAGCCATCCAGCTAGCTCTCTCTCTCTGTGCAGGAACAGGATGGAAGGAATCATGACATCACCCATCCTCTACTTGTTTACAGAGGCAGGAGAGGATCGCAGCAGTGCCGCATAATTAAAAAAAGACGGGAGCAGGAGTGTTGGTGTGGCCAGCTGTCAGCCTTTACCCACTGTGCTGTGGATTTTAGCGACCCCCCCTCATCCTGGTGCCGTAAGGTGCGTACTGCTCCGGACCCCACTGCTGGAGGGGAGGAGGAGGAGCCCTGCCCCCAACTGACGTCACTTCCGGTAACGGTTTTAAATTCCGGTAAACCCCGAAAGGGCTTTTTTTTTTTTCCTTTGGTTGGGTTTCCCCCGGAAATAAAAAAAACCGGGGGGGCCTTTTTAAATTCCCTTTTTTTTAGTTTTTTCCCGGTTGCTTTTTCCCTTTAAAATTTTTTTTTAAAACCACTTTGGGGGGGCCTTTTGAAATTTTTTAAACTTTTTCCTTTTCCCAAGGGGCCAATTAATTTAAAAAGGGGTTTAAAAGTTAAGCCCTTTTAGGGACCTGATTTAGGAGTGTGAACGTTATCTTTGAGGGCTGCGGATTTGGGTTTTGGGCTTTTTGGGTTTTTTTTTGGGGCTTTCCCCCCTTTGGTAAACACCTTTTTTGGCCCTTTTTTTTTTTAAACCCCCCCTTTTTTTTTTTTTCCCTTTTAAAGGCCTAAACCAAAAAATGAAGGGGGTTTAAAAATTTTGGTTCCACTTGGGTTTTGGAGGGCCTTTATAAATTTCGGGGGCAGTGCAGACCCACCCCCTCGATTTGCAGAACCCCCCTCAGTAGTACAGAACCCCCCCCCAGTAGTCAGACACCATCCCTATGCAGACATTCCCCGCCAGTGCAGACACCCCCCCTAGTGCAACACCCCCCCCAGATACAGACACCCCCCTCAGTGCAGCCCCCCCAGCAGTACACAGACACCCCCCTCAGTGGAGACCCCCCACCCAAGTGCAGACTCCCCCCTCGTGGAGCCTCCCCCACCCAAGTGCAGACTCCTTCTCAGACAGACACCCCCAACCTCAAGTAAAGACCACCCACCCAAGTGCAGACCCCCCCCATCGTACAGACAAAAAAAAATAAAAAAAAAAAAAAAAAAAAAAAAAAAAAAAAAAAAAAAAAAAAAAACAGCCAAAAAAAAAAAAAAAAAAAAAAAAAAAAAAAAAAAAAAAAAAAAAAAAACAAAAAAAAAAAAAAACAAAAAAAAAAAAAAAAAAACTAAAAAAAAACAAAAAAAAAAAAAAAAAAAAAAAAAAAAACAAAAAAAAAAAAAAAAAAAAAAAAACAAAAAAAAAAAAAAAAAAAAAACAAAAAAAAAAAAAAAAAAAAAAAAACCAAAAAAAAAAAAACAAATCAAAAAAAAAAAAAAAAAAAAAAAAAAAAAAAAAAAAGAAACAACAAAAACCAAAAACATAAATGACACAAAATAAAATACCAAACAAAAAAAAAAAAAAAAAAAAAAAAAAAAAAAAAAACACAACAACCAAAAAAAAAAAATAAAAAAAAAAAAAAAAAAAAAAAATAAAAAAAAATACAAAAAAACAAAACACAACAACAAACCAACCCACCACAACAACAATAACACAGACCAACTACCCATAAAACAACACCCCACCACAGTGCAGCCCCCCATCAGTACAGACACCCCCCACCTCAGTGCAGACCCCCATCAGTACAGACACCCCCGACCTCAGTGCAGACCCCCATCAGTACAGACAACCCCTGACCTCAGTGCAGACCCCCATCAGTACAGACCCCCCCATTACAGACCCCACATCCAAGTGCAGACTCCCCATCAGTACAGACGCCCCCCACCTCAGTACAGACCCCCTTAGTACAGACACCCCCCATTACAGACCCCCCATCAGTAGACACCCCTAGCAATTCAGACACCCCCTTAGTACAGACCCCCCACCCAAGTGTAGACCCCCTTAGTACAGAAACCCCCACCTCAGTGCAGACCCCCATCAGTAGACACCCCCAGCAATGCAGACACCCCCTAAGTACAGACCCCCCACCCAAGTGCAGACCCCCTTAGTACAGACACCCCACCCAAGTGCAGACCCCCTTAGTACAGACACCCCCCACCTCAGTGCAGACCCCTACCAGTAGACACCCCCAGCAATGCAGACAACCCCTTAGTACAGACCCCCCACCCAAGTGCAGACCCCCTTAGTACAGACCGCCCACCCAAGTGCAGACCCCCTTAGTACAGACACCCCCACCTCAGTGCAGACCCCCATCAGTAGACACCCCCCCAGCAATGCAGACACCCCCTTAGTACAGACACCCCCACCCATTACAGACCCCCCTCAGTGCAGACCCCCCAGCAGAAAAGACGCCCCCCCTTTACATACCTCAGAACAGCGGCTCAGTCTTCTCATACACACAGCGGCGTGTGTCCCTCAAGGCTCGAGCGCAGGCTCCTCCTCCTCTGTGGATGTAAACAGAGAGGAGGGGAGGCGGCTTCGGTTCCGCGCTGCTGTGTCCCTCAGCCTGCGCTCCGCCTCCAGTCCAGCATAGTAGGCACAGTGAGCGGCGTTAGTGGTGCGGCTGCCGCTACCCGGGGTGTCACCCCCGCTAGCAGGTGTCACCCGGCCCGCACCCGCCTAGCAACACCGCTCACCGGGCCCTAGATGTGCTGCGGGCCCCATAGCGGCCGCGTGTTTCGCTATGGCGGTAGTTCCGCCACTGGGTGTGTGTATAACATATACAGTACAGTGTTGGGGTACAGACTGGTCTGGATATCCTGCATGGTGCTAGTGTATAAGACTGGTCTGTACCCTGCTGACAGTGTCCTGTACATACTACACTAACCTGTTTGCAGGACTTGCTCTCCTCATTACTCGGTGCTGCTTCCAGGGACGATTCCACAGCGGCCTCACATAGAAACACACGTGCTGATGCTGTCCAGCCCCTTGCCCTTGGCGACCCACCCACTCTCTGTTATTGGATAGTGGCCAGCCATCCAGCTAGCTCTCTCTCTCTGTGCAGGAACAGGATGGAAGGAATCATGACATCACCCATCCTCTTCTTGTTTACAGAGGCAGGAGAGGATCGCAGCAGTGCCGCATAATTAAAAAAAGACGGGAGCAGGAGTGTTGGTGTGGCCAGCTGTCAGCCTGTACCCACTGTGCTGTGGATTTTAGCGACCCCCCCTCATCCTGGTGCCGTAAGGTGCGTACTGCTCCGGACCCCACTGCTGGAGGGGAGGAGGAGGAGCCCTGCCCCCAACTGACGTCACTTCCGGTAACGGTTTTCGGTATCGTAGCATTTTCCCGTGTACCGATACTCGTGCAAATGCCTAGTATCGGTGCATCCCTAATTTTAACCACTTGAGCTCTGGAAGGTTTTACTCTCTTCATGGCCAGACTTATTGGTTGGAAGTTAGACAGTGAGGACCTTGAGTGGAGAGTGTGAACAAGCTTTGCTTTTGACTGCTGCGGATTGCTGTTTTGCTTTTTAGGTTAGTTTTGGGGCTTTTCCTTGCCGCTTTGTAACACCTTTTTCTGGCACTTTTTAAACAGCCCTTTTTTTTTTTTCCTTAAGCCTACTAATTAAGGGGAGTGGTTAATTGGTCACAGGTGCTTGAGGCCTATATAAATTTCTGTAGAACTCATTTTGAGCCTGCTGGAATTCTGTCCAAGTGGAACTGGACGAAGTGATGAGTTAAAAACAGGAGGTTATAACAGTGGTCATAGTACCTGTGTAGTGCGAGTGTTGTCTGAGTAGTGTGTGTGGATCGTTAGTACTTGTGTATTGTGACTGCAAGTAGATCTTGTTGAGTATTAGTGTCAGGAAGCTAGTTGTTAGGTAATTTGGACAGGGTATAATCCCCAATCCTCATTAAGGCTGGATTCACACCTATGCAGTTTTAGTGCTTTTTGCATTTTGCACTACAGTCCATTTAACATTGTTTCCTATGGAACACTTTCTGTAGTGCAAATCTGCAAAATGCACTAAAACTGCATAGGTGCGAATCAAGCCTAAATTAATAGGTACGATGCCCGGTGGGTGTGGAGAGGCGACTGTGTACATCTTGCGGCATATATGCGTTCCTTGATCATCCGATCGGGGTTGAATACGGCTGTGCAAAATGTAAGCACATTGTTTCTCTGGAAGCCCAGGTTCTGAATCTGGGGAATCAACTGTCAGCACTGAGAAGACCGTCCATACTAAAGGAGAGCCAGGAATGTACATGGCCGGGGCCAGCACAGAGGCAGGTGGAGACAAAGAGGTGCAGGCAATAGGAAAGAAGAGATGGGTGACAGTCCGGAAGTATAGAGGGGGAAGTGCCAAGGAGGCCGATCCAGGGCTGGAGCATCCCAATAAGTACGCTCCATTGGTAAAACCAGTCAAGGACCAGCACTGCTGGAGCTGAGGGACTCTCCTAGCTGCCGGGGGAAGAACTCCTCCAGTGAGAGTGGGGGGGGGGGGGGGGGGGAAGGTCAGAGGCAGATGGATTGTCCCAAAGAACGATTTTAGGGACTTGGGAGCTAAATTGAGGAAAAGGACCTCCAAGGTAGTATTCTCAGGAATACTACTGGTACATCAAGCCACACCAGAACGGCAGAGGGAGATTAGAGAAGTAAACAAGTGGTTGAGGAGTTGATGTAGTAAGGAGGGGTTTGGGTTCCTGGAGGACTGGGCCGACTTCTCAGTCGATAACCAGTACTATAGAAGGGATGAACTGCACCTAAATAAGGAGGGTGCAGATCAGCTGGGAATGAAGATGGGCAAAAAGTTTTGAAGGGTTTTTAAACTAGGCGAAGGGGGGGAGGGTCCAGAGGTAGAGATGGTCAGCGCGGAACATATTCCAGAGGGTAGTATTGGGGGCATTAGTGGTAGGTTGTCCAAAGCACCCAAACCCAAGGTAAGTATAGTAGCAAGTCCTAGTTGCGGTCTAAACTATGTGGCATGTTCAGGAGCCTGGCGAACAAGATGGGTGAACAAGAGATACTGTTGTACGAGGAGAATTTGGATTTTGTGGAAATTTCAGAGACCTGGTTCAACAGCTCTCATGATTGGCTGGCAACCATTCAAGGGTATACATTTTATCGCAAGGATAGAGAGGGTAAAAAAGGGGGAGGGATATGCCTATATATCAAGAATAATGTACAAGTGAATGTTCGAGATGACATCACTAAGGGAGCTAGGGAGGAGGTGGAGCTCCAAAGGGATGAAGCCAAGGGGAAAATAACACTGGGAGTATGCTATAGGCCCCCTAACCTGAGGGAGGAAGGGGAGACAGATCTAGCACAATTTGGATTAGTAGCAAGGATGGGAAGTGTTATCATAATTGGGACTTTTAATTAATTATCAAGACAGACTGGGCGGAGGGAAGCACGCATTCATCTAAGGCTCGCCCGTTCCTAAATGTCTTGCAGGACAATTTTATGGGTCAGATGGTAGATGCACCAACTAGAAATGAAGCGTTACTGGATCTACTGATTACCAACAATACAGACCTAGGCTAGAAGGCATAAAATTGTGATGAAATCTAAGGAACAAAGAACACAGAGGACAGATGGGTTTGCTTTAAGAGCATATTAAATAAGGGCATTAGCCAATGCATCCCATTAGGCAATACATTTAAAATAGTGAGCCAAAGTCCTGGATGGCTTAACTCCAATGTAAAAATGCATATAAAAGCAAAAGGAGGCAGCCTTCAAAAAATACAAGTTTGAGGGATCATCATCAGCATTCAGACTTTATAAAGAATGCAACAAAAAATGTAAGGGTGCAATAAGGACAGCTAAGATAGCGGAGAAGAGCAAAAAAAAAAAAAATCCCAAGAAATTCTTTAACCGCTTCAGCCCTGAAAGATTTTACCCCCTTCGTGACCAGAGCACTTTTTGCGATTCGGCACTGCGTCGCTTTAAAACTGACAATTGCGCAGTCGTGCGACGCTGCACCCAAACAAAATTGACATCCTTTTTTTTTTTATTTTTTCCCCACAAAGAGCTTTCAAAGAGCTTTCTTTTGGCGGTATTTAATCACCTGCGGTTTTAATTTTTTTTTGCCTATAAACAAAAACAAGCGACAATTTTTAAAAAAAAACAAATTTTTTCCTGTTTAGGCCGATATGTGATATATTAGGCCTTCTACATATTTTTGGTAAAAAGAATCGCAAAAAGCGTATATTAATTGGTTTGCACAAAAGTTAAAGCATTTACAAAATGGGGGATAGTTTTATGGCATTTTTATTATTCATTTTTTTTTTATTGGTAATGGCGGCAATCTGCGATTTTTTATCGTGACTGCGACATTATGGCGGACACAATCGGACACTTTTTTACATTGTCATTTATACAGCAATCAGAGCTATAAAAATGCATGGATTACTGTGTAAATTACACTGGCAGGGAAGGGGTTAAAACACTAGGGCGCGATCAAGGGGTTAAGTGTGTCCTAGGGAGTGATTCTGGGGGGGATGGGCTTCCACTCACATGACAGCGATCACTGCTCCCGATGACAGAGAGCAGTGATCTGTCATGTCACAAGGCAGAATGGGGAAATGCCTTGTTTACATAGGCATCTCCCCATTCTGCAGCTCTGTGACACGATCGCCGGGAGACTGGCGGACATAGAGTCCGCGGGTCACGCTGTATGTGGTGGCCACGCTCGCCCCACCAATTAAAGGGGATGTACAGGTACGCCCATTTGCCCACCGCTGCCATTGTTGCTGAGGTATATCGGCATGCAGCGGTCAGCAAGTGGTAAAGCATGTAATGAGTAAAAAGGGAAGGACAGACCAGTTTGGCCCCCATAGAAAATGAGGAACGATATCCGGTTACAAAGGATGGGGAGATGGCAAAGGTATTGATTTTATTCATCGCCTCTGTCTTCATGAGGGAATCAAGGGGGCTTCAGTAACCAAAACTGCAGTGTTTATCCTCATGACACATCACAGGAAGCACCTCCATGGTTAACAGAGGACAGAATTAAAATTACACTTGGGAAACTTAACATTGATAAATCACCGGGACCAGATGGCTTGCACCTGAGGGTACTTAGGGAACTCGGTCAAGTAATTGCCAGACCATTGTTCCTAATTTTTACTGACAGTCTGACTGGAATGGTACCAGCTGATTGGAGAAAAGCCACTGTAGCACCAATATTTAAAAAGGACCCAAAGTACATCCCTGGGAACTACAGACCAGTTATGCCGCGTACACACACGTGCGGACTTTTGCCGGCGGACCTAGTCCAGCGGACAATCCCGCGGGACTTTCCAGCTAGGTCTGCTGGACTTTCCGAGCGTGTGGACTTGCCCACACACGCACGGACTTCTCCAGCGGATAATCCGCCGGCCAAAAGTCCGCGGGACTTTTGAAAATGAACGGACTTGCCCACACACGGAGCAGTCCGTTCATTTCGAACGTAACTTCAGGTTACGTAGCTAGCGTAGGCAGTAAATGCCGCCGCGCTAGCTCCGCAAGCTGGCATGGATTTAAAGGGAATCCCCACGCCGAAAAAACGGCGTGGGGGTTCCCCCCAAATCCAAGTCAGACCCTCATCCGAGCACGCAGCCTGGCAGGCCAGGAAAGGGGTGGGGACGAACGAGCGCCCCCCCCTCCTGAGCCGTACCAGGTCGCGTGCCCTCAACATGGGGGGTGCCCTGGGGAAAGGGGGGCCGTGCGGCCCCCCCACCCCAAAGCACCTTGTCCCCATGTTGATGAGGACAAGGGCCTCTTCCCGACAACCCTGGCCGTTGGTTGTCGGGGTCTGCGGGCGGGGGCTTATCGGAATCTGGGAGCCCCCTTTAATAAGGGGGCCCCCAGATACCGGCCCCCCACCCTATGTGAATGAGTATGGGGTACGATGTACCCCTACCCATTCACCTAAGGTGTAAAATGTAAAGTACAAAAACACACACACTTTTGAAAAAATATTTTATTGCACTGCTCTGGGGGTCTTCTTCCGTCTTGGGGGTCTTCTCGCCGGACTCCTCCGCTCTCTTCTGCTCAGTTACCTAGCTCTTTCACGAGCGGGGGAGTCCGGCTACCTTCTTCGTCGTCGCCGCCGTCGTCTGGGGGTCTCGATCCGCCTTCGGGGGTCTTCCGGGGGTCTCTTCTGTTCTTGCGGCGGTCGTCGTCTTCCGCGCCGCCGGCGCCGCCTTCTTCTTCTTGTCCTTCTTGTTCTTCTTCTTCTTCCGATGTTGACCCGTCGCTGTCTCTGCCCGGAATGCCTGTGCCGCTCTGCGCTGGGACTTATATAGGGGCATGGGGACAGGGTCACATGTTCATGTCACATGGTGACCCCGCCCCCTTGCGATGTCACAGTCCCAGCATCCTCCGGGACTGTGACAACACAAGGGGGCGGGGTCACCATGTGACATGTGCATGTGACCCTGTCCCCATGCCCCTATATAAGTTCAAGCGCAGCGCGGCACAAGCATTCCGGGCAGAGAGAGCGTCGGGTCAACATCGGAAGAAGAAGAACAAGAAGAAGGACAAGAAGAAGAAGAAGGCGCCGGCGGCGCGGAAGACGACGACCGCCGCAAGAACAGAAGAGACCCCCGGAAGACCCCCGAAGGCGGATCGAGACCCCCAGACGACGGCGGCGACGATGAAGAAGGTAGCCGGACTCCTCCGTTCGTGAAAGAGCTAGGTAAAAGAGCAGAAGAGAGCGGAGGAGTCCGGCGAGAAGACCCCCAAGACGGAAGAAGACCCCCGGAGCAGTGCAATAAAATATTTTTTTCAAAAGTGTGTGTGTTTTTGTACTTTACATTTTACACCTTAGGTGAATGGGTAGGGGTACATCGTACCCCATACTCATTCACATAGGGTGGGGGGCCGGGATCTGGGGGCCCCCTTATTAAAGGGGGTTCCCAGATTCCGATAAGCCCCCGCCCGCAGACCCCCCCGACAACCAACGGCCAGGGTTGTCGGGAAGAGGCCCTTGTCCTCATCAACATGGGGACAAGGTGCTTTGGGGTGGGGGGGCCGCACGGCCCCCCTTTCCCCAGGGCACCCCCCATGTTGAGGGCACGCGGCCTGGTACGGCTCAGGAGGGGGGGGGCGCTCGTTCGTCCCCACCCCTTTCCTGGCCTGCCAGGCTGCGTGCTCGGATGAGGGTCTGACATGGATTTGGGGGGAACCCCCACGCCGTTTTTTCGGCGTGGGGACTCCCTTTAAATCCATGCCAGGTCACGGAGCTCGCGCGGCGGCAGTAACTGTCTACGCTAGCTACGTAACCTGAAGTCACGTGCTAAATGAACGGACTTGCCGATGAGCGCAAGTCCGTTCATTTCAAAAGTCCCGCGGACTTGCCCACTAACGGCGGGATTGTCCGCCGGACTGCCAAGTCCAGCGGATAATTTTAAAACCAAACTTAAAACTTTGGTCCGCCGACTTTGGCGCCAAAAAGTCCGCCGGCGCCCACACACGAGGGGATTATCCGCTGGACTTCAGTCCAGAGGATAATCCCGCGGGATTGTCCCTTCGTGTGTACGCGGCCTTAGCGTAACATCAATAGTATGTAAACCAGACATGGGAGTAAGTCACACATGTGCAAGTCATAAGCAAGTCTCAAGTCGTAACCTTCAAGTCACAAGCAAGTCCCAAGTTACTGTGGCGAAAAGCAAGCAAGTCAAGTCGAGTCCCTGCTAGAAGTCAAGCAAGTCAAGTCAAGTCATTTGTTTTGGTCAAGTCACAAATCAAGTCAAAATACTGATTTACCACCTTTAAATGAGTTAAAAGTCAGTGTTGTTCAGGAAAGGTTTTTTTTTATTTTAAAAATAATATTTTCAACATTAAACTTCAAAATAATAAAGTATATCTAGACACTTGAATGGTGATGAGCCACTTACAAATAGTTTTTTTTGCTGTTTGTTAAATTTTTTGCAAATGCAATGCATTGGTAAAGCTGGCCATACACCTATAGATTATCTGCAGATTTTCTATGGTTAGATGGAAAAAGGGCAACAGATTTCTCTATGTTCGCTAAACTGTGTGGATGGAGGAATCTCCCACTTTTTCCATCTAACCATAGAACATCTGCAGATAATCTATAGGTGTATGGCCATTGGCCAGCTTAAGTTACAATGCATGAAACATTAAACTTCAAACTAATAAAGTATATGTAGACACTTGAATGGTGATGAGCCACTTACTTACAAATTGTTTTTTTTTTTTGCTGTTTGTTTAATTTTTTTCAAATGCAAAGCATTGTAAAGCTTGCCATACACCTATAGATTATCTGCAGATTTTCTATGGTTAGATGGAAAAAGGGCAACAGATTTCTCTATGTTCGCTAAACTGTGTGGATGGAGGAATCTCCCACTTTTTCCATCTAACCATAGAACATCTGCAGATAATCTATAGGTGCATGGCCAGCTAAAGTTACAATGCATTGCATTTGCAAAAAATTAAATTCGATAGTACTTTCTCGCTCAGTTGTGAACGATGGGGTCGCATTATCACCCCACCATGGCTGAACACACGTTCAACAGGTGCGCTTGATGCAGGGACTGACATAACTCTTACCGCTACCCTGAACAAAGAGGGGAACATGTGCCTGTTCATGGCCCAAAACTGAAGGCAACTCTGTCCATCACAAATGTCTAAATACTGGTTCAGCTGAATTTGGGGAGTAGAACATGAATCTTTCTTTTGTTTTTTGTGGTATGCTGAGAACAGCCCAGACTGACTCTCTGGCTCTGCCACTGGCATTTGCTCGTCTTCATCGGTGGTTGGTGGGGTGGGCTTGCAGTCCTCTTCTTTGAGAATCAAGTCTGAAGAACACAAGCATAAATGGTCACAACACAACTGAAATATCAAAAGCAACCAGATCATGACAATCTAGTGCATAGGTCTTCAACCCTCTCCTTGGGGTCCCCCAAACAGGCCATATTTTTGTTTTTCCCCATGAAATAACACACCTGATTTGATTAATCAAAGGCTTAATGTGTAGTAGTTGACTAATTGAAACAGGTGTGTTATTTTAGGGTGAAAACAAAAACATGGCCTGTCTGGGGATCCCCGAGGAGAGGGTTGAAGACCTCTGAGTAGAGTATATCAACATACTGACATTCTTTTATAGCCTACAATCTGGCATTACATTGGATTATTACAAAAACATAACATACTTTTTATCATCGCAGACACAGCCTCCTTGATATTTTCGGGAGCCAAAACATCATGGGTCAACCACATGGTGCCAAATGAAGGATCCAGCAGAGCAGCTTTTAGGTATAGAGGGTCAGAGAAGGGTAAGGTTGCTACATCATTGTGTTCATCTGCCATCCTCACATTGACAAAGATCCCTCCGAATCGTCTTTTGAGTGATTCTTGCAGGCTACGGATCAAGCCACCAAGGTAGCGCACGCTCTCTTTATGATTTTCCAAGTGGTGATTCAGAGAAAGGATACAGGGTACAACAGCACTTATTGTCACAATTTTTTCTCCCTGTGAGAGGTCTGTGGCTTCTCCAAAAGGTTGAAGGACATCCACGAGTTCCTTAATCTGATTCCACTCTCTAGCTGTGAATACAGTCTCTCTGTGTCCCCCATCTTCAAGAATTCTAGTCAGTTTCACCTGGTCACAGCTGACCACTGATTTCAATTGCCTCAGTGTGGAATTCCAGCGTGTGGTAACAGCGGCAGGGATTCCACGCTGTCCAAACTCCTCTTCAAATTTTTCCTTGAAAGAGGTGCTTGTATGTAACAAGGAGCTCAACCTGGAAGCTTTGGCGAGAGCTGCATTGACTAATTTAGTCTCCTTAAGTCCATCACCTATTACCAATTGAAGCGTGTGTGCAAAACATTGAAGTCTAGTCTGGGTTTTTGCACTCAAATAATTGTCAAGCATCTCCTGTTCTTCCATTGACAAGTCATTCCAAATGTCCGAATCATCAAGGTCATCGTCTTCTTCTCCCTGTCCTGGAAAACATGTAGTGAATGCTTTTTTCATGTTTGCGGCGTTGTCACAGATGATGTGGTCTACCTTTTTTTTAATCTTGTACTCTTCACATACACGCTCAAATTCCTCACAAATTCTTTCCCCTGTATGGGGACCTTTGAAGCGGTTGCACGCAAGCAACTGTGATTTCAACTGAAGACGGTCTTCCCCAATGTTGATCCAGTGCACTGTGACTCCAAGAAAGCCTCTCATCCTGCGGTCTGACCATATATCTACAGTCACTGACAGATGATCTACTGCTGCGAGTTCATTTTTCAGCTTCATTTGCCTATCTGCCACCAGATTGTCAAGCTTGCCAGTAATTGTTCTTCTACTTACTGGAGAGTACTTGTTGTCTACTATTGACAAAAAGCGACGAAAGCTTTGATGTTCAATGATGGACAGTGGCATGTTGCAGTTTATAATGAGGTCTGACAGGATTGAGTTTGTAATTGCCTTCTGCTGCTGGTGGTTGCAGTGGTATAGCTGCACAGTCCCCTGTGCGATGAATTGTGAGATTTGAGGCTGGCTAGCATCAAAAGTCCCTTTGGTATGGATGTACTCTTCATATCTATAGAGTAAACAGAAGAGAGATGGAAAATAAAGTTAGCTATGTGATTTATTGATTTTAACAACAATACACTCTGCTCCCACCCATACACGTTACTGTACCTACCTTTCTTTGTGGGTTTTGTAGTGACGGATGAAGTTGGATGTTGTGGTTGACGTGTCTCTTATTTTTGAGCTGCAGACCTTGCACATCGCCGTTCTCTTCTTTTCGCCAACATCTAAAACATAATCCTTAAATCCAAATTTAATTATTTTTGGAATCGCTCCCTCCATTATAGCTGTCTTGTGCGTTGGTCTCTCAGGGGCGGATCCAGAGTTTACTGTGTCGGGAGGGGCACTGCCAGAAAATAAGGTGTTGCTTACTTACAAAACTATTTATTGGCACCAGTGACACCAATCCAATACAGTGACTAGTGCTAAAGAAAATGCACTGTTACTGTATAAATGACACTGGCAGGGGAGGGGTTAACACTAGGGGTGATCAAGGGGTTAGGTATGCTCCTAGGGAGTGCTTTCTAACTGTGGCAGGGATGGATGTGTTAGAAGAAAAGAGAGATCTGCGTTTCAGCTTAGACACAAGATCTCTCTCTTCCTCTGTGACAGAACAGCCACACGTGACACCCAAAATGTACTGGGCTGGCACAGGCAAGTTTTTACTGGCATTTCCAAAAAATAAAAAAAAAAAAAACTACAGTTTTAAGTGCAAATTTTAGTATTTAGGCAACAAACAAGTAACATGTTCAATTATTAATGAACTCACCATTCAGTTGCTAGGGGTTGCTATACATTACTGCCCACCATTTGGTTGTCTAGGGTTTGCTATACATTACCGTTTTTATAGTACACTCTCAGCACCAGCCTCTGCCAGCTACTCTCTCACCGAGCCCTGCCTGGCATGCAGATCACGCCTGCAGTCAGACGGGCAAATACTTCAGTCTCCTGTGCCAGTTTTGCCCCGGCTGTCTGTGACTCTCTGGAGGGGGGCACACCGGACCCTGCCACTGTCATTGTTCCCCCAGCTGCTGCTGATCAGTAATGGCAAAGCAGCTGGGCAGACAAAGGGGTGGCACAGGCCGGCAAAAAAAAGACTGGTGGGAATGGAAGCACAATGGGCCGTTCTGAGAAGCTGCCATTTAAATAGGGCAAGGGTGGCCAGTTTACCACTGCTGTTTTAAGAATGGGCCAGGGGTCCTCGTGATCAGTTTAAAACCAGCTATGGGGTGTGTGCAATTAATCAGTTGGGAGGTGTGCAATGGATCCGTGTATAACCAAGTATGGGGGTGTGCAATGGACCAATTGTTTATAATCCGCTATGGGGGTGTGCAATTGATCCGTGTATAACCAAGTATGGGGGTGTGCAATGGACCAATTTTTTATAATCCGCTATGGGGGTGTGCAATTGATCAATTTATAATCCGCTATGGGGGTGTGCAATTGATCAGTTTGACCTGGGAGGTGTGCAATTGACCAGTTTATAACAAGCTATGGGGGTGTGCAATGCCAGTTAATAACCAGTGGATCCATTGCACACCTCCCAAGTCAAACTGTCTGATTAATTGCACACACCCCATAGCTGGTTTTAAACTGATCAATTGCATAACTCCCAAGTCAAAATTAATATTTGCACAACCCTATATCTGGTTATAAATGAATTGCACACCCCCATAGCTTATTATAAGCAAATTAATTGCATGCCCCCACAGCTTGTTATAAACTGGTTAATAATTGCGCACCTCCATATAAACTTAAACTGATCTATCGGACAGCTTCCAACTCATTAATTGCACAACCCCATAGCTGGTTATAAGCAAATTGCACACCTACAGCAACTGGTCATAAATATAGTACTAAACATTAGGACCTCACATAGGATCAATGTAAATCAATGAACTGACAATCATAGGAAATAGTCATATTGGAGACAATAGGGGTAATTATTCACAATGGCCCCTATTGTCTCCAATATGTGTATTTCTTTCCTATGATTGTCAGTTCATTAGTGCCAATGTTTTTTTTTTTATATGAGTCAGACCCCTTGGACTTAGACAATAATGCTGTAAAAAAAAAAAATTAATAATTTGCACAACACCGACCGTATACTGTCAGCGCCGGTGTACCTGGTCGGCGGCGTCCCAGCGGCCATTCCACGTTTCCACTTTCCAGACCCCAGTATTGCAAAATCGCGCCTCTTCATCGTCTGTGATAGGCGGAACACTCAATTTATTTCCCAGCATTCAGTGTTCCGCCTATCACGGCTATCCGCTCATCCTCATAACACAGACGAGGATGAGAGGATGTCCGTGATAGGCGGAACACTGCCTGCTGTGAAATTGAGTGTTCCGCCTATCACAGACAAGGAGGCGCGGTTCCGCCTATCACAGACAAGGAGGCGCAGCTTTTACACTGCAATGGTTAGTGGTAGTAATGACTTGCCAAGTCATAGGGCCCAAGTCAAAGTCAAGTCATTAGTGTCAAGTCAAAGTCAAGTCGAGTCATTGCAAGTCATAGGGCCCAAGTCAAAGTCAAGTCACAAGTCATTATGAAGAATCGTTCTTGCCCAACCAATCTATTAACCTTCTATGAGGAGGTGAGTTGCCATCTAGATAAAGGAAGGCCCGAGTCATTTGTTTAATTTTGTCAATTGGCATGGACCATAGGGTGAGTACATGGATTGAAAACTGGATACAAGGGCGAGTTCAGAGTGTGGTGATAAATGGGGAGTACTCGGAATGGTGAGGGGTGGGTTCCCCCAGGGAACTGTGCTGGGACCAATCCTGTTTAATTTGTTCATAAACGACCTGGGCAATAACTTCTGAGCAGGATGTGGAAACCTTGCAAAAAGATCTGAACAAATTAATGGGGTGGGCAACTACATGGAAAATGAGGTTTAATGTAGAAAAATTTAAAATAATGCATTTGGGTGGCAAATATTTGAATGCAATCTATACACTGGGGGGGGGGGGGGGGGGGGGGGAAAGAACCTCTGGGGGAATCTAGGATGGAAATAGGACCTTGGGGTCCTAGTCTATGATAGCAGCAGCTTGGTATTGCATGCCATTGCATAACCTAACAAAGCAAACAGAATATTGGCATGCATTAAAAAGGGGATTAATTCCAGAGATAAACGATAATTCTCCCTCTCCACAAGACTCTGGTCTGGCTGCACCTAGAGTATGCTGTCCAGTTCTGGGTACCAGTCCTCAGGAAGGATGTACTGGAAATGGAGCAAGTACAAAGAAGGGCAACAAAGTTAATAAAGGGTCTGGAGGATATTATGAGGAAAAGGTTGTGAGCACTGAACTTATTCTCTCTGGAGAAGAGATGCTTAAAAGGGGTTGTAAAGGTTCGTTTTTTTATTTTCTAAATAGGTTCCTTTAAGCTAGTGCATTGTTGGTTCACTTACCCTTGAATTTCTCACTTCCCGTTTCTCCTCAGTAAACTTCACACCATCATCCGAGCGGTGTTTTAGTCAGCCAGAACAGCTTACTGAGGAGGAACAGGAAGTGAGAAATTCAGACAAAGAAAAAAAAAATATTTAGACGGGAAATTGAAGGAAAAGGTAAGTGAACCAACAATGCACTAGCTTAAAGGAACCCATTTAGAAAATAAAAAAATAAACCTTTACAACCCCTTTAAGAGGGGGATAGGTTTTCAATTTACAAATACCATACTGGTGACCCCACAATAGGGATAAAACTTTTTTGCGGAAGGGAGTTTAATAAGACACGTGACCACTCATTAAAATTAGAAGAAAAGAGGTTTAACCTTAAACTACGTGGAGGGTTCTTTACTGTAAGAGCAGCAAAGATGTAGAATTCCCTTCCACAGGCGGTGGTCTCAGCAGGGGGCATCGATAGTTTCAAGAAACTATTAGATAAGCACCTGAACGACCACAACATACAGGGATATACAAGGTAATACTGACATATAAAAATAAAAAAAAAAAAAACGCAAATGTCTACATAAATTTTAGCTAAAATGTATTATGCTACGTCTTGGGTAAAAAAAAAAAAAAAATCCCATTAAGTGTATATTATTTGTTTGTGCGAAAGTTTACAGTCTACAAACTATGGTGTATATATATATATATATATACACATATACACACACACACACACACACACACACACACACACACATATATATACACACACACACACACACACACACACACACACACACACACACACACACACACACTGGAATTTACGCAGCTATAGATGGGACTGTGATAGGGTGGCGGACAATCTGGCACTAACAGGCACCATTTGGTAGGGTTATTAACTGGCATGGATGTCGCT
>CM053035.1:71996027-72066231 GCA_028564925.1 Lithobates sylvaticus
GCGAGAGAGTTTTAAAGGAGGTGGAATGACAGGTAAACTGCCTGGTCGAGGGATTGCAACTCCGCCAGACATCAGTCAAGGCAAAGTTATCTGCCCATTCAGACAGACCTGGCACCCATCTGGAGACAGAGTGGAGCCTGTCCTCTTCCGGGGTCGGGGTCAAGTTAAAATCTCCCACAATCAGAACATCATCTACCCCATATTCAACAACCATCTGCATGACTTTGTACAGTAGGGTTACATCAGCCGGTGGCGGGAGATACAAACCCACTAGCACACAAGGAATATTAGCAATTGTTGCATGTAAGATAATAAACCTGCCCCCTGGGTCCGTTCTGATATCCAAGAGCTGGAACGGCAGCAGTTTGTGCACCAGAATACTGACCCCTCTGGAGTAGGTGGAGTATGTAGTATGGTAGTGGTTCCCCACCCAGGCCTTTTTAAGGCTTAGGATTCGGGAGCCCATCAGATGCGTCTCCTGGAGTATACAGATGTGCGGGGAGTGTTTCTTAATAAAGTTAAAGACCAAAGATCTTTTATGTGCTGAGTTTAGACCCCGCACATTCCAAGACATCACCGATACGTGGGCCATGATGTTATGAAAGCATCAATTAGAGATATTGTAGGGATCAGGGACGCTGCTACTCCACCTCTCCAGAGGACCAGCCAGCACTCCCCCACCCCCCTCCCCACTTTAGGCGCAAATGCATTGTAAGCGTAAGCATACTGTATATAGTCAAGTACAAAGATGAACATAAGACTCTTTACCAAAACTTTGTAACACATGACCAACCTAGTGGTCAAACCTTGGTCGGCAACGGCCGAGCCCCTACCCCCCCTCCCCCCACCCCGCAGGTCCCGCCCAACATGAGACTGCATTAATCCCTGTAACCAGCCCTTAGGCAACTAACTCCTGGGAGGCGTGTAACAATCCCAGTCAGCAGTTCACATTCCCTGTCCTCTCCTAGCAAGAGAGGAGAGTGTGATCTCTCAGTTAATGTTTGGGCACCTGAAGTGCTAGAGAAGCATCATTAAGGCAGAGATGCTGCCTGTAACAGAAAACCGGCTCTTGAAGTTCACCTGGACTTTGCCAGGGGCACACACTTGAACTTGTACATTAGAAAACAAAAAACATATAAACCATAAGAATTAAAGCATCAGAGGAAAAGAGGCACCGTGGGCAACAGAACTGGGGCAGCTGATAAGTCGGAACATACTCCGTAGACAGCCGTGCCCTCCACATTGTCCAGGGTAGTCAGAGGGGCAGATAAGGGCCAGGGCTAATCGCCCACGATCTGATAGAATCTATCTGGCAAACAAAGTGAATTCACATACCGGGGTCCTGCATCCGCTGAACCCCAGAACACATCCAGACAGGATAACGTACAGGCAGGGAGTCAGCCGACCCCCAGCTAGGTAAAGTGAGGCTGGACAGTCTCATAGCCAGTTTCAGCACAGCGTCAGATATCACAGGCCCACGTACCTCTCAAAGAACATACAACAGACTTTCGGTGAGTATCCGCAGCTCTTCATCCCAAGGGAGGGATAGCTTCCAACCACTTGGCGGCCTCCTTGGGAGATGTAAAAAATCGGGTAGTTTCGCCATCAATCACCCGAAGTTTAGCTGGGAAAAGCACGCTGTATTTTATGCCTTTCGCCCTGAGCCCTGCCTTGACCGCGTCGAATGAGCGGCGGAGCTTCTGGGTTTCAACAGAGAAATCCGGGAATAACATCAAGCGGTTGTTCTTGTAGGTCAGCTCTCCGGCAGCCCTGGCAGCTCTGAGTAGCTCGTCCCTGTCCCTGAAGTTTAAGAATCTCATGATGAATGTGCGGGGTGGGGATCCTTGCGGCCCGGGTTGCGGCGGGAGTCTGTGGGCTCTCTCTACCGCAAAGTAAGGGGACAAGTGAGCGGCAGGTAGCAGGGCTCTGAGCATTTCTTCTGCAAAGACAGTAGGGTTCTTACCCTCCGCTCCCTCCGCCAGGCCTACGATCCTGATATTATTCCGGCGACACCTATTCTCGGAATCTTCGGCCCTATGTTCCAGGATCTTGACTCTGGATTGTAGGGATCGTATGGCGCCAACGTTGTCATTCACCACATCTTCCACATGTCCCACCCGGTTTTCGGCCTCGGCCATCCGGGACCGCACTTTGTCCAGGTCCCGCCGGAGGAGTCCCACATCCAACTGCACCTCCTCAATTTTGTTGGTCAGGGCCGCCTGGCACAGGGTTACCGCCGATCGGCAAGTAGCTATTGCTGCCATGACTTCAGGTATGCCTGGGGCGGACGAAGGGCTCCCCTCCTGTTCCTCCGTTTGCGACGCCATGTTGGTGCAGGGCGCGTGTTGCTCCTTAGGCCGCAACGGAGCAGGGCTGGTCTCCGGCGGAATTTCGGGAGGAAATTTAAGTTTCTTCGCCCCTTTACCTCGGCCGGGCAGTCTAGAAGGCATTCACTTCAGCCTGAGTCGTTCTGTGTATCTCAAAAGTCCGGTTAAATCGTGGTACAGGATCAATGAGGCAGCAGAGCTCTGAAAGCACGTCTGATCACTCCGCCATCCTGGACACGCCCCGGTGCTTTAATTTTTACTTTTAACTATTAATTTTGCTTTTTTATTTTATTTTTACACTGCCCCTTTCATTTTTATTTTTTTTCTTATAATTTTTATTGTTATCACAGGGAATGTAAATATACCCCTATTTTAGCATTATGTAGTGACAGGCTCTTTTTTTTTTTTAATTTGGACTATTATGCCCCGTACACACGGTCGGATTTTCTGACGGAAAATGTCCTATCGGACCATGTTGTCGAAAATTCCGACCGTGTGTGGGCTCCATCGGACTTTTTCCATCGGAATTTCCGACTGAAAAAGTTTGAGATCCTGCTCTCAAATTTTCCGACAACAAAGTCCGATAGTGTGTAGCGAATTCCTGACGGACAAAGTGCCACGCATGCTCAGATCACATTACAAGACCAAAGCTCTTGGCTACTAGCCTCTACCTAGTCCCGTCGTACGCAACGAACGTCACCAAGTTCAGAATGATCGGATTTTCCGACAACTTTGTCCGACCGTGTGTATGCAACACCAGTGTCGGACAAAATCCGTCAAAAAAATCCGACGGATTTTGTGGTCGGAATTTCCGACCATGTGTACGGGGCATTAGACTCTAGATCTCTCCTTAGCCGTAAAGATCGGTGTAAGAAGATGCTTTCCCAATTTCCCAATGGCGCTGTTTGTATCTGCCAAAACCAAAGTTATGAAATGCTCGTAGCTTCCGATTTCTTAGGCCATAGAGATGATTGGAGCCATTCTGGTCTCCGATCAGCTCTATGGTCAGCTGGGGGAACCACCAGCTGCGTTCTCGGGTTCCCTGGTGGGACAGGAGAGCCTGAGAAAACCATGGAAGAAGGCGGAAGGGGGGAGGGATGTGCCATCCCACTGCTTGTAAAAGGAGCTAATTAGCTGCTAGGATTGCTTTTACATGAAAGCTGACTGCAGGCTGAAAAAAAACGATACCAAGATGATACCTTAACCTGCAGGCATCATTCTGGTATAACCACTCAAAGTCCAGTAACATACCAGTACGTCGCTGGTCCTTGTTGGGCATATATTGTGTTCTTTTTTTTCATGCAGCCTGTGGGTTAAATGAAAAAAGAGAAGCTAACAGATACCTCCATTCATAGTTACATAGTTGGTCAGGTTGTAAAAACATACACG
This sequence comes from Lithobates sylvaticus, assembly GCA_028564925.1. NCBI lineage: Eukaryota > Metazoa > Chordata > Amphibia > Anura > Ranidae > Lithobates > Lithobates sylvaticus. The sequence goes on from CM053035.1 coordinate 71,999,744, forward strand.
TCCATCTAGTTCAACCAAAAAATAAATAAATACAATCCTTCACCCACAGTTGATCCAGAAGAAAGCGAAAAACCCCAGCAAAGGTATGCTCCAATTTTCAACAGCAGGGGAAAATATTTCTTCCTAATCCCCCGAGAGGCAATCGGATTTTCCCCGGATCAACTTTACCTATAAATGTTAGTACCCAGTTATTTTATGTACATTTTAGGAAAGAATCCAGGTCTTTTTTAAAGCTTGCCAGAACCACCTCTGGAGGGAGTCTATTCATATTGATCATATTGATCAATCAGTGGTATGTCCGCCATTAGAATACCACCCTGCCTCTACACACTTCTAATGATGGGCATACATGCAAAAGAACCTAACAGATTCCTCCATTCACTTTGATCGATGTGGATAAAGAAATCTCTGCCAAGAAAAGTAAATAAAAATATACGTCAAAGCGTAGGGGCGATCCGCACCTATGTCCACCCCTGCCCCTGTGCTTTGGCATATATGCCAGATAACCAGATAACCATAACACACAGTAACAGTACAGTATAACAGAAGAATGACATACCTGCAAAGCAAAGACTATAAAACACAGTAACAATAAAACATTACAGTTGAGCATAAAATACAGTAAAACACAGCAGAACAATAGAGAGAAAAGAACAATAAAATTACAACTATTTTTTGGCTTTTTTATTTTCTATATTTTTTATTTTTACACTTTTATTAACTGTAAAGGTTCTAGGTTCATAGTTTCATAGTTAGTAAGGTTGAATAAAGGTTGAGTCCCTATCTCTGTACATTGCACACTCACATCGGTCCCTACCCTCAAGGAGCCCACAATCCAAGGTCTCCATTCATATACTAGGGCCATTTTTTGGACAGAAGCCAATTAACCTACCTGCATGTCTTTGGATTGTGGGAGGAAACCGGAGTACCCGGAGGAAACCCACGCAGGCACAGGGAGAACATGCAAACTCCGGGCAGGTAGTGTCGTGGTTGGGATTCGAACCAGCGACCCTTCTTACTGCTAGGTGAGAGTGCTAACCACTACACCACTGTGCCACCCAGCAGGTTCAGGTCTCTCAAAATGGCCATCTCATCTTTCAAGACCCTGTTTGAAAGTGTGCCCTAGGACTGTGCCATGCTGTACCCTATGCTAATACTCCACTAGAGTGTGGTAGCGACGGAAACAGTCCCTGATGCAGAGACCAGATTGGTCAGGACAGAAGGGAAAATAATTTTTTTTTTTTTTAAATATATTTTTATTGAATTATAAAGAGCATAACAAAGAAAAACAAAAGAAGAAAACAAACAGTTAAACATACATTGGTCTTACATGTCAACAATGCAGTCCCAACCGGGACCTCATTACAATTGTGTCATATAAAGCTAGCAAGCATTTGGCATAGGTTGTAATAGCTCAAATGGCAGCATAGTTCCCGGAGTCCTAGGATTTTTTAGGTAGCAGTCGTATATTCTGGTACAACATCGGGTACAGTTGATGTGCGCAGCGGGTACTCCCTTGGGGGCTATTTTTTGTGGGTTCTACTGAGAGGCCTCAGAAGCAGAGGAGGAATCTGCCAACCACTTGGACCAGACTTTGTCGTACTTGTTAGGACAGCCTCTATTGGCGTATGTGTCTTTATACAGAGGTAGGCTATTGTTGATTAGTTGTTTCCACAGGGAGAGAGGAGGGGGGGTTGGTTTGCGCCAGCTAAGGGTTATGGCTTTGCGGGCATAAAACAACAGGAGTCCCACAAGTGTGCGTCCCGCTACCGTGGGGATTAATTGCTCGATCAAGCCCAGTATGCAAATTGCCATTGAGTGTTGCAGAGGTATAGAGGTAATTTGTGTGATAAATTCTAAAATCTCCTTCCAGTAATTGGCGATGGCCGGACAGGTCCAGAAGATATGGGTGAAGTCTCCTGGAGTTCCCCCACACCTCCAGCACCCAGAAGGGGAGTCGGGGTTCATTTTGTGTAGTCTATGGGGGGTGAAATATGCCCGGTGAACTATCTTGAACTGGATCAGGCGGTCCCTCAAGGAGACCAGGGAGCTAAAAGGGAAGTCCCATATGTCGTCCCAGTCGTCGTTGTCGAGATCAGGGATGTCATGAGACCATTTAGTTCTCAGATTTTCCAACGCCGGGAGAGAGGTGATGATCAAATGTGAGTACAATTGAGAGGTGGGTTTTTTCGCACAATCTGACCTGAGGAGGTTTTCTAGTGAAGACTGGATCAATTGAGGTGGAGAATTGGCCACTGAAAGCATGAGAGAGTTGATGGTAACGAAAAAAATAGTATCGTGGTACATTGAAGTCAGAGTTTAGTTTGGAAAGCGGAACTAGGGATTGGCTGGAGACAATCTGTGACACCGTTTTTATGTTAAACTTGGTCCAGGCTTGGGGCTCGGGTAATTTGTAAATGTGTTCTAGGGTTGGGTTTCGCCAAAGGGGGGCATTGGGTGAGATTGCCTGTTTAGGGTATTTTTCAATTTTTAGACCTGCCCCCCATGCACGTAATGTGGTGCGCATGGAGGGTGTCAGTGGGTAGGGGGCCCGAGGGCCTCGAAAGAGCAAAAATTTGAGTGCTTCAAGGGATCCCAGCACTGCCGTCTCAATCTGGGTAGCTGGGTTAGAGATGTCCGGATTGAGCCACCATGCAGCCGTAACTAGCTGGGTAGCTAAGTAGTACTTATAGAGATCCGGACATGCCAAGCCACCTTGAGAAGTCGGGCGTATCAGTGTGGTCCAGCTATATCTGGGGGATTGGGACCCCCACAGGAAAGAGGCGAGGAGGCGGTGTAGTTGTGTGAAAAAGGATTTAGGTATCCACTGTGGGGAGTGGCGAAATAGGTAGGTGAACTTGGGTAGTATTTTCATTTTAAACAAGTTTATACGTCCCATCAATGAAAGCGGCAATGATTCCCATGCCTTTAGTCGTTGTCATGTCTCCTGAACTACCGGGGACAGGTTTAGGGGTAGGTAGTCAGAGGCCTGTCTAGAGATCACCACCCCCAGGTATTTAAAGGTCTCGACCCATTGGAGGGGAATATTAGGAGAAGCTGTGGCGCGAGCCGCTGGGTCTATGGGGAACAGAAGAGATTTTGACCAGTTAACCCTGAGGCCCGTGACAGTGGAAAAGGAGTTGAGGATCTGTAGGGCACCCTCAAGTGATGGACCTGCGTCGTTGAGGAAAAGCAGGAGGTCGTCTGCGTAGAGGGCGACCCTCTCCTCCAGCCAGCCAATCCGCAGCCCCTTAACGCAGGGGGAGGTGCGGAGAGCCTCTGCAAGTGGCTCCATCGCAATGGCAAATAGGGCCGGGGAGAGAGGGCAGCCCTGCCGCGTGCCTCTGGACAGAGGGAAGGACTGCGACAGGCCCCCTCCCAGTTTAATGGCGGAGGTGGGGTCCCGGTACAGGACCTTAATCCACTCGATGAAGACCAGGGGGAATCCCATGCGTCGAAGGATCTCCCAAAGAAAAGGCCATTCGACCGTGTCGAAGGCCTTTTCAATATCGAGAGAGGCCACCACCCTGGACCCCTCATTCAGATGTTGTGCGTGTATGTTCGTGAACAAGCGTCGCAAATTTACGTCTGTTGCCCTGTTGGCCATGAAACCTGTTTGGTCAGTCTCAATGACAGAGGGGAGTAGGGGCTGTAGTCTCATAGTCAATAATTTAGTGAGGATTTTGAAGTCCGTGTTGAGTAGGGCGATAGGCCTGTAGGAAGCACAGGATGTGGGGTCTTTGGGTGCTTTGTGAATGAGAATGACGTGGGCATGGCTCATGGAAGCCGGAAGGGCACCATCCGCCAAGCAATGGGTAAAGAGTTGAGCTAGTTTGGGGGCCAGTAGGTCCCCATGAGTCTTGTAAAACTCAATGGGGAGTCCATCTGGGCCTGGAGATTTCCCGGTGGGGAAGGACCTCATCGCTTTTAGTACCTCCTCCGGGGTAATCGGCTTCACCAGAGATTCTCTCTCTTTATCAGAGAGCCAACCTAACGCCAAGGGGTCCAACCAGGGTGCAAAGTCCTGTGGCTGGAAATCCAATGGTAGTACTGAGGTATAGAGGGAGGCGTAGTATTTGCGAAATGCCTCCAGTACATCTGGTAGAGAGGAGACCGATTCCCCCGAGGGGGACACCACACTGGGGATTACCGTCAAGGGATTGTCATGTTGTGACAGCATCGCCAGGAGGCGACCGTTCCGGTCTCCCTGCTCAAAGAACCGTTGCCTATTTCGGTAAAGGTCCAGTCTAGTTACCTCTGTGAGGTGGAGGTGTAGCTCGCGTTTTGCTGCATTGAGGGAGTCATAGTGTGCGTCTGAGGGGTCGGCGGCATAGGTATCAGACTGGGATTGCGCCGCGGCCTGTAGGACAGTGGTGGTAGCAGCTTGCTCCCTCCGGACCCCAGCAATAGAGGAGATATATTGCCCTCTAGTAAAAGCCTTGAAGGCATCCCAGGTCACTGATGTGGAGGAGGACCCTGCGTTAATATCCCAAAATTCTGTCAATCGTGGGGGAATGGCATCTGCTATGTCCGCATGGGAGATCCAATGGGTCCCCAGGCGCCAAAGGGACGAGGATCGTGTGGATGGAGCACGAATGCTAAGGAGTAGGGGGCAGTGGTCCGACAGTCTGCTAGGCAAGTAGGAGGCGTCTAATATGTCTGTCAGCATAGTAGGGTTGGCAAAGGCGAGATCTATGCGAGAGGAGGTTTTATACGTATTAGAGAAGCAGGAGTATGCTCTGGTCGTGGGGTGTTTCCATCTCCACACCTCAGACACTCCCAATGCCGCTGCCCATGAGAGTAAATCTGTGGAGAATTGTTTGGGAGGGACGGGTCTGTCAAGGTCTGGGGCTAGGATGGCGTTGAAGTCGCCCATAAGTAACAGTTTGGCCGGGCAGAATGGAGCAATTTTCTCTAGGATAGTGTATAGGGTGGCGGAGGAGAAGGGCGGAGGGATGTAGACACCCACCACAACATATCGGACACCCCAGACAGTAAACACTAGTAGCATGTATTTTCCTTGGGGGTCTGTATGAACCTGTTCTATGACACACGGGAAGGATTTACTGATTAAGATGGTGACCCCCCTGGCATACGTGGAGTAAGTGGCATGAAAGTCTCTCTGGATCCATGGCTTTCTTAATGCCAGTATTTTGCTGCCCATGAGATGTGTTTCCTGTAGAATGGTTATATGTGGGGAATGTAGTTTGAGGTATTTGAAGAGCACTGCTCTCTTGAACTTGGAATTAAGTCCTCGGACATTCCAGGATAGTATATTGTATGTGTGGGTGTCACGTCCCGCCATTGTGCGGAGATTTGGTTGGGGAAGAGAGGAGGACCGAAACTGGTGTGTTCGTACATCTCAGGAGCAACAAAAATCCGGGGGACCTGCGCCAAATATACTTATGACCAATGAAAGACCAAAAAAGACAGTAAACATAGACATTCACAAAACTTATAAACAATACCTGTAATGACACCGGGGTGTCAGCCCTGCCCTCATCTGATGGCATCCCGGAAAACTGGGGAGCGATCAGATCGGGCCTATACCCAGAACTTACCAACAGTAAACCCCTTTAACTTGGTTGGTTATGGTCACATCCTGGACCAAACAAGGGGGGAAGGGGGGGTTGCCGTAACTGGCAGAAGTCCTCACTGGGACCTAGGTGGAGGGGGGGTGACTCAGAGGGAAGGGTCCCCGTTGGGGGTCAAAAACAAAAAAAAGTCTGCATAGAAGTTGCTGGAGCTCCTCTGACAGGAGTAGCAGGTCACAGTTTCAGTGGCAGAGGATGCAGGATATGGGGTTGAGGCGATGGTGCGGTGCAGCAGTGTAGGAGGTCATAGGGGCAGGGAATAGGTGAAGCTGAAAGTTAACAAGGGGCCGGAAGGTGGATCGTCAGAGGAGAGTGAGGTACTTGGCTTGTCCCAGCCTGCTGCATGTCAATCACAGTTCCAGTTGGCGTCACGATCCTAGCGGGTGTCCAACCACGCTGCAGCGGACTCGGGGGTGTCGAAGAAACGGGTGTTGTCCCCATCGGTGACCCTCAACCTGCTGGGGTATAGGAGGCCAAAGCAAATTCCCTTGTCCCGAAGTCGACATCTGACATCTGTGAATGATTTGCGGCGCTGCTGCACCTCCTGGGAGAAATCAGGAAAAAAGGACAATTTGGCGTTTTCATATTTGATTTCTGGCATGGATCGGGCCGCCGCCAGGATGCGGTCACGATCGCGGTAGTTCAACAGGCGTAGTAGGAAGGGACGTGCAGGAGCCCCCGGTCTAGGAGGGAGCAGTGGGACCCTATGGGCTCTTTCCACAACAAACGTGGGTGGCGTATCGCCCAGATTGAACAAGGTGGATAACAGCTGTTCGGTGAATTCGGCCGGTCTGGGGCCCTCCGCTCTCTCGGGCAGACCGAGTATGCGAATATTGTTGCGCCTGAGGCGGTTTTCAGTGTCTATGGCTCGCTCCTGGAGCGCCTTCACCTGTATCTGAAGGGCCCTCACCTCCCTGGAATCCGACCTAACCACATCTTCTACCGTGGAGACCCTATCCTCCACTTCCGCTATACGGGATCTGAACTTATCCATGTCTTGACGGATGAGGCTGACGTCTACAGTTAGAAAATCAATTTTGGTAGTCAGGGTTTCTTTACATGCTGTAATGGCCGCCAGGATCTCTGCTCCCATGGGGGACTCCGTTGCCCCCAAATTCGCGGTTGTTGATGTGCTTGCTGCCATTGCGGCCACTGGTTGTTGCTCGGACAGCGTGGCCACTGGTGGAGAGGAATGAGGAGGCTTTCTTTTTCCTTTGGAGTTTGAATAGCGGGTTTTTGGGGGGCCCATCCGCAGTGTGGCCTGATATGAGATAGAGCCTTGCTTATGGTGAGGCACAGCAGGCAGGCAGCAGATCTAGGGGGCCAGGATTGTGATGGAGATATCTCCACTCTGTAGGGCCGGGGCCTGCTTTTGGGAATAGTCCCAGAGGAGGTTTAGGGGGCACTGGGGGGGCAGTACAGTCACACTTGGGCACAGTACCTGTGTATATGTGGGATGATCCAGGCGCTGTAGGCCTCAGGATTGCAGCAGGAGGATAGCCTGGGTCTTCTGGCAGCTGCAGTCTCCCCTTGTGATGGCCGTCACCGCTGAGGAGGCTTGTGGGGTCCGCCGGCTGTCATTCACATCTCCTCGGGGAACGGGGGCACTGGAGGCCGGGGATGGCTCCGAAGGCCGCAAGATGGCGGCGGGTCGCGGCGTCTCGGACCGGCCTTGATCAGGTCCTCTATGGTCCCCTAGCTCCCCACACAGTTCAGGCCTCTCCCAGGGGGCTCTGCTGACCGGGTCTGTCACTCACCGCCGCGCCAATCGCGGCACGCGAGGCCGGGGATTCGTCGGGCCTCGTAGGCCTCAAGATGGCGGCTAGGCTGTGAAACGTGGGGTAGGCCGCGGCCCTACAGGAGCCCGATGCGCCGGACGATTCCAGCAAGAAGTACCAGGGCTGGTGCGGGGGAGAGTCCGGAGCAGCCAGAGGAGGTCTGGTGGCTTGATTGCCCACGAGGTGTTCAGGATGGTGGTGGATGTAGTCAGGATCGGCGGAGCTCCACAGCAACACGTCTTTCTACATCTACATCCGGACACGCCCCCCAAACAGCTTTTACAAGTCAAGGGAAGTAAAATCCACTGTTTCCATCTGAATCCTGGGTTGGACAGTAAATGGGGGAAGTAAGAGTGCTGCAGAAGTGGTGGGCTGCCAATCAGGATCTGCAAACACATCAGGAAGGGCACTATGGGCTCTATGGGCCTTTGCTCGAACTCTTGGTGGCTGAGGGACAGCTAGTGCTATCCACCGCACCAGCTTGAACTGCACTTATGAGACTCGCCACTTTAAGTTTTACTGCAGTGCTGGTTTGTCTATGACCAGGACGTACTAGGCCGCTGGTGCTTGCCAGTTCACCAGAAGGTTGAGGGCACCTGTACTGGCTTTCTGCTGCATACAAGAACCATTGCACCTCAGCAACAGAAGAACGGGGTCGGGTACGCCTGACTTTACCAGGGACCGCTAGTACAGAACTATCTGTCATGGTGCCGCTGCTCTCTACAGGTTTGTATAGTGAGCCTGAATCAGATTGTGATTCTGACAGTGAGACTTCCCCTGCACTCTCATCTGTCATGCTCAGTATCCTGTAGGCCTCTTCACTAGTGTACCTTTCGTTTGACATTTTGGCCACTAAATTTACAGGTACAGCTAGTGTGACAGCTAGGCATGACTCTGCTAACGCTGCAGTTTTGTGTGTTTTGTAAAGTGGCAGCGATCTATTGATCCTGCACTTTGGGTGAGCTGGGTGGAGGGGCTAAACGCAGGGGCTGGCAGGTGTCTGGGCTGATCTTGCTAATGCCATGTTTTTGGGAATACTATACTACTGGGGGCGCTAATATAGTTCTAAACAGATCAAAGATATTGATCCATTCAGACTTTATACTAGTAATGGAGCTATATAGTGTGTGTGTGTTTAGTGTTCCTGGCACTGATCTGAAGCTGTCTGGGATTGATTCTACCACTAACTGACGCTAACGCCTAACTGATGTCACCCGTGACACTAATACGGTGGTCAGAAAATAGATCTGTAAACTATGCTAGTGACACTGTGACAGGGGGTGAAAGGTTTAACTGGGGGTGATCAGGGGGTTAAACCTTTATTTGGGAATATGCGGCGAGTACCCTGATGCTATACAAGACTGATGGTGACTCTAACTAGCTAACTAGTGTCACCCGTGACACTAATATGGTGAACAGAAAAAAGATCTGTACACTATACTAGTGACACTGTGACAGGGGGTGAAAGGGTTGACTGAGGGGGGCCTGGACCTGAAGACTGATCAGTTCTGAAACAAATCTATTCGCCGCACACGCCCCTACACACGGGTGCTAGCCCCGTAACGGTACGGCGATTCACACAGCCAAGCCCCCTTGCCGCAGTATTAAGGTTGCCACTTTTTCTTCAAGTCAAACCCGAACATTTTAGCGCCACACAGCCATATTGCTATTAAATAAAATTTCTAATCATATGAAGTTAATAACAAGAGTCCCCCTTTATATCAGAGTCCACAGAGTTCCCATTTAACATCTGAACTCGCAGAGTTCCCTTACACTGTAAGGGGGACTCTGCAGACTCTGATGTAAGGGAGAATTATGGGGACCCTGACATGAGGGATCCTCTGGAAACCCTGATTAAGGGGGAACACTGAGAACTTTGATAAATGGAGAGGACTCTGATGTAAGGGGAAACACTGTGGCCTCTTGTGCAAAGGGGAACTCTGATGTAAGGGGTGCTCTGAGAACCCTGATTTAACTTAGCTTACTCACTCAGAGGCCTCATTCCCACGAGGCGGATCTGCTCAGCTCTGTCCGCCAGCTCAGCAGGAGATCTCTCCGTTGATCTCCGCTGAGCCAGCAGATGACAGGTCCGTCTCTGCTCACTGAGCAGGGAGGGGCCTGTCAGAGCACCACCGATTCCTATGGGGGGGCCGGACAAAAACAGACAGCATGTACGTTTTCATCAGATCTCATCCGATCTGCCAGGACGGATGCGAACGTAGGGACAAACGTCTGATTTTAGCGAAATGGATGTCAGCAGACATGGTAACCACTGACATCCTTCGCTCCATAGACCTGCATGGAGCGTCAGTTCAGGTCCATGTAAAAAACTGACAGGCGGACCTGAACAGTCCATTCATGTGAAAGGGGCCTAAGGCCTCATTCACACAGGCACCGTCAGTTTAGCCACATTAAAAACGTATCAGTTCTTATCCGTTGCTTCATCCGTCTTCATCCATCTTCTGTTCCATTAATCTCCGTTTTCATCCATCTTCCGTTCCGTTAATATCAGTTTTCCTCCGTTAATGTACACGTTTACATCTGTTTTTTCATCCGTTTTTGTATCCGTTTTAGTTACATGGTAGGTGAGGTTGAAAAAAGACACAAGTCCATCAAGTCCAACCTATGTGTGTGATTATATGTCAGTATTACATTCTATACCCCTGTATGTTGCGGTCGTTCAGGTGCTTATCTAATAGTTTCTTGAAACTATCAATGCCCGTTTTCTTGAAACTATCAAAACTATCAATGCCAACTATAAAACTATGAAACTATCAAAACTATCAATGCCCGCTGAGACCACCGTTTGTGGAAGGGAATTCCACATCCTTGCCGGTCTTAAAGTAAAGAACCCTCTACGTAGTTTAAGGTTAAACCTCTTTTCTTCTAATTTTAATGAGTGGCCACGAGTCTTGTTAAACTCCCTTTTGCAAAAAAGTTTTACCCCTATTGTGGGGTCACCAGTATGGTATTTGGATATTGAAATCATATCCCCTCTCAAGCGTCTTCTCCAGAGAGAATAAGTTCAGTGCTCGCAACCTTTCCTCATAACTTATATCCTCCAGACCTTTTATTAGCTTTGTTGCCCTTCCCAGTACATCCTTCCTGAGGACTGGTGCCCAGAACTGGACAGCATACTCCAGGTGCAGACGGACCAGAGTCTTGTAGAGCAAAAGAATTATGGTTTTATCTCTGGAGTTGATCCCCTTTTTAATGCATGCCAATATTCTGTTTACTTTGTTAGCAGCAGCTTGGCATTGCATGTCATTGCTGAGCCCATCATCTACTAGGACCCCCAGGTCCTTTTCCATCCTACATTCCACCAGAGGTGGAATGTGTCACTGGGGGTTGTATAGATTGCATTCAAATTTTTGCCACCCAAATGCATTATTTTACATTTTTCTACATTAAACCTCATTTGCCATGTAGTTACCCACCCCATTAAGTTGTTCAGATCTTTTTGCAAGGTTTCCACATCCTGCGGAGAAGTTATTGCCCTGCTTAGCTTAGTATCGTCCGCAAATACAGAGATTAAACTGTTTACCCCATCCTCCAGGTCATTTTGATCCATTTACAGCAGTTTCTGTGCCTTTAAGGAAATTACCCAAAAAGCATAACTCCTCCCATTTCATCCCATAGTTTCTGTCTTCTTACTCTGTCACTGTGGTACCTACAGGTTGAGTCCCACAAGCCTGGCGTTTCATGCACCAGGTTTATAAGCTCCTCATGGGAGACATCTCTTGCCATGTTTCTCCTTAAGCATGTACTGGGGATGTACTGGGGATGTACTTCCTATTGTCCAACTACTGCCTGGGTCATAGGTTGAGTTCACAGATAAACAAAAAAAAATTATTTCTTCAAAACGTATCTTAACTGATCGGACGTTGACGTTAACGTCGGTAAATATCAGTTTTCACAGATCTGGACGTAGCCTTGTACGTTAAAAAAAAACGGATACATTCGGAAGGGGAGGTTAACGGATGGTCATCCGTTTGCCCATAGGAATGCATTGTCGTCCGTTGATGGATGGAAGAAAAAAAGATAGATGGTCTGTCCTTGTGAAAGGGGCCTAAGGCTGCTGGAATTTCAATTTCTGCCCCCCACTTTCCTTTTCTGAGGCACAGCATCGAGGATTGAAGTGTGGGCAGACACAGTGGGGTGGGGGCGGGAGGAAGAGGAGCAGATCAAGTCTTCTCTACTCTCCCGTCTGTGTGTGTTTGGGGGGGATTGTTAGGGCTGTCTTTGGGCAGTATGAGAGAGTGTAACAGACAACTGGAGCAAGCAATCCTGCTGGGAAGCCATAGTTAGTTCTAAATAATGTGTCCGGGTTTTAGGTAGTCTGAAAACCAGATGCATGATTCCAAACCCGAACTGTCCAGGTAAATCCCGGACAGGTGGCAACCCTACGCAGTATATCTGCAGCAGGTGGTCGGGAAGTGGTTAAAGTATTGATAAAGAGAGACTTAATAATAGCCAGACAACTTTGCATTTTTAGAAGAACAAGCCAGCCTCCATGGTTTCTCATGATGGGTTCCCATATATTTTTATGACATTTGAATTAGTCCTTTGTCATATCTGAAAGTAAGCATCCCACATAAACCAGAAACTATTCTTCTTTCCCTTAACTTTACTCAAGGTCATTGCTTGTTAAGGGTATGTAAACCATCTAGTCTATTAAATATATTATTAAAAACATTATATTATACCTGTTTGATAATTGCACAAATACCTGTTAATCTTACCAGAAATCTTGTGTTCTAAGTACTTCCTCTACTTTCTGTCTGAGCTGTAGTTTTATCAGAAAAAAAGACATGCATATATGGAAGGAGCAACAGACCAAAAGATAAATAAGTCCAAATTTGTTTATTGAGATTGTGTTAAGACAGCCAAGGAGTTTCAGGGGGCAAAGGAAATCAATAAATGAATTTGGACCTTTTTATCTTTTGATCTGGCACTCCATATATGCACGTCTTTTTCTTGTAACCTGCTGGAGGGTAGCCTTGTCTGTTGTGAGTAGCCTGACCTGAGCCAGTGGGCTCTTCAAATATTTTTTTCCCTCTCACTACCTTGTTTTACCTCATATGAAAGCGCCTCTTGGATACCCCTTTTTTTTTTCATTGGTGTGCTGTAGTTTTATCAGTTACACTTAAAGCACCGCCCCTGAAGGAGCTGCTTGAATGTGTTTGGTTCTGTACCCTCAAGAACATTCTCTGCCCCTCAGGCACATCTAGCAAACAGTGTTAATGCAAACACAGTAGTAAATAGGCACAGGCCGTATGTAACCAGAAGTCTGTTTTTACTGAACATCTTCTTTAGCACAAAGTAGACAGTGACAAATATAATTATGTGACTGTCAAAGGCAACCCAAAAAGATTAACTGTGGCTTATTGACTAAAAGTTCTAAACAATATGATCTGGCTACTTCTAGGGATCTCCATAAGGCGGATAAACCCAAAAGCAGAGACCACCACACAAAATGACAAATTGCAAGATGACAAGAACACTGAAATAGACTGGCCACTCACTACTGAAGTCGGGCCATGTGAGTCCAGGCAGAAGAAGGGCAGAAGAAGGGCAGTGGAATGACCAGGCTTGTGTCAGACCACTCCCTTCTAGCCCCTGACACAACAGCCTCCAGTAAACCCTGAGAGTACAAAATACATACAGTGGTGTGAAAAAGTGTTTGCCCCCTTCCTCATTTCCTGTTCCTTTGCATGTTTGTCACACTTAAGTGTTTCGGAACATCAAACCAATTTAAACAATAGTCAAGGACAACACAAGTAAACACAAAATGCAATTTGTAAATGAAGGTGTTTATTATTAAAGGTGAAAAAAATCCAAACCATCATGGCCCTGTGTGAAAAAGTGATTGCCCCCCTTGTTAAAACATACTATAACTGTGGTTGTCCACACCTGAGTTCAATTTCTCTAGCCACACCCAGGCCTGATTATTGCCACACCTGTTCACAATCAAGGCATCACTTAAATAGGAGCTGCTTGACACAGTAAGGTCCACCAGAAGATCCTTAAAAGCTACACATCATGCCGAGACCCAAAGAAATTCAGGAACAATTGAGAAAGAAAGTAATTGAGATCTATCAGTCTGGAAAGGGTTATAAAGCCATTTCCAAAGCTTTGGGAATCCAGCGAACCACAGTGAGAGCCATTATCCACAAATGGCGAAGACATGGAACAGTGGTGAACCTTCCCAGGAGTGGCCGGCCGCCCAAAATTACCCCAAGAGCGCAGCGACGACTCATCCAAGAGGTCACAAAAGACCCCACAACAACGTCCAAGGAACTGCAGGCCTCACTTGCCTCAGTTAAGGTCAGCGTTCATGCCTCCACCATCAGGAAAAGACTGGACAAAAATGGCCTGCATGGCAGAGTTCCAAGGAGAAAACCACTGCTGAGCAAAAAGAACATCAAAGCTCGTCTCAATTTCTCCACAACACATCTTGATGATCCCCAAGACTTTTGGGACAACATTCTGTGGACCGATGAGACAAAAGTGGAACTCTTTGTTAGGTGTGTGTCCAAGTATATCTGGCGTAGAAAGAACACTGCATTTCAGAAAAAGAACATTATACCAACAGTAAAATATGGTGGTGGTAGTGTGATGGTCTGGGGCTGTTTTGCTGCTTCAGGACCTGGAAGACTTGCCGTGATAAAAGGAACTATGAATTCTGCTGTCTACCAAGAGATCCTGAAGGAGAATGTCCGACCATCTGTTTGTGTACTCAAGCTGAAACGAACTTGGGTTCTGCAGCAGGACAATGATCCTAAACACACCAGCAAGTCCACCACCGAATGGCTGAAGAAAAACAAAATGAAGACTTTGGAGTGGCCTAGCCAAAGTCCTGACCTGAATCCTATTGAGATGTTGTGGTATGACCTTAAAGGCCGTTCAGCTCGAAAACCCTCTAATGTAACTGAATTAGGACAATTCTGCAAAGATGAGTGGGCCAAATTCCTCCAGGACGCTGTAAAAGCCTCATTGCACGTTATCGCAAACGCTTGGTTGCAGTTGTTGCTGCTAAGGGTGGCCCAACCAGTTATTAGGTTTAGGGGGCAATCACTTTTTCACACAGGGCCATGACTACGGTCACCATCTCACTCTATCCTACAGTCTTTAACTCATATCTTCAACCTCTCCCTCTCTACTGGCATCTTCCCCAACCCTCTAAAACATGCACTAGTCACTCCCATACCAAAAAAGGCCTCACTAGACCCAACCAATCTTAACAATCTAAGACCCATCTCTCTACTCCCTTTTGCCTCTAAACTCCTTGAACGTTTAGTCTACAGCCGACTGAGTGACCACCTCATTGAGAATAACCTTCTGGATCCCCTTCAGTCTGGATTTCGCCCACAGCACTCCACAGAAACTGCCCTCCTAAAACTCACAAATGACTTACTAACAGCCAAAACCAATGGTCATTATTCCGTACTCTTACTCTTAGACCTTTCTGCTGCCTTTGATACAGTTGACCACCCCCTCCTCCTCAAAAAACTAAATTTGCTTGGTCTCCATGGCTGTGCTCTCCGTTGGCTCGAATCTTACCTATCTCATCGCACCTTCAGTGTCACTTACAACTCCACTTCCTCCTCTCCAACTCCTCTTACTGTTGGGGTCCCCCAAGGTTCTGTCCTTGGACCTCTACTATTCTCAATCTACACATCCTCCCTGGGTCAGCTGATAGCCTCACATGGCTTCCACTACCATTTATATGCTGATGACACCCAGATCTATCTCTCTGCCCCTCAACTCACCCCATCAATCTCCTCACGCATCACTGATTTACTAGCAGACATATCAGTCTGGATGTCAAACCACTTTCTCAAACTTAATCTGTCTAAAACTGAGCTCTTAATATTTCCTCCCCCACGTGCCCCTTCCCCTGACTTCTCAGTCAAGATCAATGGCACATCTATCAGTCCGTCCCCACATGCCATGGGTGCTAGGGGTAATCCTAGACTCTGAACTGTCCTTTCGGACCCACATACAATCCCTGTCCAAATCATGCCGCCTTAGCCTCCGCAACATTTCCAGAATACGCCCCTTTTTAACGAATGACACCACCAAGCTTCTAACTCACTCCCTGGTTATCTCTCGCCTCGACTACTGCAATTCCCTCCTCATTGGACTACCTTTACATAGACTATCCCCTCTTCAGTCCATAATGAATGCTGCTGCAAGACTTATCCACCTTACCAACCATTCAGCGTCCTCCACCCCTCTCTGCCAATCCCTCCACTGGCTTCCACTCACCCAACGAATAAAATTCAAAGTACTAACAATAGTTTACAAAGCCATCCATAACTCTGCCCCCAGCTACATCACTAACCTAGTACCAAAATACCAACCAAGCCGCTCTCTTCGGTCCTCCCAAGACCTCCTGCTCTCTAGCTCCCTTGTCACCACCTCCCATGCTCGCCTCCAGGATTTCTCCAGAGTTTCTCCCATCCTTTGGAACT
Source organism: Lithobates sylvaticus (assembly GCA_028564925.1). Lineage (NCBI taxonomy): Eukaryota > Metazoa > Chordata > Amphibia > Anura > Ranidae > Lithobates > Lithobates sylvaticus. The sequence goes on from CM053035.1 coordinate 72,015,593, forward strand.
CTCTACCCCAATCTGTCCGACTGTCCCCTAATCTATCCATCTTTAGACGATCCCTGAAAACCTTTCTCTTTAAAGAAGCCTATCCTGCTTCTAACTAACACTGTTTTACTTTTTCCATCAACTCATCCCCCACAGCTATTACCTCTTGTATCAATTGACCCTTTCTTTTTAGATTGTAAGCTCTAGCGAGCAGGGCCCTCTGATTCCTCTTGTACCAAATTGTTATGTAATTATAATGTCTGCCTTTATTTTGTTAAGCGCTGCGCAAACTGTTGGCGCTATATAAATCCTGTATAATAATAATAATAATGATGGTTTGGATTTTTTTTCACCTTTAATAATAAACACCTTCATTTACAAATTGCATTTTGTGTTTACTTGTGTTGTCCTTGACTATTGTTTAAATTGGTTTGATGTTCCGAAACACTTAAGTGTGACAAACATGCAAAGGAACAGGAAATGAGGAAGGGGGCAAACACTTTTTCACACCACTGTATATTTCAAGATGAACACTGACTCTTAATACTTAAACCTGCTCACTTAATATATCCTGAGTCCTGGGTGTATGTATGAGCCCATATGGGGCCAGTGACTCTAATCCCTTCAGGGGAGCTATTGTAGTCTCTTGGATCTTCAGCTAGCTCTGTGCTGGTGCACTTGGTGCACTGATTGGCAGGATGAGCAAAGTGTATTTAGAGATATCCTGGCAGGCAGTTGTGATGTACAGTATGTTGGCAGTATTCTGGTAAGCAAGGTGGATACTGTGAGATGTAGGATGTACATCTTACATCAGCAGGATGTAAGTGTAACACAGGTTTTCCAGGTGTAGGCACAGATAAAACAAAGATGTCTGCATGCAGTGTCTTTTGTTTGTGTCCTTAAAGTGGGCAAGTGCCTGCTAACCAATCCTGCGACCAAGGCCCAAAGGGAGATGTTCTAGCAGGCAGGTTCTTCAGGTGGTCCGACTGGCTACATTGAAACCGGAACGCCTCACACCTTCAGGAACGCATGCAGACCCTCTCTGGTGGGATGTCCACAACCGACCGACCCTTGGAGCTGTGGCAGGATTGTCACACCAACCGAGAAGCAACAGCCCCCTCACTCCTATTCGGTTTTCCCCTCACCATGTGGAGAGGGAGTAGCTCCCAGGCAACCTTGTGGTCTCTGCTTCTCCTTGAACAGTAGGCATCCTGTTCTGTGTAGTTGTGCTCCCATAGAATGTTATGGGGCCGCTGGTGATGGAGACTACATGTCCCAAGATGCTTTGCCCCTCTGCCATGAAGTCCCATTGGTTCCCTTCCCCCTTCCAATGAGGATGCAGGGGAGGGAGTAGATTGGGCTGCCGAGTCTCTGCTAGCACGGCTCGCATACAGTATAGTGCGATGAGGAGAGGGAGGGGGGATTCCCCGCAGCTGCTGACATGCTCGCTCTCACTGCCAATGAGCCTGTCTGTGTCTGAATCTCTGGGGCAGCCGGCGGGAGGTGCGGGGCAGTGGGTGGCAGAGCGGCACCCGCTACACACTGTTAACAGCTATCTTTATGGAATACAGAAGACCTCCTCTTTATGTTATGCAAATAGTGTATTCTGTAGTCCTAACACACTTCCTGTCCTAGGCAGGGGTGGTGCAAGGGTTTTTGACACCCTAGGCAAAACCTAGTTTTTTTTGCCACCATTGGCTCCACCCCCTTTACACTGTCCCTGTGACAGAAGGCGGCGCTATACAGAAAGCATCGGCTCTGCTTCCTTTAGCACTGGTTCCAGTGCTGTGCCTCCAATAACACTACCGGTCAGACTTAGTTAGTTGCATTCTGCAGCCTGCAGAGCATGCAGACGCGGAGGGAAACCGGTGGCCGAGCGCCCCTAGGCAGCAGTGCGCCCTAGGCGGCTGCCTAGTTTGCCTAGTGGTAGCAGCGGCCCTGGTCCTAGGGTGACAACACTGCTTCTCCATAGATATTCCATGATTATTAAGCATTGTACATAAAGGGTATTACTTGTAGAATCAACAGGTGAAAATAAAGGGGAAAAAGGCCAGAAAAAATGGGAAGATAAATGCAACCACATCTAAGGTCTGCTAAGGACCATTATATAAAATTGTTGTAAGGTTTAAAAACAGTTAAAGAGGAACTGCAGTGTGCTCACATAATTTGTAATAAAAACATCTTTGCCATTCTGAAGCTTCCCTCCAACCACTTTGCATATTATTTTATATATTCTGTGATTCTGTACTTGTCAAGTATGCTTCAGAAATCTCCCTCCACTGAGTCAGGCTGCATCCATTTTAACTGTAGGCAGCTGAAGCTGCTGCCTGTTCACTTCCTGGATCTACACAGAGGCAGCCATGCAGCTCTGATTGGCCCTCTTATGACTCATCCCCCCTCCCTTCCTGGCAAATTCTCACCAGAGTGAGAGAGAGAGAGCTGTACATGATGTCATAAGTCTAGGCTTTTTACCAGACAAGAAACAGGAAGTGGGCTGTATAAGGTATTTACTGGCAGAAAAAAATAACTTTTACTATCCAAAGTTAAAACAACAAGGGCAGAAGATTTAATGGATGGAAAGTTGAAAAAATTACTGAAGGTCCGCTTTAAGTTTTACAAGCTGAACTCCAGGCAGACAGCCTAATACATAGTTTAAATGTACCTATGTTAAGTGTGTCCTGTCAAAAGATTAATAATTATGTCCAGGCATTATTGTGATCCATTATTGTGATCCACTGCCAGACAGGACAGCCAGAAAGGTTCAAGCAGAATTAAACCCAAAAGAAAACATGTATTACCGTATATTGCAGCTTACAAATTCTGGTAACAAATAGCTGCATTTGTTTCCTTTTTTTAAGGCTTTTTTCTTCTATTTTCATCTGGTGATCCAGACAGTAAGTAAGCACAAGCTCTCCAGCAGAATCAATCATTTAATATGGATGAGACAAACCACTTAACAATAACAGGGGTGATTAAAATGATCAGCTTTTATGCATTCATTTAAATCCTTACAGTTGCTGTAACTGATTTTAAGGTATCAGCTAGAGTTGGGCTTCAATTTGATAGTGTATCTTAACCTGCTAATACATTTAACCCCCCCCCCCCCCCCCCGACTGAAAAAAGCTGCTGTCTGCTGTGCCCCCTGTGCTCATTCATTCAGCATTGAGGCACTCTAATACAGGAGGCGTAGTACTGGCCAGATCACCAGGTGAAAACAGAGGCAAAAAGCCTATGAAAAGAAAACAAATGCAGCCACCACATCTAATGATTGGTAAGGTGCAATATATTACATTTAGGACCAGAGCTTTCTTTTGTGGCAGAATGTGCCAAAACGGCATACCGGCACCTCTGCCAGACACAGTCGGTGATACAGGGAAGCAGGGCAGCCACGACATGAGGGAGCGGCTGTATAAGCCAGCGATCGCATATAGTTCTGGCTGCAGCCTGCCTAAGACAGTGGAGGGTGGAGTGATATCATCCGCTAGCCGCCCCTCCCTCTAGAAAAGGATGGTCCTTTCAGCGGCAGCCACTCTCGGAGCTGTGTGGAGAGAGCGAGCAACATGTGTAGTCTGATTGCAGAGAAGCTGTGCAGCCTTTGTTGGTAAATTATTCATGCAGAATGGGACTTTGTTACTGCTGCTTGGATGAGGATCTGTCACTGTCTCTGAGCTGGATATGGCTGTCTCTGAGCTGGACTGGACTGTGGTCATAGCTGGATTGGGCTGTCTCATAGCTGGATTGGGCTATCTCTGAGCTGGATTAGGCTGTCTCGCTGTCTCTGAGCTGGATTGGACTGTCTCTTAGCTGGATTGGGCTGTCTCTAAGCTTAATTAAGCTGTCTTTGAGCTGGAATGGACTGTCTCTGAATTGTAATTGTGCTGAAAAGTTGAAAATTACTTGCTAAGCTATTGCTAGACTTACCAGGCTTCACAAGTTTGTTGCGCAATTGCAGCAAGTTCACATTGCATGACTCCAGACCAACTTTCTTTGCAAACACTCAGGGCCGGCGCTACCACTAGGCAAAGTAGGCAGCCCCCTAGGGCGGACTACCACCTAGGGCGCAGCCACGGCCTCTGTCCTGGTGAAGCTCCAGGCTTGTGTGAGCTTGCCCTTGTTCAGTTTACAGCCGCTGCGTGCCGCCAATCCCCCCGTGTGTCCCGCTGAGCGCCCAGCTGTCACATCTCCTCACACAGGAATATCCCACCACTCCTTTGCTCCAGCCTGTCCCTCTGGTGCGGCACTGTGTGACTGTGTGAGTGCAGGGGCGGGGCTTAGTGGAGGTAGGAGCATTGAGAGGTGCAGCGTCTGTTAGCTGACCTCCCGGCTGGCAGGGACACCATGGAGCGGCTGGATGGCGGCACTGGCGGGGACACCATAGAGCAGCTGGATGGGGATGCTGGCAGGGACACCATGGTGCAGCTGGATGGCGGCGCTAGCGGGGACACCATGGAGCGGCTGGATAGTGGCGCTAGCAGTGACACCATGAAGTGGCAGGATGGCGGCGCTGGCGGGGACACCTAAGCATAACTGCCCGCCCAGTGCTGAGGAGAGCCCGGATGTGATGGTCAAAGAAGCGCAGAGGTAAGGAGGATGATGGATCCTTCCCATCTACATTGAGCTGTATGTGTCAGGTAGGTGGGTCGGTGTATGTGTCAGTGTATGTGCCAGGTAGGTCAGTGTAATGGTCAGCTAAGTCACAAGTTACAAGGGCAAAGAAGGTGGAGTCAGGGGGGAGCCAAGGGGGGCGGCAAAATGAGGTTTCGCCTAGGGTGTGGAAAATTCTTGCACCAGCCCTGCAAACACTCTGCAAGTCTGCTGCAAGTTCTGGTTCAGTTATGCTGTGTAATAGTTATCCCACCACAATGGCCACTGTGGCTGAATTGTCATCATTATTTCCCGCTGTGTGTAAGGTTTTTCTTTAATTGGTGCTGGAGCAGCCATAGAATCACTTTGGGAGTGGTGTGCAGAGAGGTGAGTGGTAACCATGAGATCTGATATGTAGTTCAGGGAGGTAGAATTTAACCACTTCAGCCCCGGACCAATTGGCAGCCAAAGGACCAGGCCCCTTTTTGCGATTCGGCACTGCGTCGCTTTAACTGACAATTGCACGGTCCTGCGACGTGGCTCCCAAACAAAATTGGCGTCCTTTTTTCCCACTAATAGAGCTTTCTTTTGGTGGTATTTGATCGCCCCTGCGGTTTTTATTTTTTGCGCTATAAACAAAAATAGAGTGACAATTTTGAAAAAAATGCAATATTTTTTACTTTTTGCTATAATAAATATCCCCAAAAAATATATAAAAAAACATTTTTTTTTCCTCAGTTTAGGCCGATACGTATTCTTCTACATATTTTTGGTAAAAAAAATCGCAATTAGCGATTATTGATTAGTTTGCGCAAAAGTTATAGCGTTTACAAAATAGGGGATAGTTTTATAGCATTTTTATTAATATTTTTTTTTTTTATTAGTAATGGCGGCGATCAGCGATTTTTATTGTGACTGCGACATTATGGCGGACACATCGGACATTTTTGACACATTTTTGGGACATTTGTCATTTATACAGAAATCAGTGCTATTTAAATAGCACTGATTCCTATGTAAATGACAGTTGTAGTGAAGGGGTTAACCACTAGGGGGCGGGGAGGAGTCAGTGTGACGTGTTGTGTTTTTTTTACAGTAGGGGGGCGTGGCTGTACGTCTGACGTCATTGATCGGCGTTCCCGATGACAGGGAACCTCCGATCACTGACAGTCAGTGTAGGAGCGCGGGGAGAGGTTTGTTTACACAAACCTCTCCCCGTTCTTCAGCTCCGTAACCCGATCGCGGGATACCAGCGGCGATCGGGTCCGCTGGTCCCGCGGCCGTGGCCACGGAGCTCCCGACCGGGTCGCGAGCGCGCCGCTAGCGGTGCGCGCGCGCCCCCCGGGCAGGCAAATTAAAGGGGACGTACCCGTACGTGCTTTTGCCTGCCCGTGCCATTCTGTAGACGTATATCTACATGAGGCGGTCGGGAAGCGGTTAAGGAGTGACTAACCCTAATATCCCATTGGTGAAGCATAATTTGGAAACCTGGTAGTTCCACCACTGTATAGAGGACTACAAATCCCAGCAATACAGTAACAATGCAGAATACCACCAGCTATAGGGGGTGTATATAGAGAGCCATGCATTGTATATATAGACATGACTGCACTGTACTGTGTTGTAAAGAGATCCATGTACTATACTGTATACAGGGAGATCTATTCATTGTGCTGTATACAGAGAGGCCCATGCATTGTGCTGTATACAGAGAGACTCATGCATTGTACTGTATACAGAGAGATCCCTTTCATGGAAAATAGGAAAAGATGGATACTTTTGTCAACCTTCTGTACCGGGCTCACCTCACTCTACAGAGGTCTCAGGTCACGTGACCTTTCTGGCCTAGGCATGCCTTATATCCCTGACAGTAAAGCAGAGAGTTCCCCCATGTACTGGTTTCTCTATTGTACTGTATTGGGCTTGGTCTATAAATGGCTAGATTTTCCTCTGACATTGTGTGCAATGTCTACCATTTCCCTCTTACATTCTGTTGACGTCTTCTGTAGCTTTATTCCTGGCTGGCTATTCTCTGCAATCTCTGTATTTATGCATCTGTTGCTCCTCGATCCTAAAACACAATGATTCCCACCACGGTATGCCCTGTGTATTTGTGTATATGTAATAAAAATAATAAAAAATAAATAAAAATGCAATAATATGCGATAATAAGTGAAACAATGATAAAGTCTGCTGATTCAAGAAGCTAAGCAGCAAAAATAACCTGACAAGTCTAGGAATAGCTTAGCGGGTCATTTTCAAACTTTCAGCACAATTACTCGCTATCTGGGTAACTGGATTGGGTTGTCTCTGAGCTGAATTGGGCTGTCTCTTAGCTGGATTGGTCTCTTAGCTGTATTGGGCTGTCTCTTTGCTGAAAATATGGAGCGCGTCTCTTTGCTGAATATATTGGGCATGTCTCTTTGCATGTCTCTTTGCTGGTTATATGGGGCATGTCTCTTTGCTGGATATCAGCCTGTCTCTGCTGGATATGGGCCTGTCTCTGCCGGATATGGACCTGTCTCTTGAGTGATATGGGCCTGTCTCTTTGCTTGATATGGGCCTGTCTCTGCTAGATATGGGGCTGTCTCTTTTCTAAATATGGGGCTGTCTCTTGAGTGCTATTGGGCTGTCCCTTTGCTGGTTATGGGGCTGTCTATTTGCTGGTTATGGGACTGTCTCTTTGCTGGTTATAGGGATGTCTGTTAATTGATATGAGGGTGTCTCTTTGCTGGATATGGGCTGGTTGAAATAATCTGGAAGAGCCTCTGAGCTTACTTTGGTAAGTGCTGGATATTTCTAATTTTTGTGCATTTTACTACATTGCTTTTTATTAACAAATTCCATACAAAAATTGCTTGTATTGCCCCCCAAATTATACCTGTTCTCTAAAGGGGGCAGTGCTAGGAGGTGTGTACGGGTGGACACAAGGGGCGGTCCTAGGGATAGCTCTAGGGGTGGGTAGGGGCAGAGACAGGCATGGCCTAGGGGAGGGGGGTGGGTTCCTGCACCTTTTCTTAGAAAAAAAAAGCCCTGGTTAGGACCCATCACCATTCACATTTATGCACACATTGATACAAATTTTTCTCTGTAAGGGATGATTAGAGGCTGATATTCAGGTATGTATGCTAGTTATGTTTACAAATATTACATTTAATAATTTTTAAAGGAATGCAAAACTATATTAACAGCGTTTTTTTTTTTTACATTTGCCATAAGTTCAGTGTTAATATTTTGCAAATTCATTGGCTATTTATTTTTAATTTTTTCCTACACAGGTCCACAGTAAGCATGAGAATAATATGTGTGGCATTAATTGCTCTCCTTTCATTGCTTTGTACTGCAAATGTCATACCATTTGTACCTGGAGCGGACCTAAAGGCTGCAGGTAAGCATTGCTCACAAGAATTGGGTCAAAATAAACTAATACAAAATGTTGTTATAGGAAGAGTATGAAAGAAAATTACTATTGCTCATAGAGAACCTCTTTACGGTACTTTGGCAATGAGCAAGCAGACATCTAGCATACACCACTTATGGTACCCAAGCGCACACATATATCTGCAGAGAGAAATGTAATGGTTGGCTATCTCTACTAACCAGGCTGTATAGAATTGACTGAGGAACAAGCTCACCTTCAAAAATATCCACAACAGCAGTAGTGTCGTTATTATATTTTTCAGGGTATTGTTTTCTATGATCTCTATATAATCAGGGCCGATGCCACCATAAGGTGGAATAGGCAGCCGCCTTAGGGCATCAGGATTGGGGGGGGGGGGGGCAGTAAAATCCGGATCCCCAGTAACTTGCTAGCCCTGCCATCTTGCTGACACAGTGACCCGGCACTGATCGCTGCTATCACGCACCCTGCCATACCAAGCAGATTGGAACTCTATTGCAGCATGCATGGTAACAAGCCAGAGGATGAGCCAGGGGGATGAGAATAAACAAGAGCCAGAAGAGCAGGAGGCAGAGTCTCTTCTCCCCCAGATACCATGACAGACTTGGACAGTGTGGATAGTGGGTATACCCCTCTAGCTCTAGCCCTCCACAGCTACTGGAAGCCTGTCATAGTGATAAAGTGAGAGCGGGGAAAGCCAGCTTGAACGGGAGTCAGGCTGTATCCACTTTGTCTCCCGTCCTGTCATCCTGTTTCCGCTGTCCTCCTAGCCCCTCCCTTACTCTGTTGCTTGTCCAGACCGACACTCCTATTTGTTTCCGCCCAACCCCACCCACACTCCAGCCACTTGCATCCAATGCAATGCACTGTGCTGTGAGAAGAGTTCAGTGGGTAGCTGAGTGGCAGTTTTGAAACAATAGCTGATAGCTGCCATAGCCCTGGTGGAGACCAGCCTGAAGGGGGAAGCATAATTGTTGAGTGAGCCTTCTGCACCCAGAACAGCCCCCCTCTCTTCTCCCACCCCTTTTTGCTCTGCACCTTCTTTCCTCCCTTTCTCCCCCTTTCTTTTTATCTCTCTACTCCTCAACCTCTCTCCCCCCCTAATCGCTTTCCCCGCTTTTCTATCCTGTCTTTTTCTTACCCCTCTCTTCCACCTTCTCTCCCCTCCCCTCCCTCTCTTGCTCTCGCTCCCTCTCTCTCTCAAATTCAAATAAACTTCTCTGGAAGTGGGTGTCCCTCACTGATAATAAATGTTGGGCGAACAGTTCGAGCCAAGCAAAAGTTTGGCCCGAACAATGACATTGACCCCACCACCACACCATCAGTACATCAAACCTCAGTAAGTAAGCCCTGGTTATGGAGGTTTATACTCTACCCCCAACCTTGGCTTTCCATATATTTTATATCTGTCCTTTTACAATAATGTTTTATAGATATCAAACGTGCTTTCTCCTGACGAGTGGCATTAAAGCCACGAAACGCGTAGAGCTACTGGTTGCCGAGTCTTTACCAATCTCACCAAGACTCTTTGAGCTATTATGTAATTTTTACACCCATAGGTCTAATGAGGCCATAGGTCCTGCAGGCAATACTTCTTGAATTATTGTTATATATCAATTTTCTTTGAGTTGAACCAGGGAATTTCATGTGTTCATACCATGAGAGATTACCATCAATTTTATTTTTATCATCTTGTTTATTGCATACCATTGTTATTATTACATGTATATATGGACTGTGCTAAATGGTCTAATTATTAGATGTATGTTACCTTGTACCAAAGTTACCGGAAATATGTATGTTTACAATAAACATTTCAAATAAAATTCCTTTCTATTCATCCAATTATTCTTTTGCTGCCATGTGCTTCACATAAAGTCCCACCCTCCCTGTAAATATACCTTTTTCTCTTGATGCAAATGGGATGGATACTCATGACCTTACCAGGTCATGATATCATTTAAATTCCCTAGGGATGGAAATACATGACCTTACCAGCCGATGGCTTCCTGCAAGTCCCCACCCCCCCCCCCAAAATTTTTTTATTGAATATAAATAGGGATGGAAGCACATGGTAAACCTCTACCAGTTTAGTTATATTATTTCCTCTGCATTTTATGACCTATGCTCAGTCTCCTCTGCTTCACTTGATGAACTTAGTATCAACATCAACTTGCCATCTTTCTAATGCCGCGTACACACGGTCGGAATTTCCGATGGAAACAGTCCGATGGGAGCTTTTCATCGGATTTTCCGACAGTGTGTATGCCCATCGGTCTTTTTCTGTCGGAATTTCCGACGGACTTTGGATTGAGAACCTGTTCTTAATTTTTCCGACGGAAAACCTTTCTATTGGATTTTCCGATCGTGTGTATGCAATTCGGACACGCAAAATTCCGACGCATGCTTGGAAACAACTCGACGCATGCTCGGAAGCATTAAACTTCCCTTTTACTTTTACTTTTACCATAATCTTTTATAGATATCACACGCACTTGCTCCTGACGAGTGGCATTAAAGCCATGAAACACATAGAGCTACCGGTTGCCGTGTCTTTACCAATCTCACCAAGACTCTTCGAGTTATTATGTAATTTTTACCCCCATAGGTCTAGTGAGGCCATAGGTCCTGCAGGCAATACTACTTGAATTATTGATATATATATCAATTTTCTTTGAGGTGAACCAGGGAATTTCATGTGTTCATACCATGAGAGATTACCATCAATTTTTTTGTTATCATCTTGTTTATTGCATACCATTGTTATTATTACATGTATATATGGACTGTGCTAAATGGTCTAATTTATTAGATGTATGTTACCTTGTACCAATGTTACCAGAAATATGTATGTTTACAATTTAATTTTCAAATAAAATTCCTTTCTATTCATCCGAATATTATTTTGCTGCCATGTGCTTCACATAAATTCCCACCCTCCCTGTAAATATGCCTTTTTCTCCTGTTTACATGTTCGGCGAACACCTGCATTTGCGGAGAGCTCGGCGGGACACTTCACAGTGCATTCTAGGGCCCTAATTGGATGAAGTCTTGCACCTGACCAGTGGTCACGTGCAAGGCTTTGCCAATTAGGGCACCAGAGCACTGTCAGAGCCCAGATTGGACAAAGTGATAATAACTATCTCCAATCACGGTTCAGTGCTCATAGTTCCACCCCACACTATAAAAGGTTCCTTCTCATAGGAAGCATTTGCAGTTTGTTGGAGTGAAAAATAGATGCAGGGCTCAGTTTGCTACTAGCGAGTTAGTGTGTTTACTTATTGTGAGTGTAGATTGTTAGTGTAGTATTAGTATAGTGTGTGAGTATAGTGTAGTGTCAATGTAGTGTGCTAGTTTAGTGCAGTGCTTAACACAGCATTACATAACATTAAGTGCTGTATACCCTTTTTTTTTTCTTTTTTCTTTTTTTTTTAATCGACAGCCCCAGTTTTTCTGACTGCGATGCTGGTGTTCCCCCTTTTTTATTTTTCTATATTTTTTATATTTCTGTCAGCGTCAGTCCTCAATTTAAAGTGCACCACTTTTCATTCAATAAACTGCATCCATTCACACATTTCCCAGTTTCTGTTAAATTTGGGTAATAGCCCCCCCCCACTCTCCCAACATGTCTGGGAGGCCAACAAGGAGAGGCAGACGTTCCCATGCCACTATGAGGGGGCCAGCAGCATCTGTGTCCCCAGGCAAAGGTGAACATGGTCAGTCCGCAGGCAGGGCACATTTGTTTCTGTTTAGTAATGTTACCCCTGCTATAGCCTTACTAAACCATCCTCATCCTCCTCATCCTCTGAGATCCAAGCTGACACTAATGCGCAGTCCACCGCAGCTGCCAGAGAGGCTTATTCTGCCTCCTTGTCCACAGCTACTCCTGCCATAGCCCCAGCAGCATGCATGGATAAGTCAGCTGAGTCAGCACTGCAGGGTTTTTTGCCCTGCCAGATTAACCTGTTTAGCATTGTTTGGAGGGATTTGAAATAGGAGTAGGGGATAGGAATGGGAAGGGTTCTAAAGAGGTAGAGCAGTTTTGGAAAATTTGTCATTTTGAATGATGCTAATCTCCCAGACAAGGATAACTAATGTTTTGCTCTATTTTGTAAGTCAGATTGTAGCTTATTAGCAAATGTTTTGTAGTTAGACGCAAAAATACTTTTCACTGATTTAGTGAGCTGGACGCCTAGATATGATATACTGCTGTTAGCCCAGGTGTATAGGAATTGGTTTCTAGTTGTGGCATCTAGACCCAGGTCAAGAAAAAACATTCACTTTGTAGTACCGTATATACTCGAGTATAAGCTGAGTTTTTCAGCAAATTTTTCTGTGCTGAAAATGCCCCCCTAGGCTTATACTCAAGTCAATCACTGTTCTGCAGCAGAGAATGACAATTTTCCAACCCGACTTTGGGGCCCCCGTATTTTTGGAACTATCACTACAACATGTGGGGTTTCTAGCACCAAGTGGCCCCGAGATACGGGGCCCCAAAGTCAGTTAGGAAAATTTCATTCTCTGCTGCAAAAAGTGCTTGACATTTTCCGAACTGACTTTTTGGCCCCGTTTCTCAGGGCCACTTGGTGCTAGGAACCCCATCTTTCCCAAAAGTCGGTCAACTGTGTCCATCTGCAGCAATGTCATTTCGGGACCCTTTGGGGTTTTTTTTTGTGGTAAAATTAGGTGCCCTTGGCTTATATTCGGGTCGGCTTATACTCGAGTATATACGGTATGTAACTCTACAGAACCATTTTTAGGGTGTTTCGGGTTTGTGACCATAAGAATGACGTTGTCAGAAAATACGCTGATTTTGTGTGATGTGCTGTCTATTGTGAAACCAGAAATAAGGGGGTTGGATCTGATATGCTCTGCCAAGTGTTCCATGAGTAGATTAAATATCAAGGGGGGATGATGGGCACACTTGCCTTGTGCTGTTGGTTATGTGAAATGATTGAGATAACATTTCAGAGGAGTATACTTTTGCTGAGGGGATGGTGTAAAGGGATAGGATAGCCTGCAGAATTCTGGCATCAAAACCACATTTTTAGAAGGTAAAGATGTGACGATAAGTCCAGTGGATCCTATTGAAAGCCTTCTCTGCATCCAAGGACAGAAAAGGCGCTCCGCTGGATTCGGCATGGTGAATAATATCTATAAGTCTTTTGGTAGCATTTAGCGCATGGCATGGTGTGTATCAGGGTGGGCAATATGTCATTTAGTCGAGTAGCAATAGCTTTTGCGTAGATTTTTTTTCAAACATATCCTGGTCAAGCAAAAAAGTTTTTTTTTGGATTCACGTCTCTTAGTTGTAGTAGAGGAGTCCAAGTGGACATCTGGTACTAAGTTGAAGTCACCACACATTATCACATGGTCTTGTTGGATGGGTTTGATAGATTGCATGAGTTTCTTGAGGTAGCGCATTTGGCAGGCATTAGAGTAGATGTTTATCAAGGTATAGGAAACATTGTTGTTAGTGCAAATCAGTACAATGTACTGACCATTCGGGTCTAGGACTGTTTGGTAGGATTGGAGGGCTACTGTGTCCTTGACAGCATTTAGGACTCCTCGTCTTTTGGAGGAGAAGGAAGCTTAAAAGACATGTGGGAAATTCTTGTTGGAGCATTTAGGTGTAGCAGAGGATGAGAAGTGCATCTCTTGGACACCTAAAATGTCACAATTATTAGCTTGGGTGGTTTTCCATAAAGAGTGGCGCTTGGCAGGATGATAGAGCCTATTCACATTTATTGATAAGATATTGGGGGTTATTCACCAAAGGAAAATTCACTTTGCATTGCAAGTGCACTTAAAAGTGCACTGAAAGTGCACTGAAAGTGCACTTGGAAGTAAAGTCACTGTAGCTCCGAAGGGGACATCCAATAGCTTGCACACGATTGGATGATAAAATCAGCAGAAGTTTCCACTCATTTCATATCTACCCCTTAGATTAGAGCGACTGCACTTCCAAGTGCACTTTCAGTGCAAAGTGGATTTGCCTTTTTGTAAATAACCCCCATTGAGTGGCATGTTTGGTGTGGAAACGTGTGATGTAAGGGCTCTGGCACTTACAGTTAGTTGAGGCTGGAAAGGGGAAGTCCTGTTATTATGTGACGTCTTTCTTCAAGTGGGTGTACCTGAAAGAGAAGAAACTATGGAGCTTCACGACAAGGCTGGAAAGCTAAACAGTAAACAAAAGTCAACAAAAAGGTAAAAGAGCAATGTATCGATCAAAGTGGGATTATTGCGGTGTAATCTGTAGCGGAACAAACAAGCTACACTCTGAAGATCTGCAGTGGGGATCGGGGAGGATGATTGAGATGTGAAAGGCCCATCCACGGGCAGGGGGTCGCAGGTGCCAGTCATACTGCTTCCAATGGTTGCGACGGTTGTATGGAGATTTGCCCCAAGTGTAGAGAAGTTTCATTCCTCCTGCAAGGGTGGTGACAACGTGGGCTGCACCATTTTTGTGATCAGCAATGTTGCAGAATAGGGCCATTTGTATTGAATTTTATGATTTTATGATTGTGCAGCGCTTTAGTTGTCAGCGCAGCTGTAGAGTATATTTAAAGATCTGGAAAGAGCTGTATTTCTTCAAATGGTGCGGAAAGGGTTACAGCAGCTCTGGTCGCCGCAAAAAGCATTTCTTTTGTGCGGAAAAAGGGTACTCTCATAAGTACATCCCTGGGTACTGAAGCGGCTAAGTGAGGTGGTTTGGATACCCTGTGGATGCAGTCTATCGAGATTTCAAGTGGTGTGGTGTGGGAAAGTATAGCTTGCATGAGATTACTTGCTAACTTTTGAAGATCAGCAGGCCACACTGATTCAGGTATGCCACGTAATTTTATGTTATTACGGCGAGACCTGTCCTCCAGGCAGCAGACTGGAGCTGGAGTTGGAGCTGGAGCTGGATGGCTTCATCAGGTAGGTATAGCCGGCTGAAGGACAGTCTAGAGAAGTCAGGCAGGCTGGGTCGGTTATCAGGCGGGCAGCAGAAAGACAAAGGAGCAGACAGAAGAATCGTCAGACAAGCCGGGGGTCAGGTGCAGGCAGATAACAGGAATAGTCTTGAGACAAGCCGGATCAACAGGAGCAGGTTTCAGATTATCAGGTATCACACACACAAAGCTGCAGAGCAAACAGCAACATTTAGCTATGTCAAACAGGTTTAAATAACCCGCCAGGCACTAACGGACGCGCATGCGCATAGGCACTCGCAATCGTGCACCAATAGGTCTGGGTTGTACGTTACTGGCAGGATCTTCCTGACGCTGCTACAGACACGTGATAAATGAATAATAAGATGACTGCACACTCATTCAATGCAAAAAACGGCTTTATTGCTGTACAAAATCCATATAAACAACCAGTGCTGATAGGCAGGTGAGAGAAAAAAACAGGTACTGCTCAAACTGTGTTGCCTACACACGGTCACACCAAATTCCGACCGTCAAGAACGCGGTGACGTACAACACTACAACGAGCCGAGTTCAATGCTTCCGAGCATGCGTCAAATTGTTTGTAGGAATTTTGAGTGTCAGAATTGCTACAGACGATCGGAATTTCCGATAGAAACCTTTTCCGTTGGAAAAATTGAGAACATGCTCTCAATTCTTTGCTGTCGGAAATTCGGCCAGCAAAATTCAGATGGAGCCTACACACGGTCGCATTTTCCGATGAAAAGCTCTCATCAGTCTTTTTCTGGCCGGAATTCCGATCATGTGTATGCGGCATGAGTAGCACGAGGGACACGCACATTTACATAATGCACCTTCACTTGTGTAGCAGAATCTCTGACCTCTTCCAGCCCAATGAGAACCTTCAAGGCCAAAGATAACTGACATCCTTCAATATGTGGTGGGTTGTGAGGCATAGTGGGTGCAAACATGGTAAAAGTCATTGGGTGCCAGACACTTCTTGGATGTAAAAGAGGTTTTATTTCTTTGACAGTCCTTTTTATATTTTGCAAGGGAAAGAGGGTTAGGGCCAGGACACCCTTAAGTAGTTGCAATTTCAAATGGCAGACTCTAAGACTTCAACAGGAGGACAGCAGTTAAGGGAAAGGCCCACGCAAGGTGCCACTTCTGCATGTGCAGGATTGCTGTCTCCTTTGGCAACAGTACTTAAACAGTACCTAACTCAAAGTGACAGTTCTCTGCAGTACTACAACTTCTCCTTGTAGTCCTTCAGCTCCTGGTCTCTCTATCAATAAACCTTGTCTCAATTAAAATCCCATTATTCTTCAAAGAGACCTGTCTCTTTTCTCCCCCCTCTCTTATATGCATGAGTCCATCATTTGAAGGAATAGGCAACCATTTCCCTATCACAGCCTATTCTAACTAATGACATGTTCAATGTCCATGACCGGTTACCATCTATTAACTTTTGTTCCAAATGGACTACATTTCCCAGCAGTTCCTTTTCTTCTCTAAAAGGAAACTCCAGGCACAGGGCATGACTGCATTTCCAGCAACAAGCAGTCAGGCCAGATTGCAAGGGACCACACTTCAGGATACAGGCCCCCTTGCAAGGACACCTTCAGTCTGCCCACCTGGCAGCCAAAGACAACTTTCTTTATTCTCTTTGCAATCAACAACCTGCTAAAGTTCACAGATCGTTCTTCAGGGTGAAACAACCCCAACAACTTTTAACCTTCTAGCCAACGGGCTCATGTGATCACTTTCTGTAACTGCCAGTAATATTTAATCCAGCACAGTCCCGGCATCACAGTTTTCTGAGATTTTTCCCAGCAATAACATTTGAAATGGGTGTGCAAGGTAACTATTAGCAGAGCGTCCCTGTCATCACACAACCCATATTTGTAATCCACAGAGATGATTTTGACAAGGCTTCGCCAGTAATATCTGGGATCTAGCTTGAGGTTGGTCACGCTGTCCAGATTACTTTTACGGCCGTAGCCCCAGATATTTAACATTGAAAGGAACCTCCCCTTTTCGAGAGCCTGATATAAAGAAACTGGAGTAACTTTAGCAGAGCATCCTTTAAGCCACGAGTGCACATTTATAATTCCCCAGTGAACTGGCTGTATTATTTCCATGACCATTGTTACTGGAGCCTGAGATCAGGCATAATCAAAGTTCCTCTTGTGACCTTCACTGTAGTGATAAACAATTAAAGCCTCTGTGAACTGACACTATTAGCTTTGAGGCAATGAATAGACTTGGACGAAGCAACAGCGGGCCATCCGACCCCCGACTCTTTGCCATGTTTCGGTAGTAACAACTTGCTTACACAATTCATAAGGTGGTGAAACTTTTGTAACTTCACCTGCAATGAACATTTCCTCCCTTAACTGTAGGAGCGAACAATACGAGATACAGTCTTTAAAAGTTTGGCACATCATAACAACTACTTATCACTAATACTTTAATCATTATGGGCTTTCCCCTTTCCTTCTTCACTCACCGGCTTCAGACATCGCCGGGGAGTAGGGATGAGCCGAACACCCCCTGGTTCGGTTTGCAGCAGAACATGCGAACAGGAAAAAAATTTGTTCGAACACGCAAACACCGTTAAAATCTATGGGACACGAACATGAAAAATCAAAAGTGCTAATTTTAAAGGCTTATATACAAGTTATTGTCATAAAAAGTGTGTTGGGTCCTGCCCCAGTGGACATGTATCAATGCAAAAAAAATTTTTTTTTTAAAAACTGCAGTTTTTTCGGGAGCAGTGATTTTAATAATGCTTAAAGTTAAACAATAAAAGTGAAATATTCTTTTAAATTTCTTACCTGGGGTGTCTATAGTATGCCTGTAAAGTGGAAAAAAAGTAATTTAAAAGTACTTGCGGCTATAATGAATTGTCGGTCCTGGCAATACACATAAAAGTCATTGAAAAAAATGGCATGGGATTCCCCCACAGTCCATTACCAGGCCCTTTGGGTCTGGTATGAATATTAAGGGGAACCCCGAACCAAAATTAAAAAAAAAATGGTGTGGGGTCCCCCAAAAATCCATACCAGACCCTTATCTGAGCACGCAACCTGACAGGCCGCAGGAAAAGAGGGGGGGCAAGAGAGCACCCCCCTCCTGAACCGCACCAGGCCAGATGCCCTCAACATGGGGAGGGTGCTTTGGGGTAGCCCCCCAAAGCACCTTGTTCCCATGTTGATGGGGACAAGAGCCTCATCCCCACAACCCTTGCCCAGTGGTTGAGGGGGTCTGCGGGCGGGGGGCTTATTGGAATCTGGAAGCCCCTTTAACAAGGGGACCCCCCAGATCCCTGCCTCCCCCCTGTGTGAAATGGTAACAGGGTACAAATGTACCCCCATCATTTCACAAAAAAGTGTGAAAATGTTAAAAATGTATTAAAAAATAAAAAAATAAAACTGTCTCACAAAGTCTTCTTCTTCTTCTCTCGCTCCGCCTATGGACCAAAAAAATTTGACCGACCCGCCTACATGGGAGGCATCCTCCATAATGGCAGTTCTCTCAGGTGACTACTCTTTTATAACTGAGGGCGGGGCCACACGGTGCCTCCCATGTCGGTCCATTTTTTTTTTTCGGTCCGTCGGTGGAGCAAGAGAAGAAGAAGCCTATGTGGGAGAGTTTTATTTTTTACATTTTTTAATAAAGGACTTGTCCCCAAGCCGTGTCATGTAATTTTTAACATTTTCACATTTTTTTTGTGAAATGGTAGGGGTACATTTGTACCCCATTACCATTTCACACAGGGGGGGGCTGGGATCTGGGGGTCCCCTTGTTAAAGGGGGCTTCCAGATTCCGATAAGCCCCCCGCCTGCAGACCCCCACAACCACCAGGCAAGGGTTGTTGGAATGAGGCCCTTGTCCCTACCAACATTGGGACAAGGTGCTTTGGGGGGCTACCTTAAAATCCATACCAGACCTGAAGCATCTGGTATGGATTTTGAGGGGGACCCCCACGTCATTTTTAAAAACATTTTGGCGCGGGGTTCCTCTTAATATCCATACCAGACCTGAAGGGCCTGGTATGGGATTTGGGGGGACCCCCACGCAATGTTTTTTTTTTTTTTTTTTGGTTCAGGGTTCCCCTTAATATTCATGCCAGACCCAAAGGGCCTGGTAATGGATTATGTGGGAATCCCAATGTCGTTTTTTTCAATGACTTTTAGTGTATTGCCGGGATCAATAATTCATTATAGCCGCAAGTACTTTTAAATTACTTTTTTTCCTTTAAAAATTTCATTCTGTGCAGGGACTGTTGTAAACACGGGAAACATGCGCCACTTCACAGGCATACTATAGACACCCCCCAGTTATGAAATTTAAAGGAATATTTCACTTTTATTGTTTCACTTTAAGCATTATTAAAATCACTGCTCCCGAAAAAACTGCCGTTTTTTAAAACTTTTTTTGCATTGATACATGTTCCTTGGGGCAGGACCCAGGTCCCCAAACACCTTTTATGACAATACCATGCATATAAGGCTTACGTTCGACTTACGTTCGACACGAACATCGGGCTCATCCCTACCAAGGAGGGATCCGAGACCACCCGCCTCTCTTTGCTCATGATGACCGAATGTACTGAGCTAGACGAGTAATGACCGTAGGCCCACCGTCTTCTACAGTAGTGACATCCGCGGTAATAGCCGAGGTAGATGCTTGAATATCCTTAGTAGGAAGGTTGGTTACTGGTACCTCCTGTTCCAGACTAGCGGTCACTGTAGATGCTTCTGAAGAAACACTGGCTGTGGGAACTAACACTTCCACTTCAGCATCCCCAGGCTCGTCCAACACTTCTAGTTCCTCTGAGAATGAGTCCACCTGAGCTGGGGTAGGACTGTCAGAATTAACAGCTTCAGTACTAGAAGTAGGCTCCTCCATGGTGGTGTACCCTCGAGTCCAATCCGCCCGCATCAACTGGGACGGTACCGGCAGCCTGGCAGCGATCAGCAGCAACTCTCCATATTGACAACATCGACTCCAAGTGCACATGAATAGGGGAAACCCAAAACACCGCCGGCAGACGTTCCCCATAGCTGCGGAGCTCTGGGAGATGTACAAAGCAATCTCACCACTAGGTACCATCAGAATGCCGGTGTCAGTAACCGTGGTTCCAGAGGCAAAGAAATGGGCGATTTCCCATGGGTCATATTCGGCCGACATGGGTTGAGGAACTTTGAGTCTTAGGGCTACCAAGTGTGCCATGTCTCCTCTCAGTCCTCTAATGTCTCAGCATGTGAACCCGAGATGGCGACCCAAATCATATGCCTCCTCCTCTGAATAGTGGGAGCACCTCCCCCTGCAAACAGATTGGTGCAAATGTTTCTCAGGAACTGTGGCACCTGCCTCCTTGCTGCGGCGTGCAAAAACTGTAATGGAGTCCATTTTGGGGCCTGTGTTAACCCTTACAGTGCTGACGGGAAGTGTCAAAAGACCAGGCTGATTCTTTCCCATGAGCAGTGAGACTCATTGGTTCTTCCCCACGCTAGTACACACAACAACACAGTCTATAAGAAGGGTAAAAGTTACTTGCCACCTTCCCACGGAGCCAGGCGAAATCCCGTTGGAGCTGAAGCCTTTTGCTATGGGCGACTGCTGCAAGGGCAACACCTTAACCCCACGTTGGGCACCAAATGTAGCAGAATCTCTGACCTCTTCCAGCCTAATGAGAACCTTCAAGGCCAAATATAGCTGACATCCTTCAATAAGTGGTGGGTTGTGAGGCATAGTGGGTGCAAACATGGTAAAAGTCATTGGGCGCCAGACATTTCTTGGATGTAAAAGAGGTTTTATTTCTTTGACAGTCCTTTTTATATTTTGCAAGGGAAAGAGGGTTATGTCCAGGACACCCTTAAGTAGTTGCAATTTCAAATGGCAGACTCCGAGACTTCAACAGGATGACAGCCATGGAGGGAAAGGCCCCAGCAAAGTGCCACTTCTGCACTGCAGGATTGCTGTCTCCTATGGTAACAGTACTTAAACAGTTCCTTACTCAAAGTAACAGTTCTCTCTGTGGTACTATAACTTCTCCTTGTTTTTATTCAGCCCCTTGAGTTCCTGGTCTCTCACTGGACCCTCTGATTCATTACTCTGAATCCTGTGAGCTCCTCAAGGCTTTTGCAGTGGTATCTCCCTCAAACGTCACCCTCGCTTCCCTGCTGGGTCCCTAGCTTGACACTTCAGATACCTTCAAGCTTCACCCCTGCAGACTGGCTCGGTCCCTAGCTTGGCACACAAGGCTGCTCTGCAAGCATCACCTCCGCTGGTTGGGTCCCTGACTTGATCACTGCCTGAAGTTTCCAGATTCTCCACGTACCCGTTCGGTGAGAATACTGCTCCGGTACTAGCTTCAGTTACTCACTGTGGTCCCTGGTAAAGGTGATTGGTCTCTTCGTGGTGAAGACTTCCCTTCTACCTCCAACCACTGACAGGTTCTCCGGCTGGCAGAACCGTCACTTCTGGTTGGACGGCAAGCTGCAGTCCCAACCCTGTGCTGCCCTCTTACTTCTGGATAGGCCCTCACACAGTCTGACCGCCTGATGCTTCTGGCATAGGCCCAATCTCTGGCCTAGCAGCCCGGTGACACATGTCCACCCAGACGGCGGTCCGGGTGGCACACATGAACCTGGATCACCTGACCTCCCCCGAATATACAGGCCAAGGGATTCAACAAAATCCCTGCCCATTGGCTGAGATACCCCACATACCCATAACCTGACCTTGAGTTGTCCTTCTCAATCTAATACCTCCAATTGCCCCGCCACCTAGTGGTAGAAGAGGAAAGTACAACTAGGCCAAACTTAGGGAGAAATCAAAGGATCCCTAGCAATTAACTACAGTAGCTATTCCGGACAAATTAAAATGGGGGAAACACTGCGCTAACCAAAAAATAATATATAGTGATAAAATGAAATATCAAAAATAGGGATAAATATATCGTGAAAATATATAGGAAAGCAGCCAACACCCTAAAAAACAAACAAACAAAGGACTTAGCGAGGAGCTACACCTGTGTAGACAAAAATCCTTGCAACGGCCCTGTAGATAGTGGACCTAGATATCTATATTTTTCAAATGGCTTGCTTCAAATATAATATCTGAATACGTAAAAGTTCATAATAGTTATTAATTGCATATGCGCTGAACAAAATCAGGCTAGTAACCTGCTTTATTGTGTTTTTTTTTGTTTTTCTATCTTTTTTTCATAATGTAGCGTAAAGAAAAATCTGTTTTGTCACCTATAGTAACCAGGCTTATACAGTATTTTTATTTTCTAACCAAATATCAGATTGGGCCCAGCAGATTTACAGTCACTGATATCTGATTTTCCCTTTGAAGAAAAGAAAACACAGATATGCACTAAAAGAGACTAAATCCTACAAATGTTCAGGTGACCAATGTGCTTTATGGCTGTGGAAGACAACCCAAAAGGCATTTGATTGCAAATGATCATCAAAACTAATCATTGGACTCTTTAAATAATTCTAATCCCTTCAGGGGGGCATGGCCAGCTTTGAAAGGGGAGGATGTCAATAAATGTACCGGCAAAGCAGATCCGCCGTCATTCGGCAATAGCGCGGATCTGAACAAGTTAAACTGGAAATATCAATGTTATTCATATTTCCACATAAGATTTTGCCATGGTGTGTTTAACTTCACTCCCATGGAAGAATAATTACATAGAAAATACTTTCTTGTGTTCTACACAATCAATATACCTGAGGAAACTCAACCAACCAACTGTCAACAGGTGGGTGGGACGAACTGAGAGGAGCCAATTGGTTGAAACTCAAACAATAGCAAAGTCTTGCTTGCTTACTGGGTATTGTTAGCTTCACTTCATTAAATTCCAGAAACCGGTGTATCATTCTTCTCTCTAGCACTGCTGAGGTAGAATTATGAGCATGTAAATGCTTCTAAATCTTCTTAGTGTGTCTACCAATAAACAAACAGGTGGTCAGGACAAATACAGGGGGATTGGACAGGAGCAAGTTTTGCCAGGCGCATTGAGTTTTGGGACTTGTAGAGCACAGGAGAGTACTTATTTGTATACTTGTTCCCACACAGGAACCTAGATTCGTTAATTGGTCTCTGTTCAGATATGTGCCCACACTTCGGTATGGCAGCCCATTAATTTTAGTAGGTTGCCCTACCCATGAGAAACATGGCAAAAAAAGTCCCCAGCCCTCTTTTTAAAATTGTGCCGCACCGAATTTGGAAAGCGTGAAAATGCGCCTTCGGTACAATGCGTGAAGGTAAGAATCAACTGCTCTCCTGTGTGTCTGCTAAAGTGCAGCGTGTCTCGCTGTGCGTCGAGAATAGGCTTGATTTTACGCACGTTCCCAACCAGCAGATATGTGAACCTAGCCTTAGTGAAGTTTTATGTGAACTATTTTGGTTAATTTTAGAGTTAAATACAACTTGTACTTCCCTGTTGACTTTGATTGTACTGTTAAAGTGTTTGTAAAGGCAATTTTTTTTCAAATAACAGACATGCCATACTTACCTGCTCTGTGCAATGGTTTTGCACAGAGCAGCCCTGATCCTCCTCTTCTCGGATCCCCCACTAGTGCTCTGGGACCATCCCTCCTGCTGAGTGCCCCCATAGAAAGCTGTACGTGCACTCCTGAGCTGGCTCTCTGTGTCCATAAGACACATATATTGTGGCTCAGCCCTGCCCCTGCTCCCTCCTCACTGGCTCTGATTGACAACAGCAGAAGGCAATGGCTCCACCAATTAGGAGGGAGAGACCTGGATAAGCCTTGGATTGTGTGCACATACTGTAGCTTGATCAAGATTGGGCTCAGGTAAGTATTAGGGAGTCACCAGCTCTCTGCTCTGGTAACTCTGAGAATCGAGCGATCGGCGGTGTTTGATGGCTCGGTTCTTATAGTTACTGCCAGCGGAGGACAGATGCAGGTAAGTATGATTCCAAAGAAAAAAAAATTCTTATACTTCTATTTTTTTGTCTAATGCTGACTGTCTGGGGATTTGTCACTGACTTGTGGATTTTGTAAACATAAGGGTGACACTGTTTTCAGTATAACTCCCCATCTCTTTACCCAGCAATATCTTAGTTCATTGGACTTCATCATTGCAACAGGTAGACGATGGCAATATCTTTGTTTATGTGTAAAAAGATATAGGACTTATTTTGGGGATTTAATATGCATGTTCTGTTACAAATGTCGCTTTCTGCATTGACATACTTCCCTAGACCTAGTCGGTGTAGACAGCAAGGTCACCATCCACAGGCAGGTAATACCATCAATAAGATATTTATAGAAGCTGGATGCAGCACAATTATATATTAGATAAAAGCAATACAGAGCATGTTTTTCCAGCCTTTTGAAGAATAAATAGACAATGACCTAGCTAAATCTTGTCTCTGCAAAGAACTAACACTGACTGAGGGAAAATGAAATAGACAGGAAAGGTCTAGCTAGGACTGAGCTAACTAGCATTAAACAGGATGGAAGGACAGAGGGAGATACCAAAAAACAAGAATAAACAAGCCAGATGTCAGCAAACAATAGTAACCTGTTACAGTTGAGTACAACAACAGAACAAATACATTTAGGTGGGACAGAACACTGTGTAGTAGGCTCATTATAATATAGATTTTAAAAAAAAATGGATTGTCCTTTTCACTGTTATTTTTCCAGAGTAATTAATGCAAGTAATGATGTATTTTCTTTTTCTTTCAGTAAACACAGTGTTTGAAAATGACATGGGCCAGTCACTGGATATGTGTGAGTTTTTCGATGTTGTTAGAAGATCTTTAGACCTGGAATTTCAAAATGCCCAGTATGACACAGATTTCAGTTCCATCAGACCAAGAAATTTGAAACGGTTTCTAGGGGAACTGCTGACCAATTATCCCAGTGGTCGCCGAGCAAGGCAAGCTCAAGTCGGCTATAATATCAACTCGTTTGGTTTACGATTTGGCAGGCGTGCAGCCAATTTGAATATGGACACCTTCTGGCAGAAATTTGACAGAAACAGGGAACTTCCCATTCCTCTCGGGGTCCTACAAGAGACATTCTGCTCTGACTATCCTTAGACAGAAGAAAATTGATTGAAGATTTTTAATAGTGGACATTTACAAGGAAATTGCTGTAATTCCCTTGTGTGTCATTATCTACAGTCAGCATATTTCAATTCATTTTACTAGCTAACAGTTGTTGCTTAGCAACATTTTTGCAGGCATGGGTTCCCTTGAAGGGACAATGAGCCACCTTTATCATAGTGTCACAAAAACTGTCTGTGTTGCTCATAGAATCCAATCAGGTTCCAGTGGTCACAAGAGATTTGAAGATGAAATCAGTCCTTTCTTGCAGGGCTGTCTCAACAAAATTTGAAGCCTTCTTTTATTGCACTCTATACTGTTCTACTTTGCTGTGTTTAAAAAATGAATCTATATTGTCCGCCTTTGGGCTAGTGTATATAGAAATTTGAGAACTGTTGCCCTTTAGTGTCTGTAAAAAGCATAATACTAGCCCCTGTCATCAGTAAATGTACAAAGCCAGCTTGCGATACCTGGAAGCATAGAATGTCAATACCACTAACTCGGGTAGTAATAAATGTTTGGCACCAACCTCTGATTTCTAAATTATAACTCTGAGCTCTTTTTAAGTAAGTTTATAAATTGCCAACTCTGTTATCAGCTAATTACTATAGTATTATACTATAATGTCATAGTCTTTACAGGATTGGAGTTTCTGCCAATTTAAAGCCTAATTCTGCTCTACAGCAGGGATCATATGACCAAATGCCTAGGCTTTTGCCACTGGAGGGCACATGGAACAGCATTTTTCCCAACCAGGAGCAATTGTTGCTGTATGTTAAAGAAGATCTTCACCTCCAATCAGATTGGTCCCGGCACTCGGGGCTAACAATGGAATGCAGCATTCAATAGACTCTGGGCTTTTCAGGGTCACATTCAGGGCTTCAGCCCCCCCCCCCCCCCCCCCCCTAGCCACCCCCTCCCGATGCCCCTGCTTGCCAGGCTTCACAAGTTTGTTGCACATTTGCAGCAAGTCCACATTGCATGACTCCAGATCAACTTTCTTTGCAAACATTCTGCAAGTCTGCTGCAAGTTCTGTTTCAGTTATGTTGTGCAATAGTCCTCCCAACACAGGGGTCACTGTGGCTGAATTTTCATGCTCTAGACTTGCAGAGCTCTTGCTGTAGATTCACCACTGCAACTTTGCTCTTGCTATGATCTTGCCATGCAAATTTGCTACAAATTGGGAAAGTGTCAACTAGAACTTTTGCTTCAAGTGCTCTGCAAGTGTACAACTTGCCTGTGAAAATGTGCAGCAAGTTAACAGGCTTACAATTCAACTTTATCCTTGCTATCTGAGACCTCTTTAATGTTTAAATAGAGGCCCACTTTTAAACAGGCTTGAACCTACATTATTTGAGTAAACAGTATTGTATAGTAGGTATCCACACATACCTGTGTGTGTATAAAATGTTTATCTGATTTTGTTATTCAAATACTAACTTCCATTTGTAAAACTGAGTTCTGGCCCATCTGCTTCCATGTTTCACTGTTTACAATTGGTCAGTGAGGCGGCACATTATATTTATATTATATATATATATGTGATTATATATATTATATTTAGGAAACAATAGTGAGGTGTAGAAGGCCAGAGATGGGGGGGGGGGGTGGCAAGCAAAACTGGGACATCTACCACCCCCTTGGTCACTCCAGCCCACCACCCCGCAAAGGTCGCCGACTCCCTCGCTCGCTAATCGATCAGCATTTACCCCATCCTGGTCATGGCTGCGTCACCCCCCCCCGTGTCCCAGCGGTCGCTGCTTTTCCTCCTGGTCAATCGGGTCTTCAGACTCACAGCCAATAGGGTCTTAGGACTCCCGGCCAATCGTATCTCAGGACTTCCTGATTAGCCGGGAGGAGAAACAGGAAGACATTAGCAAATATTCATTTGCTAATGTCACACAACTGGGTGGGCTCAGGGAGCAGTGCTTTGCGCCCCAAGCCCACCCATTTTTCAAGCCAATTAGAGCCTCAGGCTCTAATCATGTGCTTAAAAAAAACAGTGAAATCCACACGTCCGGCATGTAGATTAGGGGCAAGGCGCATGAATTAGGGGGGCAATGGACAGGCCGCCACTGCCAGAGACGTCTACGTACATGTAGGTTCAAGAAGGAACTTGTAGATTTATGCTTCACCACACTGTTAGCTGTATACTAAGTTGGGGGGGGGGGTGGTTGCAGATTTATGTGAACCTGTACTCTGTCCATTTTATGCCATGCAGTGCAGTGGGGGGGACCCAATTGTGACCGGACTGGAGTGGCTTCAGAACAGGTAAGTATAGGCATCTTTCTTTTACAGGGTAGACAGAATAGTCTTAGAATGGGAATGGGAGGTCTTAGATGAAAATTTACTGGAGTTCCACTTTAACTTCCATCTGCCCGGCTGCTGCCCCAGTCACTTCCTGGAGCCCCATCAACACCATTGGGTACATTCTGACTATATATGGATTAAAGCTAAAGACCACCATCCCCTCATGACAGCACTCAGGATTAAGAAATGGCCACTTAGGCATGAAACACCACATCATGGTAGAAAGTGAAGAGAGCCATGTGCCTCCCCATACCCAGAATTGGGGATCCTGTAGGGAACAGAGCAGAGGGGAAATGCATGGAAGGTAAGCTAAGAACATTCCTACTTTGTAGCAAAGTACATTATTGCTTTCAGCTCTGTTTTTTCAGACACTTTGATTTACTAAAGGCAAATAGACTGTGCACTTTGCAAGCACAGCTGTACTAATTTTCCTTGGTAAATATAATGTAGTAAAGGTTCACTTTGTAAAGAATCAGATGCAAGGAAAATAAAAAAAGCATTTACCACATTAATTAAGCTCTGAGGAAAATGGGGGCAACTGCGCTTACAAAGTGCCAAGTATGTGATGTGTAATCGAAAAATGTGTAATTGGAAAATGAGAAAAGAGCACAGCATAGCATAAAAACCTTTAAAGAGGAAGTAAAGCCTCTGTAAAAAAAAAAAAAGAAAAAGACACCCTGCAAGGCAAAGGCATAATGAGCTAGTATGCATAGCACTAGCTCATTATGAAAAACTTACCTGAAAACGAAGCCCCCGAAGCGGTCCTTATCTTCAATCTTCTTCGCTGCCATGCAGGGCCGGAGTGACTTCCGGGTCTCGCTGCTCCAGCGCTATCATTCGCTGGAGCGGCGATGACGTCACTCCCGCGCATGTGCACGAGATCGGCATATTGCCGTGAGAGCGGCATACTCAGTGCGCCCTCAGTGCGCCTGCGTGCCGCTGTCTACGGCGCATGCGCCGTAGACAGCGATGCCTTTTCATCGCTAAATATCTCCTAAACCATGTAGGTTTAGGAGATATTTATTAGACCTACAGGTAAGCCTTAATCTAGGCTTACCTGTAGGCCAAAGTCATGTGGAAGGGTTTACTTCCACTTTAAAAAAGGTTCCTATTTATTTAAACCACATAGCACTCACATTTAAAAGTGTCTCCCAACACTGATAAAATAGGCATGGGTAATATGTGTCCATTTGGATCTTACGATCCCACGAGTAGACAACCAATGTAATGTGGTAATGATGCTGCCTCCAACAGCTCACCCTATGCCTATTGGAGGCATCGTTTTCACATTACATTGGTTGTCTACTTGTGGGATGGTGAGATCCAAATAGACACATATTACCCATGCCTGTTTTACCAGTGTCGGGAGAAACTTTTAAATGTGAGTGATATGTGGTTAAATAAATAGGAACCTTTTTTAAAGGATTTTATGCTATGCTGTGCTTTTTTCTCATTTTCCGATTACACCTCTCTGGAGAGACCGAGCGCATAATTGTGGTGGAGAGTCAGGAGTGGATATCTTTTGAGCTCTTGCCATTGCATTTTGAGAAGGAAAAGATATTACCCGTTGGATATATGGATTGATTACTATTGAGGAGATCTGAGATCATCATCTATTACAGATCTGCAGAGTATTGCATCCTGCTAAGGGAAAATATGTGTTTGCTGGTTCTCTATCACCTGCCACTTACATTGGTAAGTGATTTAGATCATGTGGTGGAGGATACACCATACGAAAAATCTGCTACTTACACTTGTGGGAGTGAATAAAGTTGCATTTGAACTCTTTTTTTTTTGACACATATGTTTACCAAATATAATACATTTTTTGCTACTTCTTTTGTCACTGTATTTTGGGACACTTTATGGACTCTTGCATTTTGTTTTTGTTTTTTGGCTTGATATAGATACACATAGATTGAGGTGGATGTTTATGTGATTTGGTTACTCACTTCTTTATCACATATTGGTGTGGTCACACATCACATTATATTATTCAGAAATATTATTTAGATATATTATTATCACTATTATTAGGAAGAGATTATTGAATTGTGTTGGGTCACATTTATATATTATATACATACTTTTTTAGGTTAGGTTAATTTAATATACACCTGGGCACAGTGCTGTCTCTTTTTTTTCACTTTTTTATGTTGAGATTTCTCAATCAGATAGCAGTAGGACAGGACTAACTAATTAATATCACCTTAGCATGGTCTAATTCTATTCCTCAAAGTACCAAGTATATTTGCCTTAATTAAATCCACCCCAAAGTAAATATGTTGTCTTTAGCACCCAAATAGTTTCTGCTTTTTATTAGACATGTGCACACTGAAATATTTTGTTTCGGAATTTCATTTTCGTCCGAAAAATACATTTATTTAGTTACTCCTGAAATTCGTTTTTATTTATTTTGCTTCGTTAAAAAATGCATTCGTTTGAAAATCCAAAATAAGTAAGGTCGAATCTGTCATTGAAGGCTTATGGTGTTTGTCAAATATTCTAAGAAGATTAGATGGAGCAACTAAACTTTACAACGCCGCAATCGTACATTTCCGGTCGACTGTTCCGCCTACAAGCTATAGTAGAATTCTAATGTTGGATGACACTAGTAATAATTATATCTATTAATTATTATTACTAGTCAACCAACATTAGAATTCTTATATAGCCTATGGGCAGAGCATTTGACCATAAATGTCCGCTCGCTCCAACTGCTTCGTTGAATCTTCATGTCAAATCTTTTCTCTCTATGTCGAATAATCTTGGACTAATAGAGTTAGGTTAGGCACATTCGACCTTTTTTGCTATTGTCTCTATAATGTCGAATCTTTTCTCTCTATGTAGTATAATCTTGGATTAATAGAGCTAAGGTTAGGCACATTACACCACAGTTTTGATGGACACAGATCGCTATTGACAGTGTCATGTCGAATCTCCTATCGATATTGAACTGTTGTCACAACAAAAACGAAAATAAAGCATTTGTTTATGTCGGATCTTTCAGTTTTCGGATTCTGCGCGTTTGTTATCGTTTGTTAAAACGATAACGAAAATACCCGAAATTCAGACGAAAATGCATTCAGATGAAAACGAATGCACATGTCTACTTTTTATACAGATGAGAAGAACATAAATAGCAACACTTGACTGGTTATTTCCTTTCCTGGATATTTGTTTTATAAACCGGCTCCAACATCCCCAAATTTCACTGTATGAGTGTTATAATAGTATAAATATCCAGAAAGATGGAAAATGTTTTACAATTTTGTGACTGTTCAATGCAATATCTGAAATGTCTATTTCTACATGCGACAATAAAAATGCTTATTTCACGGTTATCTTGTGGTTACATTTATTTAGATGTATCTAGAATACTATTTCTTCGGTAATGTAGCATAGATCATAAACCATCTAATAATGTGGTGTCACTTTCCTGTCAATTTCAACCCAAGCAGTCATTTGGTTTAATAATTTAATCTGAATGAGGCCCCATGTATTCTGCAGTTGACAAAACTACATTGCCATGAATTATTATGCAGCTAAAAACCTCAGGAAATGTTTTATGGTCACCCCAACCCACCAACCCCAGGCACCCATCAGGAGGAGGTGAATTTAACCTCAAGCTAGCCATACACAAATAGTGTAGACTATAGTGTAGACTATAAATAGTCTGTGGGCTGAATGAGAGAAATCTAATAGATTCCTCTCTCTATGCTAAACATTTTGGATGGAGAAATCTCCCTTGCTGGCTATTGTATTCTGACAGCTGGCACCTGAAGCTGTCAGAATCCTTGAACGGTGACTGCATCTTATCGGATGCAATCTCAGTTTGAAATACAATTTTCCACTTGGCTCCTTCAACAAAAGTCTATTGAAAAATCAACTTTTGTCAAGCCACCAGAGTTACCTACAACTCTAATTTCAGGAAATTCAGCAGGAATCAACTGACATTTGAGCTGTCTATTGCAGCCGTAAACCTTCTTAAGTCTCCAGTCTTGAAACCATATGAAGATAGATAGATAGATAGATAGATAGATAGATAGATAGATAGATAGATAGATAGATAGATAGATAGATAGATCTGCCCCCTAAAAGTGCTTGGACATGTAGCATTTTATATTTATACAAAGTATAATTTGGCTATATTAATGTCCAAATGAACATTAAAGCTGAAATTTAATGCAATTATCCTTACCTAGCATAAGTACACAAACTTGTCTCCGCCTAGCTTCTGGAATAAAAGGGGATGACCCCTTTGATTCCAGAAGCTAGGCGGAGAGTGGTGTGAACCTCTAATATGTAAAGTTACTGAGCTCTTAATTAGTCATTCTAAGGATTAGATGCTTCCCTCCACCATATTTTAAAGCTAAGGTTTACAGTGCCTTGAAAAAGTATTCATACCCCTTGAAATGTTTCACATTTTGTCATGTTATAAACAAAAACATAAATGTATTTTGTTGGGATTTTATGTGATAGACCAACACAAAGTGGCACATAATTGTGAAGTGGAAGGAAAATAAAAAATGTTTTTCAAAATTCTTTACAAAGAAATATGTGAAAAGTGTGGTGTGCATTTGTATTCAGCCCCCCTGAGTCAATACTTTGTAGACCCACCTTTCGCTGCAATTATAGCTGCAAGTCTTTATTGGGATGTCTCTACCAGCTTTGCACATCTAGAGAGTGACATTTTTGCCCATTCTTCTTTGCAAAATAGCTCAAGCTCTGTCAGATTGGATGGAGAGCATCTGTGAACAGCAATTTTTTAGTCTTCCCAGAGATTTTCAATTGGATTTATGTCTGGACTTTGACTGGACCATTCTAACACATGAATATGCTTTGATCTAAACCGTTTCATTGTAACTCTGGCTGTATGTTTAGGGTCGTTGTCCTGGTGGAAGGTGAACCTCCACCCCAGTCTCAAGTCTTTTGCAGACTCTGACAGGTTTTCTTCTAAGATTGCCCTGTATTTGGCTCCATCCATCTTCCTAACAACTCTGACCAGCTTCCCTGTCCCTGCTGAAGAAAAGCACCCCCAACACATTATGCTGCCACCACCATATTTCACGGTGGGGATGGTGTGTTTAGGGTGATGTGCAGTTTTAGTTTTTCCCCACACATAGTGTTTTGCTTTTAGGCCAAAAAGTTTAATTTTGGTCTCATCTGACCAGAGCACCTTCTTCCACATGTTTACTGTGCCCCCCCCCCCCCCCCATGGCTTCTGCAGATGGGACTTCGTATGGTTTTCTTTCAACAATGGCTTTCTTCTTGCTACTCTTCCATAAAGGCCAGATTTGTTGAGTGCATGACTAATAGTTTTCCTGTGGACAGATTCTCCCACCTGAGCTGTGGATATCTGCACCCCCTCTTTTACCATGGGCCTCTTGGCTGCTTCTCCCATTAATACTCTCCTTGCCTGGCCTGTCAGTTTAGGTGGATGGCCATGTCTTGGTAGGTTTGCAGTTGTGCCATACTCTTTCCATTTTTGAAAAATGTATCGAACAGTGCTCTGTGAGATGTTCAAAGCTTGGAATATTTTTCAATATGAGAAAAAAAAATCACCCAATATGGATCCCAATGGAATGAAGTTCAGTCTGTTTTGGCCAAGCATTGGCATATTTTAACTAGATCAAATGAATTGTCTCAAATTGTAGGGCCTTGACAACTACTTATAGTTGTTATTAGAGTTATTATTAGAGATAATAATACATTCAGAGTTTGTGCGCACCCCTACGAGCAATTGTCCCAGTCAACGGGCATATTCCCTTGTGGACATTGCCATATTTGCTGATTTGTGCAGCTCACAGATAACTTCACTGCTGCAGATGGGCAAAAAGTCTATTCCATTAAACATTTCATTAACTGCAGTACTGTACTGCAAGAGTTTTATTTATGGTCGGAGCCCTCGGTCCTTAACGATGTGAAGGAGCAAACATAAACACGCCACAAGACAGACAACAAACTAGACCTGAAGTGTGCCCTGGTCTACCGTAAGGTAAGCCCTGGCGAGCTGGGCCGTGAGGCCCTTTCTGCTAGGAGAGTAGTTAAGAAAAGGGCGCTTACCTGAGAAGTAATGGCTGTTTCTGTAGAGAAACATATCAGAGTGTTCTGAGAAGGGGAATGGGTGGGCGGGTACGGCGCGCTAGAACCGACACCAGCCGCGTGGAGAGGTCTGGTATGTATACCCTCCGGGCTCCTCCCATAATTGCAGGCCACCATGCTGGCCTTCCTATTTATGGTCGGAGCCCTCGGTCCTTAACGATGTGAAGGAGCAAACATAAACACGCCACAAGACAGACAACAAACTAGACCTGAAGTGTGCCCTGGTCTACCGTAAGGTAAGCCCTGGCGAGCTGGGCCGTGAGGCCCTTTCTGCTAGGAGAGTAGTTAAGAAAAGGGCGCAAAAGACTTGTTTTTAGGGAGGTAATGGTTTATTTGTTTGGTAAAGGCAAATGCTACAAGGCAAGGTTACTGAAGGCCCGGGACATTTCGGTCTGGGGATCGGGAATGTAACGGGCAAAACAGGTGGACTTCCACCGTCCCATCATCCTGATCACGTGATCGGGGACTCCATTGCGGGAGGCCGCGGAGGCTGCTCCGATGCGAAAGGAGTGACCTGAGAATTTCGCTGGGTCAAGACCTAAGTTGCGGAGGAGGATCCTGACGTGCGTGACGAATTGATTGCTGCTAAGGGGTCTGACCGGAAATGGTAACAACGGGCTGTCAGGTGAGGGATCAGGTAGGTGTGCTAGTAGCTGATCTAGAACTGCCACGGGGCACCAGGCATTGAGAGTTTCGAACAGTTTGATGTCGGTGCCTGGGCCAGCCTGCTGCGTTTTGGATGCCTCGAGGTGCAGGATGAAAAAGGTCTGATGGCGTACGAGGTGCCGCCTGCGTAGCGTCTTGCAGCTAGGGCCGGTAACTGAAAACTCGCTGGGCCGTAAGAAGCCGTAGAAGGCCAGGTACATGGCTGCCTGGATGACCAGGCTGGGAAAAAGGCCAAATGGGGAATGCGAGAGCATGATCGATAAATCCCGGAAAATGGCACCGGTTACTGGGAGGCGTTTGGTATTGACCTGCGGCTGTTTTTTGAGGATGCCGCGCAGGATTGCCTTGACTGCGTGGGAGGCGAACAAAGATGGTTTAGAAGGGTCTTGTAAGGAAATGAAATGCTGGATACCGGCTAGATAAAGTTTAATGGTATTGTGTGATAACGCCAGCCGAGTGTAGCAGTGAGAAATGAAGGCTAGGATATGGTGGAGGTCCCCTGGTGACCCCCCGTGGCTTGTGTCCAGAAACCGTAGGTACGTCCTCCAAGCAGCTTGGTAGGCTTTCAGCGTGTTGTGTGACAATGAGAAGTTTATGAGACTGGTGGCGCCGTGAAGGTGGTGACTCAGACTAGGGTTAGTTGAGACCAGTGAGGGATAGCGGACATGGTCGGATCGGCTCCAGGTTCCTGTGAAAAGAACAACGGGAAATTAAATCGGGACAGAGCGTCGGCTGAGGTGTTACACTTGCCCGGGATGTGGACGCAGAGGACTTTGAACTGGTGTAGCAGGGACAGTTGAACTAGCCTGCGCAGGAAGGCCATAATGGTCAAGGACCTGGGACGGCCTTTGTTTGTGATGTCGGCTGTGGCCTGATTATCGGTGGCGAAAACCACCGTCTGGCCTGCCCAACTGCTTCCCCAGGTTCGTGCTGCTGCCACTATTGGGTATAGTTCAAATAAGGAGGAGGATTGGCTGAAACCGGGGATTGCCAAGATCTCTGTCGGCCATGGACCGGCAAACCAGTGGGGGCCAAAAAAATAGCTGCGAAGCCCGTGGAGGCAGCAGCGTCAGTGACTATCTGGGGAGAAGGGGGAAAACAGAAAAACCGCCATGGGCGTACCTGTAATGCATGATGCGGGGGTGGCGGGGGCGACAGCTGGTGGAGTGGGGGTAACTTGCTAGAGCTCCAAGGTCCCCACTCTGGCCTGGACGTCAGAGATGGTAGTTGATAGGGAGGAGACCAGCGTGTGTAGCTGGGACACTGCCGAGGCAATTGATTGTAGTGATGCCTGAGTGTCTGGTGGGTTTGGTGGGGATGGGCTTGGGAACAGTAGTCTGAACAGTTCAGCTTTCCTGGCCGTGATGGGGTAGGGGATGTTCCTGCGCCTCAGCTCGGCTGAGAGTCTGGGGATGGTCCAAACTCTGAAGGCTTGTGAGAAGTTGTCTGCCGGGCCCGCTTCGGGAGGTGATGGGGCGGGGGTGAGATCGTCGCTGCCGGCCAGAGACATGGCGTCTGCTAGAATAAAAGAGGGGGGGGAGGGAGGGGGGGATGCATGTTTCTCTCGTTTACTTTTTTTTGAGTTTGAAGGACAGGAGAGGATATATCTGCGTTTGTAGATTGCGGAAAAGGGGGGGGAGGGGGGGGCAGGGCGGGATACCTGTGTGACAGGTATGGGGACAAACGGGTTGCGCGCGTGCGCTGAGTGGGATGTTCCATGGGCCTATATGTAAACTCGGGGGATGCGTGACACCCGAGGTGAGCCAGGAGGTGACTGGCCGGGTGGCTGATGCTCGGGTGTCCGTCTGTGCTCGGCACGGACTGGTTAACCAGAGCCCCCCCAGGGCGGCACTGGGGGGAGTGGCTACTGATTGGTTTGCTAAGTAGGAATGTTTCGATCTGTAGCAATTTGACGTGGGTTCGGTCAGCTAATACTTGCACTGCCAGCAAGTCATGAGATTAGGTGACCTTGTCTGCGTAGTGAAGGCTTGTGCTTCGAAAATAGAGTGACATGCATAGAAGTATGTGACAGTTACTAACGCCTGGAGATTTTAATCAAAAACTATGGTGTTCTGCTTGGATGGGGAGGGGAGATGTGTGAACGAAGCAGGATACCGTTCGACGGTATGGTAACAATCGGGGATGCGCGTGAGCGCTGGGTGAGTTTGTTTCTTTGGCCTGTGGAACTCAGAGAATGCGTGACAACCGAGGTAAGCCAGGAGGTGACTGACCAGGTAACCGATGCTCGGGTGTCCGTCTGTGCTCGGCACGGACTGGTTAACCAGAGCCCCCCCAGGGCGGCACTGGGGGGAGTGGCTACTGATTGGTTTGCTAAGTAGGAATGTTTCGATCTGTAGCAATTTGACGTAGGTTCGGTCAGCTAATACTTGCACTGCCAGCAAGTCATGAGATTAGGTGACCTTGTCTGCGTAGTGAAGGCTTGTGCTTCGAAAATAGAGTGACATGCATAGAAGTATGTGACAGTTACTAACGCCTGGAGATTTTAATCAAAACTATGGTGTTCTGCTTGGATGGGGAGGGGAGATGTGTGAACGAAGCAGGATACCGTTCGACGGTATGGTAACAATCGGGGATGCGCGTGAGCGCTGGGTGAGTTTGTTTCTTTGGCCTGTGGAACTCAGAGAATGCGTGACAACCGAGGTAAGCCAGGAGGTGACTGACCAGGTAACCGATGCTCGGGTGTCCGTCTGTGCTCGGCACGGACTAGTTCAACCAGAGCCCCACCAGGGCGGTACTGGGGAGAGTGGCTGCTGGTTGGTTGCTAAGTAGGGATGTTTCGATCTGTAGTAGTTTGACGTGGGTTCGGTCAGCTAATACTTGCACTGCCAGCAAGTCATGAGACTAGGTGACCTTGTCTGCGTAGTGAAGACTTGTGCTTCGAAAACAGAGTGACATGCATAGAAGTATGTGACAGTTACTAACGCCTGGGTACTGAGCCAAATAAGTATGTGGGACAGGGATATGTAGTGAAAGGTGTGTGAAGAGAATGGAAAACTGAAACAAAAACAACCTACGCACCTGTTTGCTGCCCTAGTGATAGAGTCTCTGTTGGGGTCAAACCTGGGAGACCTGGTGCCTATGGTGGGGTGACATGAAAATATTTGTGAGAGATGGGTTGCAAGAGCTGATTTGGGGCCGTAGTTGACCCCCTGGTGAAGAGATGCAAGCCCTCAAGAATTACCTGGAAAAAGAAAGGGGTGGTCTGATCCTGTTGTATAGGAGACCAGGGGCGACTTACTGACCTAAGGAAAAGGTGAAAAGGGATAGAGAAAGGCGTGAGTAGCTGAGTTTGCTACTGGGGAAGTTGTGGCTGCGAGGCTAATGGAGGTCGAGCT
The DNA here is from genome assembly GCA_028564925.1 of Lithobates sylvaticus. Classification (NCBI taxonomy): domain Eukaryota; kingdom Metazoa; phylum Chordata; class Amphibia; order Anura; family Ranidae; genus Lithobates; species Lithobates sylvaticus. The sequence continues at coordinate 72,053,010 of CM053035.1, forward strand.
GCAACGATTGCAGAGGTGTGGGGGAGGGTGGATGTGGGAGCCGTGACACAAACCTGCGGTGAAGCAAGATGTGCGGGGGGCGGCTGTGCCTCACATTGGCTGGGTTGCCGTGAAAGGCAAGGAGTGGAGTGTCTTGCTGAGGTTTGCAAGGTGTGGGGGCCCATTTACACGAACTTGCGGTGACTGCAAGAAGTGTGTGGGGGGGACAGTGACAGATGCTCTGGTGGGTTTGGGGGGGGGGCTGCGGTGTACGTGTGAGTGAGGGGATGCTTGCACTGGGTAGCGGTGCATAACAACCAGAGATAGTGGGGTGAATTGTGTGGTAGGAAACAAACGAAAAATGGCATGGTGGTCGAAATGACTCAGTGGGAAAAACAGGGGTTTCGATGTAACGACGAAAAAGCATAAATCCTACCTGCGACGCTGAAGCGGAACGAACTGGGGGTGCGATCGGGAATCGAATCAGTAATCTGGAAACGAGGAGCGTAGGACAACTCAGGAACGTGTACTGAGTTGTTTGTCGGCCTGGTGACGTGCAATACGGCGCGCTAGAACCGACACCAGCCGCGTGGAGAGGTCTGGTATGTATACCCACCGGGCTCCTCCCATAATTGCAGGCCACCATGCTGGCCTTCCTATATATGCTTGAATGTCCCTGCAACAAGTTTTATGTTGGAAAGAAGAAGCGCCAATTGCGCATCTGGTGATCATCTGGGTAGCATCAGAAATCCTAAAAACCGTGACAAATCTGAACGCACCCCTATAGCCCAACATTTTGAAAAATGTCATAATTCCTCTCCGGAAGGCCTCACTCTGTCCAAATGAAAGGGGGACTTTGATACGGTCCTCCCTCGAAAAGGAAAAAGAGTGGATTTTCTGTCTACAAACGATGATTCCAAAGGGGCTCAACACTGAGCACAGTTTGCAGGTATTTTTGGATTCCTAGCTGCATTAACAAGAAATGGCTATAGTCTGTAGAAACTCCTCTATGACTGGATACTTTTTATACTCTTTTAGTATCCTCTATCGTTAAATCTAAATTAAAAAACCTTATGGTTCTGGTTGTAATTTTTCATACCTATTTGACTATTTTGCTGTGGATGTCAGTGCTTTTGGCTTTGATTTATCTAGATGTATTATCTAGGAGATTTTATTAATAGAGAATACATTTGTACTCGGAGTCTCCTTATGGATTGTTTTAGGAAAGGAATAAGACACGGAACAATTGACCTGGGGTGTGCCGTGGTCAAGTTGTCAGTATGCCTAAAATGGGGCATACCCAAGTATAAAATTGACAAGAAAGTAAAAGAAAAAAAGGGAAAGGGTGGGTGGGATACGTGAGCCACCATTGACAGGGAAGAAGTGACGGAGGGCAGGCTTTATGAAGCCCGACTCCTCCTACAATCACAGGCTGACCTGTGGTCAGCCTTACACTCGTATTTAAGGTCTGAATAATAAGATAGCCAAAGGATATTTGACACACAAATTATTACTTCTTTTATTGGTCTATTCATGATGTGGTCTTTTAAGGGGGGAGGTACACTTGTTACCTGTTATAAGCTACAGAACTGACTTCCACAGTTTTCTGACGAAGCTCACGTGATCGAAATGTAGCGACGTCACTATGTCATGTGATCCAGCTTCTCTCTACATCCATAAGGCTTGTACCATCAGCCGTCCCATCCTGTCCCACACAGCTCGCACAGACTGCACAGTGTTTCTGAGGACTTCCTATGTGATGTCAGTCACACATCAATACTGACATACTGCAGCTATCTCGAAGGTTGCTGTGAGGGGGAGTTGAGCAGTGGTCTGCTACCACCGTGAACCAGCTGTCAGGAAGGACAGAGCATCAGCGGGAGATCGGGTGAGACTGCTCCTGGGACGCTGCTCCTGATTTCATATGCTAGTGTATTTGCCACCAGTTTGCTGTGCTTCTCCATTCCCTCCTCCAACGCACCCTCCTGTTTGTTTCCATCGCGTGTGCTGCTGAACACACTTGCTATTCAGAATCTGTGCCTGCTAGCACTCACTAACACAGCCTACAGTCCACTTATATTGCCTATCCCTTTGGCTGATCCCTAATGGACTAGCTGTCAACAGTGTCACTAATCAGTGCCCACCAGTGCCACCAATCAGTGCCCATTAGCGATGCCAGACAGTGCTGGCTATCAGTGCCGCCTATCAGAAGAGCTGCCCATCAATGTCCATCAATGCCCATCAGTGCCACCCATCAGTGCCACCCATCAGTGCCCATCAGTACAGCCTATCCGTGCCGACTACCAATGCCACATATTAGTGCCACCTATCAGTGCCCATAACTGCGGCATATTAGTGCCACCTAATCAGTGCCCATAAGTGCCACCTCATCAATGCCCACCAGTTCAGCCTATCAGTGCCCATCAGTGCAACCTCATCAGCGCACATCAGTGAAGAAGAAGAATTACTGACAGAAACAAAAAAGAAGTAAAAATTTTTTTGTAAAAAGTAAAAAAAACAGCAGTGATTAAATACCACCAAAAGAAAGCTCTATTTGTGTGAAAAAAATTTCATCTGGGTACAGTGTAGCATGACTGCTCAATTGTCATTCAAAGTGCGACAGCTCTGAAAGCTGAAAAATGGCCTGGGCAGGAAGGGGGTGTAAGTGCCCAGTAGGCAAGTGGTTAATGTGACCTATAAATTGAACAACAAACTGAAATCTTTTAGGTGGAGGATAGTAAAAATAAACTAAAATAATATGATTACATAAGTGTGCACACCCTTAAACTAATACTGTGTTGAACTGAATACTTTGTTTGCACCTTTTGATTTTATTACAGCACTCAGTCTTTTTGGGTATGAGTGTAAAATCATGACCCATCTTGACTTGGCAATATTTGCCCACTCTTCTTTGCAAAAACACTCCAAATATGTCAGATTACAAGGGCATCTCCTGTGCACAGCCCTCTTCAGATTACCTCACACATTTTCAATGGGATTCAGGTCTGGGCTCTGGCTGGGCCATTCCAAAATGTTGATCTTATTCTGGTGAAGCCATTCCTTTGTTGATTTGGATGTATGCCTTGGGTCATTGTCATGCTGAAAGATGAAGTTCCTCTTCATGTTCAGCTTTCCAGCAGAAGCCTGAAGGTTTTTCTTGGTAAGACAAGGCTTCCGTCTTGCCACTCCACCCCATAGCCCAGACATATGAATAATACGGGAGATTGTTTTCACATGTACCACACAGTCAGTACTTGCTAGATATTCCTGAAGCTCCTTTAATGTTGCTGTAGTTCTCTTGGCAACCTCCCTGACAAGTTTTCATAAATTTTTGAGGGACGTCCAGTTCTTGGTAATATCACTGTTGTGCCATATTTTCTCAACTTGATGATGACTGTGTTCCAATGCCTTGGAAATTCTCTTGTACCTTTTTCTTCTGACTAATACCTTTTAACAATGAGATCCCTCTGATGATTTGGAAGTTCTCTGCGGACCATGGCTTTTTCTGTAGGATGCGACTAATAAAATGTCAGGAAAGACCTACTAGAACAGCTGAACTTTATTTGGGGTTAATCAAAGGTACTTTAAATGATGGCAGGTGTGTACTGGCTCCTAATTAACAGGAGTTTGAATGTGATTGTTTAACACTTATGCAACCCCATTATTTTATTTATTTATTTTTAAAATTGAGTTGTACAGTTTATAGGTCACATTAAAGGTGGAAAGTTCTGAAATGATTTATCTTTGTCTCCTTTTTTTACATCACAGAAATGTGAAACTTCAACAGGGGTGTGTAGACTTTTAATACCCACTGTATGTGTGTGTGTGTGTGTGTGTATATACAGTATCTCACAAAAGTGAGTACACCCCTCACAAGTTTGTAAATATTTTATTATATCTTTTCATGTGACAACACTGAAGGAATGACACTTTTCTACAATGTAAAGTAGTGAGTGTACAGCTTGTATAACAGTGTAAATTTGCTGTCCCCTCAAAATAACTCAACACACAGCCATTGATGTCAAAACCGCTGGCAACAAAAGTGAGTACACCCCTAAGTGAAATGTCCAAATTGGGCCCAATTAGCCATTTTTTCTCCCCAGTGTCATGCGACTCATTAGTGTTACAAGGTTTTAGGTGTGAATAGGGAGCAGGCATGTTAAATTTGGTGTTATCTCTCTTTTTCTCTCATACTGGTCACTGGAAGTTCAACATGGCACCTCATGACAAAGAACTCTCTGAGGATCTTAAAAAAACTATTTTTGCTCTACATAAATATGGCCTAGGCAATAAGAAGTTTGCCAAGACCCTGAAACTGAGCTGCATCACAGTGGGCAAGACCATACAGTGGTTTAACAGGACAGGTTCCACTCAAAACAGGCCTCGTCATGGTCGGCCAAAGAAGTTGACTGCACATGTTCAGCGTCATATCCAGAAGTTTTCTTTGGGAAATAGACGTATGAGTGCTGCTAGCATTGCTGCAGAGGTTGAAGTGGTGGGGGTAAGCCTGTCAGTGCTCAGACCATACGCCACACACTGCATCAAATTGGTCTGCATGGCTGTCGTCCCAGAAGGAAGCCTTTTCTAAAGAAAGCCTGCAAACAGTTTGCTGCAGACAAGCAGACTAAGGACATGAATTACTGGAACCATGTACTGTGGTCTGATGAGACCAAGATAAATGTATTTGGTTCAGATGGTGTCAAGCGTGTGTGAGAAGTACAACCAGCAACCAGGTGAGGAGTACAAAGACAAGTGTGTCTTGCCTACAGTCAAACATGGTGGTGGGCGTGTCATGGTCTGGGGCTGCATGAGTGCTGTAGGCACTGGGGAGCTACAGTTCATTGAGGGAACCATGAATGCCAACATGTACTGTGACATACTGATTCCCTCTCTTTGGAGACTAGGCCGCAGGGCAGTATTCCAACATGATAACGACCTCCCAAACACACCTCCAAGACGACCACTGCCTTTCTAATGAAGCTGAGGGTAAAGGTGAGAGACTGGCAAAGCATGTCTCCAGACCTAAACCCTATTGAGCATCTGTGGGGCACCCTCAAACAGAAGGTGGTGGAGAGCAAGATCTCTAACATCCACTAGCTCTGTGATGTCGTCATAGAGGAGTGGAATAGAACTCCAATGGCAAACTGTAAATCCCTGGTGAACTCCATGCCCAAGAGGGTTAAGGCAGTGCTGGAAAATAATGGTGGCCACCCAAAATATTGACACTTTGAGTCCCAAATGCATTCCCCGCTCACTCTGACAGTAATGGCGCACATAGTCACCACCCGGTACCACATCCATTATGGCTGCCATCACCCTCTAATCCTCCCCTTTACCCAGCTGCTGCACATTTGGCCATCATTTATTTGGCAGAACATTTTCAGAACTCGGAATTGGTGCATTTGTACCAACTGATTTGTTGGATTGCCCTATATACAGTATATGCTGTGTGGGCTTTCTGTTGGTCATTGCTATGATCAGGGCCGGACTTACCATTGGGCTTGACTGGGCTCAAGCCCATGGGCCCCGCCCAATAGGGGGCCCCCCGAGATACATAGCCGAGTGTACTCGGCTCGGCTCTGCTCACAGTCACGCCCAGTCCTGCCCTATGATGGACATAACACAGGGACTGGGCGTGACTGTGAGCCGAGATGAGTACACTCGGCTACTCTCGGCTCCGCTCAGGACTGCGAGAGGACCCGAGAGCCGCCGAGAGTCACAGAACTCTATCTCGGCAGCACCATTTTTAAACTTCAAGGCTGCAAATGACAAGGCTACACTGACAAGGCTGCAATGACACTGGACAAGGCTGCAGATGGATGGGCAAGGCTGCAGATGGACACTGATAAGGCTGCATTGATGGGCATTTAAATGTAATTTTTTTCCTTAAACTTCCCTCCTAAAAGTTTTTTTTTAATTCCCTCCTAAACTCGGGGTGTGTGTTATACGCCGATAAATACGGTAATGTATAGAAGGTAGGGCCCGAAAGTGACTCAAGCCCAGGGGCCCCCACCACCCTAAGTCCTGCCCTGGCTATGATCACCTTGCAGAGTTCAGACACCATCTGCTGGGCTTTTTTATGTTGCTCTCCACACACTGTTATGAAGTAGATTTTTTGTGGGAATTGCTTTTTAAGTGGATATACAGTATATGTGCAACATTCATACATATTTTTTTTTGATGAGCTTATTTTGTAAAAATGTTTATTCCCAGCAGTTTGGTTTTCACTAATTGCATAATAATATCCAACCCCCCAACTTTTTTTCTTTGCTAGGTGTTAATCCCTTTTGTGTGTTGCGAGTGTGGCTGGGTTTGGCATCTCTTGCATCACACCAAGATATACCTCAGGACTTTCCTTGGACACACACTCATTCTTTATATGCAGCATTGGGTTTTTGTAAGTCAATTCCTATATATATATATATAGATATATATATCTATATATATATATATATATATATATATATATATATATAGATAGATATATATATATATATAGATATATATATCTATATATATATATATATATATATATATATATATAATTGACTGGTTCATATTTTTCTTATTGTGAATATTATTGGAATTTATGTATATCTATAGTCCATATTTATTGTTCATCGCCTGATTCTTTATGAGTTGAAACATGTTGAGGTTCAATACCATTGACAGTTTGTCATTGAAGACATCTTTGAATGATGGAACTCAGATATGTTATATGTATGATGATGTATTGGATTGCAATATTTTCCTCTGTGTCTACATATTTTTATCTGTATTCAATAAAAAATATATTGGAAGGCCGGGTACCGGCCTGAAGTTATGGGAGGAGCCCGGAGGGTATTTAAGCAGCCCAAAGGCCGCCGGTCTTTGTCGGTTTCCTGTGCGTGATATCTGATACGTCAGACATCTAGGACCGACTCGTTCGTGACAAGCGCTCTTGGTGCCGGCTCGTGAGCTCCGTTTTTCGTCTGTCCGTCTTCTCTTGTTGCAGTCCCGTGTTCCGTGTTCGTAAGTTGTGTCGTCCCTTCGTGTCGCACTCGTGTCGTCGAGTCGCAGTTCGTACAAAGAGTCTGGTTCGGCTGTCGCAGGTAGGGCTTCGGCTCCCATGTTTTACGTTCTCATGCACTGCTTATCATGTCACTAAACTGTGATCTGCGTAGCTCACGAGCCACGCGCTGCTTGTCTCGAAACCTAAACACTTACTCGCACGTTTTTGTTGTACCCGATCGGGAGCCACCTAACGGCACGCACATTCAGGGCCGCCCGCCACAGACACTCCGACCGATGTCGCATCCGGCACTTAGGGTTCCCTTACACGAGCGGGCTACACAGTCTCCGAATCGTTCAACATAACTCACGCACGGGTGCCGTTCGCACTCACACGTATCGTTCATGTCCTGCCATTATCCGAATTGGTGGCGCTAGCGAGCGTGCCGAATCGCTATTATATTCCGAAGCACTGTTGGCATTCTAGTTGTACGTATCACTTCGACCGTGTCGAAACATTTCACGAATTAGCATGACAATCATTTCATCATTTCAAACGTGGCTAACGTATCAGGCCATTCGGTCATGCTAAATCATTTCGCATCAGTTAATCAGGGCGTTCATGCCATCGCTTCGATCCTGGTCCGGTCGCATCCACGCATGCTCCGATCGGGGCGATCCAGATGCACGACTACCCGGCCTCATTTCGATACATGCGCCAAGGGCGGAATCACATTACTGGCTGCGGGCATTCCTGATTCTTGCCCCTGTCATGGCATATCATTTCGGTCACTTTACCACGCCCGGCATGAATGCAGTCACTTCCCCGCACTAATTCGTGTCGGCGTGCCCTAGGCACGGCCTCATTTCTATACATGCGCCAAGGGCAGAATCGCATCACTGGTTGCGTACATTCCAGATTCTGGCCCCTGTCATGGTATCTCATTTCTGTCACCTTACCACGCCCGGCGTGAATGTAGTCACTTCTTCGCACTAAATTCGGGTCGGCGTGCCCTAGGCACGGCCTCATTTCAATACATGCGCCAAGGGCGGAATCGCATCACTGGTTGCGTACATTCCTGATTCTTGCCCCTGTCATGGTATCTCATTTCTGTCACCTTACCACGCCCGGCGTGAATATAGTCACCTCTTCGCACTAAATTCGTGTCGGCGTGCCCTAGGCACGGCCTCATTTCAATACATGCGCCAAGGGCGGAATCGCATCACTGGTTTGCGTACATTCCTGATTCTTGCCCCTGTCATGGTATCTCATTTCTGTCACCCTACCACGCCCGGCATGAATGGAGTCACTTCTTCGCACTAAATTCGTGTCGGCGTGCCCCAGGCACGGCCTCATTTCAATACATGCGCCAAGGGCGGAATCGCATCACTGGTTTACGTACATTCCTGATTCTTGCCCCTGTCATGGTATCTCATTTCTGTCACCCTACCACGCCCGGCAGGAATGGAGTCACTTCTTCGCACTAAATTCGTGTCGGCGTGCCCTAGGCTCGGCCTCATTTCAATACATGCGCCAGGGGCGGAGTCGCAAAAAAAAAAAAAAAACTTTGATTCTTGCCCTTGTCATGTTATATCATTTCTGTGTCACCTTACCACGCCCGGTGTTAATTGGTCACCCGCTTGTACGAATTCGTGCCGGCGTGCCCTAGGCCGGCCGCATTTCAAAAAAAAAAAAAAAAAAAGGGGGGAGCTTGGAGTCGGACTCGGTGGCAGCTGGATGTCACAGTTCGGCCTCAGCATACCTAGGCAGTCGGCCTAGTTTCATGGTGGCCTCATTCTGTACGTGCTCCAGAGTCCGGCCCACAGTCACCCCCATACGGTACGAACGGGCCGGGCCCTGTCACGGGAAGTTCATTCAGTAAGGCAACGTGTCAAGTCAGTCGTTCGTGTTGTCATCTGTCAGTTGATCCCACAGCGATCTCGGCAGTCGACTCAAGTCACTATCGCCTGTTGTTATCATCTGCGTTGGGTTCCGTCGCTCTGGACGGCAGCAGTTTTAGGCTCTTAAATAGGTATTTTTTCTCACACTCTCTCAGGTCAGTCGGATTCAGTAGGTCCACCTGCGCCAACTTGATCAGGGTTCCAGCAGGTAAAAAAAAAAAAAAAAAACACAGGGGCACGGGGGGCTCCTGCTTTCTTGTGGCAGGTACGTATATCATAGGTGACACGTCCAAACTCATTTCTTGTCACCTTTTAGGCCCAGCCTGCAGACACGTGACCAGTCTACCAAGTTACAGGTCTTGGCAGCCGCCATGTCGTCAGTTGGCAGCGATGACCTCACCACCCCACTATCTCCGGCGTCAGCCTCCGAGGCTGGCAGTGTCCAGTCTCTTAGGGCATGGACAATTCCCAGGCTGTCCGCCGAGCTGAGACGCAGAGGGATACCCTTCTCGTCCACGGCCAGGAAGGCGGAGCTATTCAGGCTTCTCTTCCCACCACCGGCCGCAGCAAGCCCCAGCAGCCAGCAGGCGTCTCTGGAATCGATTTCAGCCGCCGTTGCCCAGCTACACACCCTCGTGTCTTCCCTGTCTTCCTCAATCGTGGAGGTCCAGGACAGGGTGTCTCGTCTAGAGGCCAGCCCGGCTGCCACGGTTCCGGACCTCGTGGTGGTCCCAGCCATCAGTGCACCGGCCGCAGGTAGTGAGCTTGCCACGCCTACCGTTCACCCTTCCCACCTGGTGCCACCCAGCGTAAGGAAGGACATTCTAGAGGGCAAAGACGTCAATCTGGCCTCACTCTTGATCTCGGTCCATGACTTGGCCGAGAACAAGGCCTACACCTGGGGGGATGTCTCGGTGGTGTTGAAAGCGAAGGATCCGAGGCTCAACAGGAAGCTCACGGTGCCCGAATTCACGCTCGCTTTCGGCATGTTTAGAGACGTGCTGTGCTCAGCCTCCCCCAGCAGACGGGAAGAGCTGGACCTCTACCTCCATTTGATCGTAGACCTGGGCCACAAATACGGTGGCTCAGCGTTCTACGACTACCATCGGTCCTTCTCGGCCAAAGCCGCAGCCACATTCGCACAGTTTCATTTGCCAACGGACTGGAGCGTAGTGGACACGGAGTTGTTCTGCCGCCACTTCGCAGGCCTTCGCTCCCCGCTATGTGCTGTCTGTCAGTCAGCGTCTCACACCACGGTCTGGTGTGCCAACGCAGCCTCTGTCCATCCGATAGCTAGCACGGCCTCTGCCAGCACGAGCCAGGCTCAGCAGGCCCCGGTGCAAGGGCGAAAGGTGGACAAATTGGGACGTCCGGTGCGGATGGTTGGGGGAGCCGCCATTTGCAACAATTTTAATTACGGCTCCTGCAATTTCAGCCAGTGCCGGCTCTTGCACGTTTGCACCCTGTGCCAGAGGGCGCACCCCAGGATCCTGTGTGAGGTCAAACAGAAGAGACCATGACTAAGCCGGGTCAATGTCCTTTGGCTCGGCGTTTACCTGACCTCACACCCCACTCCGTCACTCGCCAGCTACCTCATCCGAGGCTTCTCTGAGGGGTTTCATACCGGGCTCATCACCCTGCCCCACTCCACCCACGAATGTCCGAATTTACGCTCAGCAGCAACAGATGAGCCAGCGATTGATGTCCTTTTGCAGACGGAGTTGGATCGGGACTTCATGATAGGCCCGTTCTGTCAATCTCCCTTCAGCATCTGGAGGGTTAGCCCTATCGGGCTTGTGCAGGGAAAGTTTTCAAATAAAAAACGTCTGGTGTATGATCTGTCAGCGCCTCATTCTTCCGTCGTTCCCAGTCTCAACTCGCTCATCCCCTCCGAGGAGTTCTCGCTGAAGTACGCTTCGGTAGACATGGCTATCCAGGCCATTCTCAGGGCAGGGGTGGGTGCGTGGCTCTCGAAGGCGGACATATCCGACGCCTTCAAGCTGCTGCCCATCCATCCTTCCTTGTGGTGCTGGCACGGCATCAAGTGGAGGGAGCGATATTATTTCGCGACCAAATTGACCTTCGGGTCTAAAAGTAGTCCTTGGCTATTTGACAAGTTCGCCGAGACCCTGGCGTGGATCCTTCTCCATGAGGCACAGTGCCACGAGGTCATCCATTATTTGGATGACTTCCTTCTGATAGAGCCGCCCGGGGCTCTCCCAGGGGACCTTGGAAAGTTGAGGACTGTTTTCGACAATCTGAACGTCCCCATAGCGGAGCACAAGGTTGACGGCCCGGCACACAAGATCACGTTCTTGGGCGTCGACCTTGACACGTTGGCCATGCAGGCCAGCCTTCCAGCAGATAAGTTGGACCGTATCAGGACGGTTCTGCGAGAATTCACCCGGGGGGGGGGAGGTACTCAGAAGCAATTTCAGTCTCTCCTCGGGATGCTGAACTTTGCCGTGAGGATCATCCCCCAGGGCCGCTCCTTTGTGTCCCGGTTGCTGGTCTTCCTGTCCTACACGCAGGACCCAGACCAGGTCATCAGGCTGGATTCTGCAGCCAGGGCAGATCTGGCCATGTGGGAGCACTTTCTTAGTGATTGGAACGGTGTGTCCCTGTTTATCCCAGTCGTGTCCACGCAGTCACCACAGGTGGTGACCGACGCGGCGGCATCCACAGGATGCGCCGCCATTTTTGGCCATTTGTGGTTCGCCGCCCCGTGGCCTCCTCAAGCACTAGCCACACCGGGCTTCACTACTACGTCAGCCCTCTTTGAGCTCTTCCCTATTGTAGCAGCCGCCCACCTATGGGGTCACCATTGGTCTGGACAGACGGTGGCTTTCTCGACAGACAATCAAGCCACAGCCGAGATCATCAGCAAGGGCAGGTCTAAGTCCAGGCCCGTCATGTCCTTCCTCCGCAGACTGGTCCAGCTATCCCTACAGCATCAGTTCAATGTGTACTGCTCCTTCATTCCAGGGAAGTTCAACGCAGCAGCGGACGCACTCTCCCGTTTTAAACTTTATTTCTTTCTTTGAACAGGTGCCAGGAGCCTGCCGTCATTCAGCCACTATCCCGGATTGGTCACAACTGACCTTGGACTAGCCCCACATCTACACTCAGCTACCGATATCATTAACGCCTCACTCGCCCGCAACACCCGTCGGGCCTACCAGACGGCCTGGAGGGCGTTTAACAAGTTCCTGCCCCAGCGGCCTCGCGAGTCTTCCAGCCTCAAGCAGGTCTTGGCGTTCATCTCCTACTGCCATTCACACCTAGCACTGTCACACAGCACGATACGCCAGTACGTGGCCGGGGTGCAGCACTATTTGTCACTTCAAGACCCCGCAAGGCCTTCGGTGTTCTCCTGCCACGCGGTGAGGGCTCTACTACGTGGAGTTCAGAAACACCAGCCGCCAGTCAGCTCAAAGCAGCTGCCTATCACGGGGGAGATCTTCAAGGGGATGTCTGACATCCTGGATAGGTCCCCTTTCGGTCTCCTCCTCAGTACCGTCCTGCAGGCTGCGATACACATGGCGTTTTACGGGTTTCTGCGGCCCAGCGAGTTCACTCGCAGCCACCCAGCCGGTCCAGTCTTGCGTAGAAATAATCTCTATCGCCACCAGGATCACTACGTCCTTCACTTGACGACATCCAAAACCCAACAGCGAGGTTCCGGAGTAGATATTCACCTGTACAGGACTCACAACAACTGGTGCCCAGTTGCCGTGTTGGACCGCCTGACGGCACTGCTGTCCGACTGCCCAGGGGCCAGTCCACTGCTACCTTTTCCGGTGAAACCCCTTAACTCGTCGCAGTTCGTGGAACATGTCCGGGTCCTTCTCGGCCATCTTCAGTTGGACCCCAGCCAGTACTCCGGGCATTCGTTCCGGATCGGGGCGGCCACGACGGCCTCAAGACAGGGGGTTCCGGACCACGTAATCAAGAAGCTGGGTCGGTGGAAGTCGGCCTGCTTCTCTCGCTACATTCCTAACCCACAGTTAGAGATGGCTCAGGCCTTTGCTCGACTCACTCAGTGACATTACCTCTAATAAATAATTATCCCCTACCTGAAGGTTTTTGCCCCCTTATTTTGGCGTACCATACGGTAGACCAAGGCACACTTTCAGGTCTATTTCATGTTGGTGAGTTTTTGTGTTGTTCCTATGTGTCATCGTCACTCATGTCGTCCGTAGGGCTCTAGACCATAAATTGGAAGGCCGGGTACCGGCCTGAAGTTATGGGAGGAGCCCGGAGGGTATTTAAGCAGCCCAAAGGCCGCCGGTCTTTGTCGGTTTCCTGTGCGTGATACCCGCCCACCCTCCCCTTTTTAAAAGCCTCTTCT
>CM053035.1:72066705-72090227 GCA_028564925.1 Lithobates sylvaticus
AGGAGTTTAGGTAAATCCGTAATCCTAACTGTGACGGAACGTCCCTACACTCCTCTTGAGTGCGTTCGTCATATATCACTTGCTTCCAGTCTGGATATAGGTATAAGATATTCCAACCGCTCCCAAGCACCAAACGAGACAACACTTGCTTAGTTGCTAAAACATGGACTCAAGATTTATTACAAAGATGACATTTATATACAGTAGAAGAGGAGATCCCCCCTCCTGCTCATATTATTCTAACAATACACTTGTAACAACTTAACATAAACTAATTAGCTAATTCCTTTAAGCAGCCGATGTGACTCAGGATTTCACTACAGGTCAGACTTGTGGTCACCGAGCTAAACACAGTTGATTATAAATTAACATAATTACCACCACAAGACATCTCATCACAATAGCAGGAGACCACCAGTAACAGACGGAGCGTCTCCTGCATTGTGCAGAGGACAATGGGATCAACTAACTCAATTAACATCTTGAGTTCATGACATTGAATGGGACACAAGGTGTCAGATGCTAGTCTATTTCTAATGCCAAATGCATATACAGAGAGTGTATTTTGGGGGGCCCGTGATCAGCTGGCAGGAGGCTAGCATGTAGTCCTCTCAAAAAGCCCGTGTCCCGGCTAGGTCTGTCACATTTCTCCCCTTTCGGCAGGAGACTAACACAGGAGGAGACCCCAGACGGGTTGACTCCGAAGTTAGTCCATAGTTCCAGTCCTCTAATGCTGGTACCCACACAGTACCCCAAACAAATTGTTTCAAACAGAGCACTACTCACCCAGCCAACCTCTGCCTCTCTCATAGAACATATCTGCCGCTGGGGAGAGGCCTGGACTGGCCCTTCTCCCTGGAGTCTTTTCAGCCGCTGGAGAGAAGATAGGGTGACTGGGCTCACTCCATCATGCTGTTGGGGATCTGGGCCGACAGCCCAGCATCCCTGGGGTATACAAGTGGGGACTGAAGTCCCATCCACCGATATCAGCTCAAGCTGCAGTTGTGAAGTGCAGATTGCATTCTCTCCTTGGGTCCTGAGCTGCTGCTCGGGAGTGACCACCACCTCCTCACCCTGGGCCTCCAGAACTGCCACAAGTGTGGGGCAGAGGTCTTGGACCCTCTGTCCGGTTGCCAGCACTTTAGCTGGGTTGGTGTCATCATTCTGGGGCGCCGTCTGCTGCTGGACAGTGTGACCGATCGCCCCAGCTTCTTGAAGCTGTAGAGACACTGTAGGTGCTAGGCAGAGGCCAGCGGTGCTCTGCCATGTTGCCAGTGATTCAGCTGGGAGTAGCAGCTTCACTACATCAGCTTGTTGCCGGAGAGAGGGGCCAACTGCCCCGGCTTCCTGGAACTCCACAGATACTGCTGTTGGTGCTGGGCAGAGCTCAATGAAGTTTGGCCCTAATACCAGCTCTTCTGATGGAGGCTCATCAGGCTGTTTTTCCTCAGCGGAAAAGTCTATTAAATCCCCTGTCTCTGTAACTGGTGTCTGGGGATAGAGGTTCACCATCTGTCCGTGGAACCTAGAAGATGCTATCAGTGCTGAGCAGAGGTTGGCAGAGCTCTGGCCGGTTGTCAGCACTTCAGTTTCCGGGGTGGCAATTTCCAGATTTTCCACTGCCGATTCCCTGGCATGCTGCTGGACAGGCACATTCCTCCATCCAAGATCATCCCATGCAGAAACAGGATCATCAAGGTCAGTCAGCACTTGCTGCATCCGCCATAAGACCTCCGCGTCCATAGCTGCGGGGGCAGGTTGGCAAAGCACACTGTTACTCTGCCACATTGCTGACTCTTCAGACAGGATTTCAGAGTTGTCCACTGGCATTTCCTTATAGTCCCAGGCAAAGGGAGCCCAGCCCTGGCACTGAGCAGAGTCTAGGAGACGTCTGTAGGCGATCTCCAGCTCCCATTCCTGATCGGCCAGAAACTCCAAATCTTCCAGTGCCCAGTGCACTTCCGAGACGTTCAGTAGCCCTTTTCTGAAATCCATGATTTCATCCAACCGCCACTCCAAATCCCTCCCAAAGTTAGAGTCCCCTGTCAGCTTCACATACAACAGTCCCAGGCCGCCGTAGCTTAAGCCTTCCGTTGGGCTGTCATCTGCTATCCAAGGGCATGCTTGGGATACATGCCACCGGAGGGCTCTGTAACTCTCATCCAGCTTCATCTCTGCCCAGACCAGCCTGCTTAATTCAGCTGTCTGCTCCTTGTGCGGTTTTTCTCCCAAAAACAGCACCCGCAATCCATACTGCGACCAGTACCTTTCCTGGATGGAGGGGAGAACTTTTCCCTGGTGACGCTGCTCACGGGCTAGCGCTTCCTTCCAGAGTTCGCAGCGAATAGAATCAAACCATCCCAGCAGGACCTGCTCTGATACTGGTCCTCTGTGCTGTAGCTGCATCTCTCGCAACCTCCTCCTGAATTCCTCTTCCATGGCGGCTGGTATCTGTACCTCTCCTCCTCTCCTGCTATCCGGACCTTGGATCCAGGTGGAGGTTTGGATGTCCCAGACTGCAGGAAGCACAATCCCACTGCTTGCCAACAATGTGACGGAACGTCCCTACACTCCTCTTGAGTGCGTTCGTCATATATCACTTGCTTCCAGTCTGGATATAGGTATAAGATATTCCAACCGCTCCCAAGCACCAAACGAGACAACACTTGCTTAGTTGCTAAAACATGGACTCAAGATTTATTACAAAGATGACATTTATATACAGTAGAAGAGGAGATCCCCCCTCCTGCTCATATTATTCTAACAATACACTTGTAACAACTTAACATAAACTAATTAGCTAATTCCTTTAAGCAGCCGATGTGACTCAGGATTTCACTACAGGCCAGACTTGTGGTCACCGAGCTAAACACAGTTGATTATAAATTAACATAATTACCACCACAAGACATCTCATCACAATAGCAGGAGACCACCAGTAACAGACGGAGCGTCTCCTGCATTGTGCAGAGGACAATGGGATCAACTAACTCAATTAACATCTTGAGTTCATGACATTGAATGGGACACAAGGTGTCAGATGCTAGTCTATTTCTAATGCCAAATGCATATACAGAGAGTGTATTTTGGGGGGCCCGTGATCAGCTGGCAGGAGGCTAGCATGTAGTCCTCTCAAAAAGCCCGTGTCCCGGCTAGGTCTGTCACACTAACCATATTAATCTTGCCAATTCACGACAGCGGAAGGTAGCTCCAGGACAACAATAGGTCCGACAAAGTTTTAAATAGAGAGGGAAAACTAGCCTGATATAGGCCCTCATATGTAGGAGACATCTGGATCCCCAAAGCAAAGGAATCTAGTATCTTCATCAAGTTGGGTAGTGAAAGACAAGGAGAGGCTAGCATGTAGTCCTCTCAAAAAGCCCGTGTCCAACAAACACGAACGTAGTGATGTACTAGACTTACTACGAGCCGATAAAGAGGAAGTTCAATTGTCAGGCGCCACCCTTTGGGTTCCTTCTGCTAATTTCGTGTCCGTAGAAGTTTGGTGAGTGTTTATTTGCGCTTTTCATTTTTCTGGACAGCCGTTTGTCAACCAGACATGTTGCGGAATCAGAGGAGATAGCGTGTTATTTATTATTGTCCTTGGAGTTATTGCTTTGACCTAAGTCCAGTCCAGGAACAGGAGGAGGAGGATTTATTGGACCAAAAATGTGTTGCTTTATTAATCGTGACCAATTATGTCATATGCCATTTCTGCGGGCGCTCCAGGAGAATAATTCATATGATTTTCGGAATTATCTCCGGATGACGGACGCCTTCTTTCACCAACTCTTGGCATTGTTGAACCCCTATATTAAGAAGCAGGACACATGCATGAGACTTTTATTTGATTTTTTGGTTGAATAATGATTTGATTTGTTATATTTTCTATATTTTTGGATGTATAGAATGCACTTTTTGGTTAAGTTTTATTGGCAGATAGCATGTTTAATTTTTTTTTTTTTTTTTTTTTAATGCACAATTAAAAAATTGTGGAGAATAATACTTGCCTATGTGTTTTACTCCAAATGACAGTTTGGAAGTAGGCAGTTACATTTAAAAAAATACAATGTTAAATTGACAAGGGACACCAACATAGTTGTATCTTTGATCTTAAAAACTACAGGATAAGGGTGTTGTGGTAACTTACCCCCAAAAAATATAAAAAAAAACAAGCATAATAATATTATTCTTGATATCACTACAAAATCGAAGCTTTTTAAAACACGTTTGGCAGAACTCCATAAGTATCCCCAGCAATGCAGCTTCATTATTATGCCATTAAAGAAGAGAATGTGAACTGCATTTCGAGATTTTAATTCTCCATTACGAACGCTAGTTTACAAGAGGGATCGCTTCTGGCTTGTCCTTGTTTCCGAGCATGTGTGTTTGTATTTTGGACTTTTTTCTGACGGACTTGTGTACTCAACGCTCGTAAAATCCTACAACAGATCGTTGTCCGTGGAAAATTTATAAACCTGCCATCCAACATTTGCCCACGGAAAGATGGCCAACAATTATCTGATGGAGCATACATATGGTCGGATTTTCCGCCAACAGCCTGTCATCACACAATTCCGTCAGAAAATCTGATCGTTTGTACGAGGCTTTAGATATCATGCGTAAACAAGGCCATTTTCTGCAAGATCCACGCCCATCACATCTGGATTACTACAAATCGCCTCTGCCAGGTGCTCCATAGCGAAAATGAACAAGAGTAGTGAGCAAGGGAAGCCCTGCCTAGTGCCCCTGTTGATCAGAAAGACTAAGGACTCAAATCCATGGTACTTGAGTTTAGCTTGGGGGGCAGCTCAAACTGGTTTCAAGTATAGTGACAAGATCATTCCAGAAAGTAGAAAGGCAAGAGCAGGACCAGAACATCAGCATTGCATCTGCAGGAGCTTCCCCTACATCTAGGACAACATGCATGTGCACCAAAGCCCATGCAAAGTAATTTGGTGGGGTATAGTAAAGGTTGTGGTTGAATTTAAATTGCGTAATTCTGTCGGCCTTTACATGGCTGATTACATCCTGAAAGCAAGTATCAGTAACCACCTCCCAATCCTCTTCTATGAGATCAGGTACATTTTGGAGCCATTTTCATTAGGAAGTATTGAAAGGATTATGCCCCGTACACACGGTCGGAAATTCCGACGGAAAATGTCCGATCGGACCATGTTGTCAGAAAATCCGACCGTGTGTGGGCTCCATCTGACTTTTTCCGTCGGAATTTCCAACGGAAAAAAATTGAGATCCTGCTCTCAAATTTTCCGACAACAAAATCCGATCGGACTTTTTCCGATCGTGTGTAGAGAATTCTGACAGACAAAGTGCCATGCATGCTCAGATCAAATTAGGAGATCAAACCTATTGGCTAATAGCCTCTACGTAGTTCCGTCGTACGCAACGAACGTCACCACGTTCAGAATGATCGGATTTTCCGACAACTTTGTGCGACCGTATGTATGCAACACCAGTGTCGGACAAAATCCGTCGGAAAAAATCTGACGGATTTTGTGGTCGGAACTTCCGACCGTGTGTACGGGGCATTAGAGTCCTTTGTAAACCTCTATAAAATGTAGTGACAGGTCTGGTGTATCCAGAGTTGTATATCAAATGTTCCAGTGGGGATGTCGATAACTCTACAGTCAAAGTACAAATTGCATGTCTTAATAAGAGATCTTTCAAGAAGAACTTGTTATCAATGTGACATCTTGCCTTAAGTGCCTCACAAAAAGTAAAGCTGCTGTTGTCAAAAAGTTGGGATACATAGATAATGCCTTTATTGATCCACCGAGTTGAGTCAAGGTGTCCAAACAGTTCTTTGATCCTGTGATTGTGTCACAGGGGAGTCCAAGGTGTACCATGTGATTGAAGTGGAGATAAGATTTTTTTTTTCTGCGGCTAAGCTAAAAGATAAACATCCACTGGAGCATATTTATTGCATTGTGAAACAATAGATTTGTGACTATCATCTTTGAGGCTGGGTTCACACTTGTGCTTTTTACCTATTTTGTTACATTACAGCCTTTAGTTCAATTTTTTTTTTTTAATCTGGATTATATGTGATGGATCAGAACACAATAGTCTAAATTGGTGAAGTAAAATTAGAAAAATATATACATAAAACTATTTTTCAGAAATTAAAACTGATAATTGGCATGTGCGTATGTATTCACCCCCTTTGTTATGAAGCCCATAAAAAGCTCTGGTACAACCAATTACCTTCAGAAGTCACATAATTAGTGAAATAATGTCCACCTGTGTGCAATCTAAGTGTCACATGATCTGTCATAACATATTGTGACGGTATGCGAGGTGAGATACATGATAATAGGTACATTTCACCTCTCGCATTCGCTCCATTGTAAGGGACTTAACCGGAATCCGGCCCAGTTTTTCCAGCCTCTGTGGCAGGCTGGGTTCCGGTCCGCATGTTGGGGTCCACTGGAGTCCACAAGTAAATATCCAGGAAGAGAGCACAGCAAGTCGCTCTGGTTTTGAGATTCAGAAAAGAACCTGATTGAGAGGAGCCCTGAGTGTTGGACTTAAAGGTTTGCTTTTCCGCATGTTTTGTGGGTGACGGGGATCAGCCCCACACTGTATAGAGAGGAGACTATTTGTTTAGTTAGTGCCGGGTGGCAAGGATTTCATTTACTGTTTTTTTGTTTTTATTTTGCAAACCTCCTGCAAATAAACCTGGCATCTGCCAGATTTTTAAGAAAGTACCCATTTGCTGACTTTCATTCAGAAAAAGGTGATCCCCACAAGCTAATCTCCCACAATATACACACCTTTATAAAAGGCCCCAGAGGCTGCAACACCTAAGCAAGAGGCACCACTAACCAAACACTGCCATGAAGACCAAGGAACTCTCCAAACAAGTAAGGGACAATGTTGTTGAGAAGTACAAGTCAGGGTTAGGTTATAAAAAAATAATCCAAATCTTTGATGAACCTTAGGAGCACCATCAAATCTATCATAACCAAATGGAAAGAATATGGCACAACAGCAAACCCCTAAAGAGACGACCGCACACCAAAACTCACGGACCGGGCAAGGAGGGCATTAATCAGAGAGGCAGCACAGAGACCTAAGGTAACCCTGGAGGAGCTGCAGAGTTCCACAGCAGAGACTGGAGTATCTGTACATAGGACGACAATAAGCTGTACACTCCAAAGAGTTGGGCTTTATGGCAGAGTGACCAGAAGAAAGCCATTACTTTCAGCAAAAAACAAAATTGCACGTTTTGAGATTGCAAAAAGGCATGTGGGAGACTCCCAAAATGTATGGAGGAAGGTGCTCTGGTCTGATGAGACTAAAATTTAACTTTCTGGCCATCAAAGAAAATGATATGTCTGGCGCAAACCCATCACAACACCATCCCTACAGTGAAACATGGTGGTGGCAGCATCATGCTGTGGGGATGTTTTTCAGCAGTCAGGACTGGGAAACTGGTCAGCGTTGAGGGAAAGATGGATAGTGCTAAATACAGGGATAGTCTTGAGCAAAACCTGTACCACTATGTGTGTGATTAGAGGCTAGGACGGAGGTTAACCTTCCAGCAGGACAATGACCCCAAACACACTGCTAAAGCAACACTTGAGTGGTTTAAGGTGAAACATGTAAATGTGTTGGAATGGCCTAGTCAAAGCCCAGACCTCAATCCAATAGAAAATATGTGGTCAGACCAGGGGCGGATCAAGGGGGGGCAACAGGGCAATTGCTACCCCAGAGAAAATATTGCTGACTCTGAGGTTGAGCGCGCCCCGAGAATTCAGAGCCATGGTCGTGACATCCCACAGCCATTC
Organism: Lithobates sylvaticus; assembly: GCA_028564925.1. Lineage (NCBI taxonomy): Eukaryota > Metazoa > Chordata > Amphibia > Anura > Ranidae > Lithobates > Lithobates sylvaticus. The sequence continues at coordinate 72,074,517 of CM053035.1, forward strand.
TCAGCATTAGGAATTACTGCAAGGAGGAATGGGCAGAAATCCCAGTGGTAAGATGTGGCAAGCTCATAGAGACTTATCCAAAGTGACTTGGAGCTGTGATAGCCGCAAAAGGTGGCTTTGCAAAGTATTGACTTTAGGGGGGTGAATAGTCATGCACATTTACTTTTTCTGTTATTTTGTCCTATTTGTTGTTTGCTTCACAATTAGGGATGAGCCGAACACCCCCGGGTTCGGTTCGCACCAGAACCTGCGAACGGACTGAAAGTTTGCGCGAATGTTAGAACCCTATTACGGTAGTTACGATGGATGCGAACATTCAAAATCTAAAGTGCTAATTGTAACAGCCAATATGCATGTTATTGTCATAAAAAAGGTTTGGGGACCCGGGTCCTGCCCCAGGGGACATGTATCAATGCAAAAAGAAGTTTTAAAAACGGACGTTTTTTCTGGAGCAGTCATTTTAATGATGCATAAAGTGAAAAAAAAAAAAAGTGAAATATTCCTTTAAATATGGTACCTGGGGGGTGTCTAAAGTATGCCTGTGAAGTGGCATGTGTTTCCCGTGTTTAGAACTGTCCCTGCACAAAATGACATTTGTAAAGGAAAAAAATAAGCCATTTAAAACTGCTTGCGGCTTTAATGTCATGTCTTGTCCTGGCAATATGGATGAAAATCTTTGAGAAAAATGGCATGGCTACCCCATCAATGGATCCCCATCAGTAGAGAGGAGATACCTTTTTCCCAAATTAAATCTAACAGGATAGAATTTTCCTTCCCAGGGGTAGATTTCCTCTCACTTCCTTTTTTCTCCTTCCGTTTGCAAGTAGGAGTCGTTTCTAAGTTGGATGTTTGAAAGTAGGGGCCTGCCGTATATACTCTGCAGAAATTTGCCCCATTAGATGTTGGTGTTGCCACAACACTGTAATGCCTCACACACGGTCGGAAAATCCGACCACAAAATCCATCGGATTTTGTCCGACGGATTTAGTCCGACACTGGTGTTGCATACACACGGTCGGACAAAGTTGTCGGAAAATCCGATCATTCTGAACGTGGTGACGTTTGTTGCCTACGACGGGACTACGTAGAGGCTAGTAGCCAATAGCTTTGGTCTTGTAATGTGATCTGAGCATGCGTGGCACTTTGTCCGTCGGAATTCGCTACACATGATCGGAATTGGTGTGATCGGACTTTGTTGTCGGAAAATCTATCCAGCAGGAGATAGAACTTTGTCCGTCGGACAATCCGATGGAAACTTTTTTTTTCTGCGGCTAAGCTAAAAGATAAACATCCACTGGAGCATATTTATTGCATTGTGAAACAATAGATTTGTGACTATCATCTTTGAGGCTGGGTTCACACTTGTGCTTTTTACCTATTTTGTTACATTACAGCCTTTAGTTCAATTTTTTTTTTTAATCTGGATTATATGTGATGGATCAGAACACAATAGTCTAAATTGGTGAAGTAAAATTAGAAAAATATATACATAAAACTATTTTTCAGAAATTAAAACTGATAATTGGCATGTGCGTATGTATTCACCCCCTTTGTTATGAAGCCCATAAAAAGCTCTGGTACAACCAATTACCTTCAGAAGTCACATAATTAGTGAAATAATGTCCACCTGTGTGCAATCTAAGTGTCACATGATCTGTCATAACATATTGTGACGGTATGCGAGGTGAGATACATGATAATAGGTACATTTCACCTCTCGCATTCGCTCCATTGTAAGGGACTTAACCGGAATCCGGCCCAGTTTTTCCAGCCTCTGTGGCAGGCTGGGTTCCGGTCCGCATGTTGGGGTCCACTGGAGTCCACAAGTAAATATCCAGGAAGAGAGCACAGCAAGTCGCTCTGGTTTTGAGATTCAGAAAAGAACCTGATTGAGAGGAGCCCTGAGTGTTGGACTTAAAGGTTTGCTTTTCCGCATGTTTTGTGGGTGACGGGGATCAGCCCCACACTGTATAGAGAGGAGACTATTTGTTTAGTTAGTGCCGGGTGGCAAGGATTTCATTTACTGTTTTTTTGTTTTTATTTTGCAAACCTCCTGCAAATAAACCTGGCATCTGCCAGATTTTTAAGAAAGTACCCATTTGCTGACTTTCATTCAGAAAAAGGTGATCCCCACAAGCTAATCTCCCACAATATACACACCTTTATAAAAGGCCCCAGAGGCTGCAACACCTAAGCAAGAGGCACCACTAACCAAACACTGCCATGAAGACCAAGGAACTCTCCAAACAAGTAAGGGACAATGTTGTTGAGAAGTACAAGTCAGGGTTAGGTTATAAAAAAATAATCCAAATCTTTGATGAACCTTAGGAGCACCATCAAATCTATCATAACCAAATGGAAAGAATATGGCACAACAGCAAACCCCTAAAGAGACGACCGCACACCAAAACTCACGGACCGGGCAAGGAGGGCATTAATCAGAGAGGCAGCACAGAGACCTAAGGTAACCCTGGAGGAGCTGCAGAGTTCCACAGCAGAGACTGGAGTATCTGTACATAGGACGACAATAAGCTGTACACTCCAAAGAGTTGGGCTTTATGGCAGAGTGACCAGAAGAAAGCCATTACTTTCAGCAAAAAACAAAATTGCACGTTTTGAGATTGCAAAAAGGCATGTGGGAGACTCCCAAAATGTATGGAGGAAGGTGCTCTGGTCTGATGAGACTAAAATTTAACTTTCTGGCCATCAAAGAAAATGATATGTCTGGCGCAAACCCATCACAACACCATCCCTACAGTGAAACATGGTGGTGGCAGCATCATGCTGTGGGGATGTTTTTCAGCAGTCAGGACTGGGAAACTGGTCAGCGTTGAGGGAAAGATGGATAGTGCTAAATACAGGGATAGTCTTGAGCAAAACCTGTACCACTATGTGTGTGATTAGAGGCTAGGACGGAGGTTAACCTTCCAGCAGGACAATGACCCCAAACACACTGCTAAAGCAACACTTGAGTGGTTTAAGGTGAAACATGTAAATGTGTTGGAATGGCCTAGTCAAAGCCCAGACCTCAATCCAATAGAAAATATGTGGTCAGACCAGGGGCGGATCAAGGGGGGGCAACAGGGCAATTGCTACCCCAGAGAAAATATTGCTGACTCTGAGGTTGAGCGCGCCCCGAGAATTCAGAGCCATGGTCGTGACATCCCACAGCCATTCTCAGCATTAGGAATTACTGCCCACACACTCAGGACTGCACTTTCCACCCCCTGTACCTCCCCCAGCAGTTTTCCAGCCTCTCTCCTGCAGGCTGCTGCTTGAGTGGGAGGGAAGGGGATGTGCAGGCGTGAGCAGCTGAGCAGAGGGAGCCAAGTGACTGTGAACTTCCTGGAGGTGAGCTCAGCTAGCAGCACATTGTGGATTAGTTTACAGGCATCTCTATGCTGAGTCTGCTGTGTTACTGCAGCTTAGCATAGAGGAGCTGTTAGCTGACAAATGGGATTGCATCTTTTCATGTGGCACAGTGAGAAATTGGGCTCATTAAAGCATTGTGACTGCCCCCTGCTGTGTGCCCTCCTGATCCCCTCAGTGTGTGCCCTCCTGATCCCCTTAGTGTGTGTCCTCCTGATCCCCCCCAGTGTGTGCCCTCCTGACCCCCCCAGTGTGTGCCCTCCTGACCCCCCCAGTGTGTGCCCTCCTGACCCCCCCCCCAGTGTGTGCCCTCCTGACCCCCCCCCCAGTGTTTACCCTCCTGACAGTGTGTGCCCTCCCCCAGTGTATGCCCTACTGACCTCCCTGGTGTGTGCCCTCCTGACCACCACGGTGTGTGCCCCTCTGACCTCCTCGGTGTGTGCCCTCCTGACCTCCCCAGTGTGTGTCCTCCTGACCTCCCCAGTGTGTGTCCTCCTGACCTCCCCGGTGTGTGCCCTCCTGACCCCGTACTGTGCTCTCCTGACCTCTTCGTACTGTGCTCTCCTGACCCCGTACTGTGCTCTCCTGACCTCCCTGGTGTGTGCCCTCCTGACCCTGTACTGTGCTCTCCTGACCCCGTACTGTGCTCCCCTGACCCCATATTGTGCTGTCCTGACCTCCCACTGGTGTGTGCCATCCTGACCTCCCTATTGTGTGCCATCCTGACCTCCCTATTTTGTGCTCTCCTGACCCCCCCCCCCCCCCCCCCATTTTTCTGGCAATGCCCCTCCGGAGACTAGACTCTGGATCCGCTCCTGGGTCAGACTTAAATATTGCTGCTCACAAGCACAAACTTTCCAACTTGAAGGAGCTGGAGCAGTTTTGCAAGGAGGAATGGGCAGAAATCCCAGTGGTAAGATGTGGCAAGCTCATAGAGACTTATCCAAAGTGACTTGGAGCTGTGATAGCCGCAAAAGGTGGCTTTGCAAAGTATTGACTTTAGGGGGGTGAATAGTCATGCACATTTACTTTTTCTGTTATTTTGTCCTATTTGTTGTTTGCTTCACAATTAGGGATGAGCCGAACACCCCCGGGTTCGGTTCGCACCAGAACCTGCGAACGGACTGAAAGTTTGCGCGAATGTTAGAACCCTATTACGGTAGTTACGATGGATGCGAACATTCAAAATCTAAAGTGCTAATTGTAACAGCCAATATGCATGTTATTGTCATAAAAAAGGTTTGGGGACCCGGGTCCTGCCCCAGGGGACATGTATCAATGCAAAAAGAAGTTTTAAAAACGGACGTTTTTTCTGGAGCAGTCATTTTAATGATGCATAAAGTGAAAAAAAAAAAAAAAGTGAAATATTCCTTTAAATATGGTACCTGGGGGGTGTCTAAAGTATGCCTGTGAAGTGGCATGTGTTTCCCGTGTTTAGAACTGTCCCTGCACAAAATGACATTTGTAAAGGAAAAAAATAAGCCATTTAAAACTGCTTGCGGCTTTAATGTCATGTCTTGTCCTGGCAATATGGATGAAAATCTTTGAGAAAAATGGCATGGCTACCCCATCAATGGATCCCCATCAGTAGAGAGGAGATACCTTTTTCCCAAATTAAATCTAACAGGATAGAATTTTCCTTCCCAGGGGTAGATTTCCTCTCACTTCCTTTTTTCTCCTTCCGTTTGCAAGTAGGAGTCGTTTCTAAGTTGGATGTTTGAAAGTAGGGGCCTGCCGTATATACTCTGCAGAAATTTGCCCCATTAGATGTTGGTGTTGCCACAACACTGTAATGCCTCACACACGGTCGGAAAATCCGACCACAAAATCCATCGGATTTTGTCCGACGGATTTAGTCCGACACTGGTGTTGCATACACACGGTCGGACAAAGTTGTCGGAAAATCCGATCATTCTGAACGTGGTGACGTTTGTTGCCTACGACGGGACTACGTAGAGGCTAGTAGCCAATAGCTTTGGTCTTGTAATGTGATCTGAGCATGCGTGGCACTTTGTCCGTCGGAATTCGCTACACATGATCGGAATTGGTGTGATCGGACTTTGTTGTCGGAAAATCTATCCAGCAGGAGATAGAACTTTGTCCGTCGGACAATCCGATGGAAACTGTCCGATGGTGCCTACACACGGTCGGAATTTCCAACAACATTGTCTGATAGGACAGAATCCATCGGAAAATCCGACCGTGTGTATGTGGCTTTAGCCCTCACAGCTACTCTTGGTGGGTGCTGGAATGCCCTGCTGTGAACTATTATATCAGGAATTGTAATTACATGCCATTGTTGAACAGTGTTAGGAAAAATTGGGCCTTTGGTGGTGGTGGTGGTGGTGGTGCTGGTACTACAACACTGTAAGCCCTCAAAGTTACACTTGGTGGGCACAGGAATGGGCCCTGCTGTGAATTATTAGATCAAGAATTGTAATTGCATGCACCTGTTGAACAGGGGCAGAAAAATGCCTTTGGTGGTGGTGGTGGTGGACGGTGTTGCCACAACACTGTAAGCCCTCACAGTTACTCTTGGTGGGTGCAGGAATGGGCCCTGCTGTGAATTATTAGATCAAGATTTGTAATTACACGCCCCTGTTAAACAGGGGCTGAAAAATTGGGCCTTAGGCACTGGTGCTGGAGCCACAACACTGCAACCCCTCACAGATACTGTACTTGGAGCACAGCAATGAGACCTGTTGCAAAGCATTGCATAAAAAATTGTAATTACACGCCCTTGTTAAACAGGGGCTGAAAAATTGGGCCTTAGCCCCTGGTGGTGGCACCCAGAAACAAAAATGTTCTTCCAAGCTATCATCAGGATCATTGAGGAAGAGGATAGTCAGTCAACATAACAGGTCAGTCACTCAGCATCAGCATAGGCAGTCTTGAAGGGATGTGACATTTCAAAATAAATTATTCTGTTATATCAGCTTCAGGTGCCTGGTAGCTGGTGGTGATCCAAGACTGATTCATCTTTATGAAGGTCAGTCGATCAACCGAGTTGGTGGACAGGCGCACCCTGTGATCGGTGACAAAGCCGGATGCAGGACAGGCCAGTAGCTCATTTGCATACTATGCAAGCTCTGGTTAGTGATCCATCCTCAAGACTAGGGATGAGCCGAACACCCCCGGGTTCGGTTCGAACCAGAACCTTCGAACGGACCGAAAGTTCGCGCGAATTTTCGAACCCTATACGTTATAATGGACGCGAACGTTCGAAATCAAAAGTGCTAATTACAACGGCCAATATGCATGTTAATGTCATAAAACAGGTTTGGGGACCCGGGTCCTGCCCCAGGGGACATATATCAATGCAAAAAGAACTTTTAAAAACTAACGTTTTTTCGGGAGCAGTCATTTTAATGATGCATAAAGTGAAAAAAAAAAAGTGACATTTTCCTTTAAATATGGTACCTGGGGGTGTCCAAAGTATGCCTGTGAAGTGGCATGTGTTTCCCGTGTTTAGAACTGTCCTTGCACAAAATGACATTTGTAAAGGAAAAAAAGAAGCCATTTAAAACCACTTGCGGCTTTAGGTTTGATCTTAAGTAGAATCTGAACAGGTACATTATGAAGTGTAGCTCCATCCCAAAAAAATCTATTTTTAAGCTTTTTGGAGAACATAGGGAGGGGTTATCACCCCTGTAACATTTGCTGTCTTTGCACATCTGTTCAGAACATGTCACCTCACTTTCCGTCCCAATGACAAATGTTTTTGGAAAAGTGGGGTTTTAATTGAAACAAGGATTGGTGATAAAGTATCAGTAGAGAGGAGATACCTTTTTCCCAAATTAAATCTAACAGGATAGAATTTCCCTTCCTAGGGGTAGATTTCCTCTCACTTCCTGTTTTCCATTTGCAAGTAGGAGTCGTTTGTAAGTTGGATGTTTGAAAGTAGGGGCCTGGCGTATATACTCTGCAGAAATTTGCCCTATTAGATGTTGGTGTAGCCACAAGACTGGTGGGCACAGGAATGGGCCCTGCTGTGAGTTAATAGATCAAGATTTGTAATTGCATGCACCTGTTGAACAGGGCAGAAAAATTGGGGGTGGTGGTGGTGGTGGTGGTGGACGGTTTTGCCACAAGACTGTAAGCTCTCACAGTTACTCTTGGTGGGCGCAGGAATGGGCCCTGCTGTGAGTTATTAGATCAAGATTTGTAATTGCAAGCACCTGATGAACAGGGCAGAAAAATTGGGCCTTTGGCGGTGGTGGTGGACGGTGTTGCCACAAGACTGTAGGCCCTCATAGTTACTCTTGGTGGGCGCAGGAATGGGCCCTGCTGTGAGTTATTAGATCAAGATTTGTAATTGCAAGCACCTGATGAACAGGGCAGAAAAATTGGGCCTTTGGCGGTGGTGGTGGACGGTGTTGCCACAAGACTGCAGGCCCTCATAGTTACTCTTGGTGGGCGCAGGAATGGGCCCTGCTGTGAACTATTAGATCAAGATTTGTAATTACCCGCCCCTGTTAAACAGGGGCTGAAAAATTGTGCCTTAGGCACTGGTGCTGGTGCCACAACACTGCAACCCCTCACAGAGACTGTACTTGGAGCACAGCAGTCACACGTGTTGCGAAGCATTTTTTTAAAAAATTGTAAGTACACGCCCCTGTTAAACAGGGGCTGAAAAATTGTGCCTTAGGCACTGGTGCTGGTGCCACAACACTGCAACACGGCCCTCACAGAGACTGTACTTGGAGCACAGCAGTCACACATGTTGCGAAGCATTTTTTTAAAAAATTGTAAGTACACGCCCCTGTTAAACAGGGGCTGAAAAATTGTGCCTTAGGCACTGGTGCTGGTGCCACAACACTGCAACACGGCCCTCACAGAGACTGTACTTGGAGCACAGCAGTCACACGTGTTGCGAAGCATTTTTTTAAAAAATTGTAAGTACACGCCCCTGTTAAACAGGGGCTGAAAAATTGTGCCTTAGGCACTGGTGCTGGTGCCACAACACTGCAACACGGCCCTCACAGAGACTGTACTTGGAGCACAGCAGTCACACGTGTTGCGAAGCATTTTTTTAAAAAATTGTAAGTACACGCCCCTGTTAAACAGGGGCTGAAAAATTGTGCCTTAGGCACTGGTGCTGGTGCCACAACACTGCAACACGGCCCTCACAGAGACTGTACTTGGAGCACAGCAGTCACACGTGTTGCGAAGCATTTTTTTTAAAAATTGTAAGTACACGCCCCTGTTAAACAGGGGCTGAAAAATTGTGCCTTAGGCACTGGTGCTGTGGCATGGATCATTGAGGAGGAGGAAGAGGATAGTCAGTGAACATAAGAGGACAGTCACTCAGCATCAGCATAGGCAGTCTTGAAGGGATGTGACATTAAAAATTATTCGGTTATATCCGCCTCAGGTGCCTGGTAGCTGGTGGTGATCCAAGACTGATTCATTTTGATGAATGTCAGTCGATCAACCGAGGCGGTGGACAGGCGCACCCTATGATCAGTCACAAATCCTCCAGCAGCACTGAATGTGCGTTCGGAAAGAACGCTGGAGGCAGGACAGGCCAGTAGCTCAATTGCATACTGTGCAAGCTCTGGCCAGTGATCCATCCTCAGGACCCAGTAAGCCAGAGGATTTTCGGTGGGAAAGGTGTCCAAGTCTGACCTTGCCCCAAGGTATTCCTGCACCATGTATATCAGACGCTGGCGATGGTTGCTGGAACCGATCATACCTTGGGGCTGCGGACTAAAAAATTGTCTGAACGCATCGGTCAGACGTCCACCTTCCCCACCGCTCCTTCTGCCACTGACCGAAGCCTCAGCAACTCGTCGCCCAGGACCAGGAGTTTGTAGCCTCCCAGTTTCTGGGAACGAGTTGCACAGACCTTTCTGCAAGGCCTCCCTGAGATGTCTCATCCTCTGCTCCCTCTGCGACGGCAAGATAAGGTCCGCAACCTTACCCTTGTACCGCGGATCAAGGAGAGTGGCCAGCCAGTAATGGTCCCTCTCCTTGATCCGAAGAACACGAGGATCCTTCCGCAGGCTTTGCAGGATCAGGGAGGCCATGCAGCGTAGGTTAGCTGAGGCATTCGGTCCGGAGTCTTCTGGGTCACTGAGGATGACATGATCGCCAGCCACCTCCTCCCAGCCACGTACAAGTCCACTGGCTTGTTGGGACTGTACATCATCCCTAAAAGACTGCTGCTGCTGATGCTGAGTGCCAGGCTCCACCTCCATGCTCACACAATCCTCCTCCTCCTCCTCCTCCTCCTCCTCCTCATCCTCTTCCTGTGTGATGGGTGGGACAGAAGGAACACTGTCCGGATAAAGGGGGCCTTGAGAGGCAAGGAAGTCCTCCTCTTCCTGCCTCTGTTCTGCCTCAAGTGCCCTGTCCATTATCCCACGCAGCGTATGCTCCAACAGGTGGACAAGAGGGACAGTGTCACTGATGCATGCACTGTCACTGCTCACCATCCTCGTGGCCTCCTCAAATGGTGAGAGGACAGTGCATGCATCCCTGATCATGCTCCACTGACGTGGGGAAAAAAAACCAAGCTCCCCTGACCCTGTCCTGGTGCCGTAGTCGCAAAGGTACTCATTGATGGCCCTCTGCTGCGTGTGCAGTCGCTGCAGCATGGCCAACGTTGAGTTCCACCTGGTGGGCATGTCAGATATTAGGCGGTTCTTGGGCAGGTTCAGCTCCTTTTGCAGCTCAGTCAGCCGAGCACTGGCATTATAAGATCGGCGGAAATGCACACAGACTTTCCTGGCCTGCCTCAGGACATCCTGTAAGCCTGGGAACCTGCCCAAGAACCGCTGCACCACCAGGTTGAGGACGTGAGCCATGCAGGGCACATGGGTGAGCTGCCCCTGTCGCAGGGCGGAGAGGAGGTTGGTGCCATTGTCAGAAACGACCATTCCTGGCTTAAGCTGACGTGGCGTCAACCACCTCTCGGCCTGCCCCTGCAGAGCTGCCAGAACCTCTGGCCCAGTGTGGCTCCTGTCCCCCAAACACACCAGCGCAAGCACGGCATGGCATCTTTTTGCCTGCGTACTTGCGTAGCCCCTTGTACGCCTACGGAGCACCGCTGGTTCCAAGGACAGAGCACTGGAGGAAGAAGAAGAGGAGGGGGTGGAGGAGAGAGGTGTGTCACAACCAGTAGCAGTAGTCGCGTTTTGGAGGCGTGGTGGCGGAACAACCTCCAACACTACTGCACCTTGTCCTGCATCCCTCCCAGCTGCCAATAGAGTGACCCAATGGGCCGTGAAAGAAAGGTACCGTCCCTGTCCATGCCTGCTGGACCATGAGTCAGCGGTAATATGCACCTTACCGCTGACCGCCCTGTCCAGCGAGGCATGGACATTGCCCTCCACATGCCGGTAGAGAGACGGAATCGCCTTCCGCGAGAAAAAGTGGCGTTTGGGAACCTGCCACTGAGGAACCGCACATTGAACAAACTCACGGAAGGGGGCCGAGTCTACCAACTGAAAAGGCAGCAGTTGAAGTGCTAGCAATTTAGCAAGGCTAGCATTCAACCGCTGGGCATGTGGATGGCTGGGAGTGTACTTCTTTCTACGGTCCAGCAGCTGGGGCAGGGAAATTTGCCTGCTGCATTCGGACGTCGGTGTACTGCAAGTACTTGGTTGTGACACACCGAATTCTACACCTTCAGTCCTCTCAGAGCAGCTTTCAGAGAGGACTGAAGGTGTAGTGGGGATGGAGATCCCAGCTGAGGAGGAGCAAGGAGAGGTCCGCTTAGTTCTTTGGTGTGGGTCTTTTATGTGTGCCTGCCAACGAGCTGCATGGCAGGTCGCCATATGTCTGGTCATGCTTGTCGTGCCCAAGCGGCTGATGTTTTGGCCACGCGAGATACGCTTGAGACAAATATTGCAAATAGCAGTGGTGCGATCTGCTGCACTCGTCTCAAAAAAGGCCCACACCAAAGAACTTTTCTGATAACGTGCAGAGGCAGCGCCCTGCACAGGCGGAGCTCTGCGGTGTTGTACAGTTGCTGTGCTGGCCTCTACCTGGCCTCCAGGGGGCATCCTGCCTCGTTGGACATGTGACGCCGCATCCTCCTCCTCCTCGTCCTCCTCCTCATCCTCTCTCCCTTGAGGCACCCACGTGGAGTCAGTGACCTCATCATCCCCTCCCTCTTCACCACTAGAGCAAACCTGGCAGTAAGCTGCAGCTGGTGGAACTGTACTGCCAGATTCCTCAAGCTGGGTATCGTCATCCGAGCCTTCGAATCGTTGGGCATCCTCCTGGAGCATGTACCCAACACTGTGCTCAAAGAGTTCGGGGGACTCCTCAGGAGGACATGGTGGGTCTAGGGAAGGGGTGGCTGATGATGCTCTGTCAGTACCCTGAGCCTGGGTGAGAGAGGATGAGGAGGATGAGGAGGGCTTGGTCATCCATTCTACCAAGCCTTCAGCATGATGCGGCTCCACATGTCCAGCTGCCGAAAACAAAGACGCGCGTGTCCCATGGCCACGTGCTGATGACGATGCACGACCACGTCCACGTCCACGGCCACGTCCACTAGAAACAGAGCCTGCCTGCCCTGTGTTCTTGGCTCTGCACGCTCTGCCTCCCCTTGGCGGTCTTCCAGCCATTGTAGTCGGTAGTCCTGTGGGTGCTGCTGAGAAGAAAATATAGGAGCTCTGTGTGATGCCACTAACACACTAGAAGTCCTATGGGTGCTTCTGCAAAGAAAATAGAGGAGCTCTGTGTGATGCCACTAACACACTAGAAGTCCTATGGGTGCTTCTGCAAAGAAAATAGAGGAGCTCTGTGTGATGCCACTAACACACTAGAAGTCCTGTGGGTGCTTATGCAAAGAAAATAGAGGAGCTCTGTGTGATGCCACTAACACACTAGAAGTCCTGTGGGTGCTTATGCAAAGAAAATAGAGGAGCTCTGTGTGATGCCACTAACACACTAGAAGTCCTGTGGGTGCTGCTGAGAAGAATATATAGGAGCTCTGTGTGATGCCACTAACACACTAGAAGTCCTATGGGTGCTTCTGCAAAGAAAATAGAGGAGCTCTGTGTGATGCCACTAACACACTAGAAGTCCTGTGGGTGCTGCTGAGAAGAATATATAGGAGCTCTGTGTGATGCCACTAACACACTAGAAGTCCTATGGGTGCTTCTGCAAAGAAAATAGAGGAGCTCTGTGTGATGCCACTAACACACTAGAAGTCCTGTGGGTGCTTCTGCAAAGAAAATAGAGGAGCTCTGTGTGATGCCACTAACACACTAGAAGTCCTGTGGGTGCTTATGCAAAGAAAATAGAGGAGCTCTGTGTGATGCCACTAACACACTAGAAGTCCTGTGGGTGCTTATGCAAAGAAAATAGAGGAGCTCTGTGTGATGCCACTAACACACTAGAAGTCCTGTGGGTGCTTATGCAAAGAAAATAGAGGAGCTCTGTGTGATGCCACTAACACACTAGAAGTCCTGTGGGTGCTTATGCAAAGAAAATAGAGGAGCTCTGTGTGATGCCACTAACACACTAGAAGTCCTGTGGGTGCTTATGCAAAGAAAATAGAGGAGCTCTGTGTGATGCCACTAACACACTAGAAGTCCTGTGGGTGCTGCTGAGAAGAATATATAGGAGCTCTGTGTGATGCCACTAACACACTAGAAGTCCTATGGGTGCTTCTGCAAAGAAAATAGAGGAGCTCTGTGTGATGCCACTAACACACTAGAAGTCCTGTGGGTGCTTCTGCAAAGAAAATAGAGGAGCTCTGTGTGATGCCACTAACACACTAGAAGTCCTGTGGGTGCTTATGCAAAGAAAATAGAGGAGCTCTGTGTGATGCCACTAACACACTAGAAGTCCTGTGGGTGCTTATGCAAAGAAAATAGAGGAGCTCTGTGTGAAGCCACTAACACACTAGAAGTCCTGTGGGTGCTTATGCAAAGAAAATAGAGGAGCTCTGTGTGATGCCACTAACACACTAGAAGTCCTGTGGGTGCTGCTGAGAAGAATATATAGGAGCTCTGTGTGATGCCACTAACACACTAGAAGTCCTATGGGTGCTTCTGCAAAGAAAATAGAGGAGCTCTGTGTGATGCCACTAACACACTAGAAGTCCTGTGGGTGCTTATGCAAGAAAATAGAGGAGCTCTGTGTGATGCCACTAACACACTAGAAGTCCTGTGGGTGCTTATGCAAAGAAAATAGAGGAGCTCTGTGTGATGCCACTAAACACACTAGAAGTCCTGTGGGTGCTTATGCAAAGAAAATAGAGGAGCTCTGTGTGATGCCACTAACACACTAGAAGTCCTGTGGGTGCTGCTGAGAAGAATATATAGGAGCTCTGTGTGATGCCACTAACACACTAGAAGTCCTGTGGGTGCTTCTGCAAAGAAAATAGAGGAGCTCTGTGTGATGCCACTAACACACTAGAAGTCCTGTGGGTGCTTATGCAAAGAAAATAGAGGAGCTCTGTGTGATGCCACTAACACACTAGAAGTCTGTGGGTGCTTATGCAAAGAAAATAGAGGAGCTCTGTGTGATGCCACTAACACACTAGAAGTCCTGTGGGTGCTGCTGAGAAGAATATATAGGAGCTCTGTGTGATGCCACTAACACACTAGAAGTCCTGTGGGTGCTTCTGCAAAGAAAATAGAGGAGCTCTGTGTGATGCCACTAACACACTAGAAGTCCTGTGGGTGCTGCTGAGAAGAATATATAGGAGCTCTGTGTGATGCCACTAACACACTAGAAGTCCTATGGGTGCTTCTGCAAAGAAAATAGAGGAGCTCTGTGTGATGCCACTAACACACTAGAAGTCCTGTGGGTGCTTCTGCAGAGAAGAATATATAGGAGCTCTGTGTGATGCCACTAACACACTAGAAGTCCTGTGGGATGGGACTAACACACTTCAAGTCCTATAGGTGCTTCTGGGAAGAAAATATAGCTCTGTGTGTGTGATGGGACTAACACACTTCAAGTCCTATAGGTGCCTCTGGGAACAAAATATAGGAGCTCTGCCTGCCTGCCACGAACACACTACAAGTCCTATAGGTGCTTCTGGTAACAAAATATAGGAGCTCTGCCTGCCTGCCACTAACACACTACAAGTCCTATAGGTGCTTCTGGGAAGAAAATATAGCTCTGTGTGTGTAATGGGACTAACACACTTCAAGTCCTATAGGTGCTTCTGGGAACAAAGTATAGCTCTTTGTGTGTAATGGGACTAACACACTTCAAGTCCTATAGGTGCTTCTGGAAGAAAATATAGCTCTGTGTGTGTAATGGGACTAACACACTTCAAGTCCTATAGGTGCTTCTGGGAACAAAATATAGCTCTGTGTGTGTAATGGGACTAACACACTTCAAGTCCTATAGGTGCTTCTGGGAACAAAATATAGCTCTGTGTGTGTGATGGGACTAACACACTTCAAGTCCTATAGGTGCTTCTGGGAAGAAAATATAGCTCTGTGTGTGTAATGGGACTAACACACTTCAAGTCCTATAGGTGCTTCTGGGAACAAAATATAGCTCTGTGTGTGTGATGGGACTAACACACTTCAAGTCCTATAGGTGCTTCTGGGAAGAAATATAGCTCTGTGTGTGTAATGGGACTAACACACTTCAAGTCCTATAGGTGCTTCTGGGAAGAAAATATAGCTCTGTGTGTGTAATGGGACTAACACACTTCAAGTCCTATAGGTGCTTCTGGGAAGAAAATATAGCTCTGTGTGTGTAATGGGACTAACACACTTCAAGTCCTATAGGTGCCTCTGGGAACAAAATATAGGAGCTCTGCCTGCCTGCCACGAACACACTACAAGTCCTATAGGTGCTTCTGGTAACAAAATATAGGAGCTCTGCCTGCCTGCCACTAACACACTACAAGTCCTATAGGTGCTTCTGGTAACAAAATATAGGAGCTCTGCCTGCCTGCCACGAACACACTACAAGTCCTATAGGTGCTTCTGGTAACAAAATATAGGAGCTCTGCCTGCCTGCCACTAACACACTACAAGTCCTATAGGTGCTTCTGGTAACAAAATATAGGAGCTCTGCCTGCCTGCCACGAACACACTACAAGTCCTATAGGTGCTTCTGGTAACAAAATATAGGAGCTCTGCCTGCCTGCCACGAACACACTACAAGTTCTATAGGTGCTTCTGGTAACAAAATATAGGAGCTCTGCCTGCCTGCCACGAACACACTACAAGTCCTATAGGTGCTTCTGGTAACAAAATATAGGAGCTCTGCCTGCCTGCCACGAGCACACTACAAGCCTCTTTGTCAATCAATCTTTGTAACTGAAATCTATCTAACTCAATCTCTGCAAGTGAACTCTCTACATCTAATGCAGCAGAGGCCGCACTGCTTGCCAACACATACCTTGTAACT
>CM053035.1:72090727-72184838 GCA_028564925.1 Lithobates sylvaticus
AGAGGCAAGGAAGTCCTCCTCTTCCTGCCTCTGTTCTGCCTCAAGTGCCCTGTCCATTATCCCACGCAGCGTATGCTCCAACAGGTGGACAAGAGGTACAGTGTCACTGATGCATGCACTGTCACTGCTCACCATCCTCGTGGCCTCCTCAAATGGTGAGAGGACAGTGCATGCATCCCTGATCATGCTCCACTGGCGTGGGGAAAAAAAGCCAAGCTCCCCTGACCCTGTCCTGGTGCCGTAGTCGCAAAGGTACTCATTGATGCCCCTCTGCTGTGTGTGCAGTCGCTGCAGCATGGCCAACGTTGAGTTCCACCTGGTGGGCATGTCACATATTAGGCGGTTCTTAGGCAGGTTCAGCTCCTTTTGCAGCTCAGTCAGCCGAGCACTGGCATTATAAGATGGGCGGAAATGCACACAGACTTTCCTGGCCTGCCTCAGGACATCCTGTAAGCCTGGGAACCTGCCCAAGAACCACTGCACCACCAGGTTGAGGACGTGAGCCATACAGGGCACATGGGTGAGCTGCCCCTGTCGCAGGGCGGAGAGGAGGTTGGTGCCATTGTCAGAAACGACCATTCCTGGCTTAAGCTGGCGTGGCGTCAACCACCTCTCGGCCTGCCCCTGCAGAGCTGCCAGAACCTCTGGCCCAGTGTGGCTCCTGTCCCCCAAACACACCAGCGCAAGCACGGCATGGCATCTTTTTGCCTGCGTACTCGCGTAGCCCCTTGTACGCCTACGGAGCACCGCTGGTTCCGAGGACAGAGCACTGGAGGAAGAAGAAGAGGAGGGGGTGGAGGAGAGAGGTGTGTCTAAAACCAGTAGTAGCATTTTGGAGGCGTGGTGGCGGAACAACCTCCAACACTACTGCACCTTGTCCTGCATCCCTCCCAGCTGCCAATAGAGTGACCCAATGGGCCGTGAAAGAAAGATAACGTCCCTGTCCATGCCTGCTGGACCATGAGTCAGCGGTAATATGCACCTTACCGCTGACCGCCCTGTCCAGCGAGGCATGGACATTGCCTTCCACATGCCGGTAGAGAGACGGAATCGCCTTCCGTGAGAAAAAGTGGCGTTTGGGAACCTGCCACTGAGGAACCGCACATTGAACAAACTCACGGAAGGGGGCCGAGTCTACCAACTGAAAAGGCAGCAGTTGAAGTGCTAGCAATTTAGCCAAGCTAGCATTCAACCGCTGGGCATGTGGATGGCTGGGAGTATACTTCTTTCGACGGTCCAGCAGCTGGGGCAGGGAAATTTGCCTGCTACAATCGGACGTCGGTGTACTGCAAGTACTTGGTTGTGACACACCTAATTCTACACCTTCAGTCCTCTCAGAGCAGCTTTCAGAGAGGACTGAAGATATAGTGGGGATGGAGATCCCAGCTGATGAGGAGCAAGGAGAGGTCCGCTTTGTTCTTTGGTGTGGGTCTTTTACGTGTGCTTGCCAACGAGCTGCATGGCAGGTCGACATATGTCTGCTCATGCTTGTGGTGCCCAAGCGGCTGATGTTTTGGCCACGCGAGATACGCTTGAGACAAATATTGCAAATAGCAGTGGTGCGATCTGATGCACTCGTCTCAAAAAAGGCCCACACCAAAGAACTTTTGTGATAACGTGCAGAGGCAGCGCCCTGCACAGGCGGAGTTCTGCGGTGTGGTACAGTTGCTGTGCTGGCCTCTAGCTGGCCTCCAGGGGGCATCCTGCCTCGTTGGACATGTGACGCCGCATCCTCCTCCTCCTCCTCTCTCCCTTCAGGCACCCACGTGGAGTCAGTGACCTCATCATCCCCTCCCTCTTCACCACTAGAGCAAACCTGGCAGAAAGCTGTAGCTGGTGGAACAGTACTGCCAGATTGCTGTCCTTCAGCATCCCCTCTCTCTGCGCACACACTACTGCCTTCCTCAAGCTGGGTATCATCATCCGAGCCTTCGAATCGTTGGGCATCCTCCTGGAGCATGTACCCAACACTTTGCTCAAAGAGTTCGGGGGAATCCTCAGGAGGACAAGGTGGGTCTAGGGAAGGGGTGGCTGATGATGCCATTGAGTACGCGTTGGCAGCTGCTCTGCCAGTACCCTGAGCCTGGGTGAGAGAGGATGAGGAGGATGAGGAGGGCTTGGTCATCCATTCTACCAAGCCTTCGGCATGATGCGGCTCCACGTGTCCAGCTGCCGAAAACAAAGACAAGCGTGTCCCATGGCCACGTGCTGATGACGATGCACGACCACGTCCACGGCCAGCACTGTTGTCTCTAGAAACAGAGCCTGCCTGCCCTGTGTTCTTGCCTCGGCACGCTCTGCCTCTCCTTGGCGGTCTTCCAGCCATTGTAGTCGGTAGTGTATATAGTATAAAAAATGGGTGCTGCTGAGAAGAAAATATAGGAGCTCTGTGTGATGCCACTAACACACTAGAAGTCCTATGGGTGATTCTGGGAAGAAAATATAGGAGCTCTGTGTGATGCCACTAACACACTAGAAGTCCTATGGGTGCTGCTGAGAAGAAAATATAGGAGCTCTGTGTGATGCCACTAACACACTAGAAGTCCTATGGGTGCTTCTGGGAAGAAAATATAGGAGCTCTGTGTGATGCCACTAACACACTAGAAGTCCTATGGGTGCTTCTGTGAAGAAAATATAGGAGCTCTGTGTGATGCCACTAACACACTAGAAGTCCTATGGGTGATTCTGGGAAGAAAATATAGGAGCTCTGTGTGATGCCACTAACACACTAGAAGTCCTATGGGCGCTGCTGGGAAGAAAATATAGGAGCTCTGTGTGATGCCACTAACACACTAGAAGTCCTATGGGCGCTTCTGGGAAGAAAATATAGGAGCTCTGTGTGATGCCACTAACACACTAGAAGTCCTATGGGTGCTTCTGGGAAGAAAATATAGGAGCTCTGTGTGATGCCACTAACACACTAGAAGTCCTATGGGTGCTTCTGGGAAGAAAATATAGGAGCTCTGTGTGATGCCACTAACACACTAGAAGTCCTATGGGTGCTTCTGGGAAGAAAATATAGGAGCTCTGTGTGATTCCACTAACACACTAGAAGTCCTATGGGTGCTTCTGGGAAGAAAATATGGGAGCTCTGTGTGATGCCACTAACACACTAGAAGTCCTATGGGTGCTTCTGGGAAGAAAATATGGGAGCTCTGTGTGATGCCACTAACACACTAGAAGTCCTATGGGTGCTTCTGGGAAGAAAATATAGGAGCTCTGTGTGATGCCTGTAACACACTAGAAGTCCTATGGGTGCTGCTGAGAAGAAAATATAGGAGCTCTGAGTGATGCCACTAACACACTAGAAGTCCTATGGGTGCTTCTAGGAAGAAAATATAGGAGCTCTGTGTGATGCCACTAACACACTAGAAGTCCTATGGGTGCTTCTGGGAAGAAAATATAGGAGCTCTGTGTGATGCCACTAACACACTAGAAGTCCTATTTGTGCTTCTGGGAAGAAAATATGGGAGCTCTGTGTGATGCCACTAACACACTAGAAGTCCTATAGGTGCTGCTGAGAAGAAAATATAGGAGCTCTGTGTGATGCCACTAACACACTAGAAGTCCTATGGGTGCTGCTGAGAAGAAAATATAGGAGCTCTGTGTGATGCCACTAACACACTAGAAGTCCTATGGGTGATTCTGGGAAGAAAATATAGGAGCTCTGTGTGATGCCACTAACACACTAGAAGTCCTATGGGTGCTGCTGAGAAGAAAATATAGGAGCTCTGTGTGATGCCACTAACACACTAGAAGTCCTATGGGTGCTTCTGGGAAGAAAATATAGGAGCTCTGTGTGATGCCACTAACACACTAGAAGTCCTATGGGTGCTTCTGGGAAGAAAATATAGGAGCTCTGTGTGATGCCACTAACACACTAGAAGTCCTATGGGTGATTCTGGGAAGAAAATATAGGAGCTCTGTGTGATGCCACTAACACACTAGAAGTCCTATGGGTGCTGCTGAGAAGAAAATATAGGAGCTCTGTGTGATGCCACTAACACACTAGAAGTCCTATGGGTGCTTCTGGGAAGAAAATATAGGAGCTCTGTGTGATGCCACTAACACACTAGAAGTCCTATGGGTGCTTCTGGGAAGAAAATATAGGAGCTCTGTGTGATGCCACTAACACACTAGAAGTCCTATGGGTGCTTCTGGGAAGAAAATATAGGAGCTCTGTGTGATGCCACTAACACACTAGAAGTCCTATGGGTGCTTCTGGGAAGAAAATATGGGAGCTCTGTGTGATGCCACTAACACACTAGAAGTCCTATGGGTGCTTCTGGGAAGAAAATATGGGAGCTCTGTGTGATGCCACTAACACACTAGAAGTCCTATGGGTGCTTCTGGGAAGAAAATATGGGAGCTCTGTGTGATGCCACTAACACACTAGAAGTCCTATGGGTGCTTCTGGGAAGAAAATATAGGAGCTCTGTGTGATGCCACTAACACACTAGAAGTCCTATGGGTGCTGCTGAGAAGAAAATATAGGAGCTCTGTGTGATGCCACTAACACACTAGAAGTCCTATGGGTGCTTCTGGGAAGAAAATATAGGAGCTCTGTGTGATGCCACTAACACACTAGAAGTCCTATGGGTGCTTCTGGGAAGAAAATATGGGAGCTCTGTGTGATGCCACTAACACACTAGAAGTCCTATGGGTGCTTCTGGGAAGAAAATATGGGAGCTCTGTGTGATGCCACTAACACACTAGAAGTCCTATGGGTGCTTCTGGGAAGAAAATATAGGAGCTCTGTGTGATGCCACTAACACACTAGAAGTCCTATGGGTGCTGCTGAGAAGAAAATATAGGAGCTCTGTGTGATGCCACTAACACACTAGAAGTCCTATGGGTGCTTCTGGGAAGAAAATATAGGAGCTCTGTGTAATGCCACTAACACACTAGAAGTCCTATGGGTGCTTCTGGGAAGAAAATATAGGAGCTCTGTGTGATGCCACTAACACACTAGAAGTCCTATGGGTGCTTCTGGGAAGAAAATATGGGAGCTCTGTGTGATGCCACTAACACACTAGAAGTCCTATGGGTGCTGCTGAGAAGAAAATATAGGAGCTCTGTGTGATGCCACTAACACACTAGAAGTCCTATGGGTGCTGCTGAGAAGAAAATATAGGAGCTCTGTGTGATGCCACTAACACACTAGAAGTCCTATGGGTGCTGCTGAGAAGAAAATATAGGAGCTCTGTGTGATGCCACTAACACACTAGAAGTCCTATGGGTGCTTCTGGGAAGAAAATATGGGAGCTCTGTGTGATGCCACTAACACACTAGAAGTCCTATGGGTGCTTCTGGGAAGAAAATATAGGAGCTCTGTGTGATGCCACTAACACACTAGAAGTCCTATGGGTGCTTCTGGGAAGAAAATATAGGAGCTCTGTGTGATGCCACTAACACACTAGAAGTCCTATGGGTGCTGCTGAGAAGAAAATATAGGAGCTCTGTGTGATGCCACTAACACACTAGAAGTCCTATGGGTGCTTCTGGGAAGAAAATATAGGAGCTCTGTGTGATGCCACTAACACACTAGAAGTCCTATGGGTGCTTCTGGGAAGAAAATATGGGAGCTCTGTGTGATGCCACTAACACACTAGAAGTCCTATGGGTGCTTCTGGGAAGAAAATATGGGAGCTCTGTGTGATGCCACTAACACACTAGAAGTCCTATGGGTGCTTCTGGGAAGAAAATATAGGAGCTCTGTGTGATGCCACTAACACACTAGAAGTCCTATGGGTGCTGCTGAGAAGAAAATATAGGAGCTCTGTGTGATGCCACTAACACACTAGAAGTCCTATGGGTGCTTCTGGGAAGAAAATATAGGAGCTTTGTGTGATGCCACTAACACACTAGAAGTCCTATGGGTGCTTCTGGGAAGAAAATATAGGAGCTCTGTGTGATGCCACTAACACACTAGAAGTCCTATGGGTAGTTCTGGGAAGAAAATATGGGAGCTCTGTGTGATGCCACTAACACACTAGAAGTCCTATGGGTGCTGCTGAGAAGAAAATATAGGAGCTCTGAGTGATGCCACTAACACACTAGAAGTCCTATGGGTGCTGCTGAGAAGAAAATATAGGAGCTCTGTGTGATGCCACTAACACACTAGAAGTCCTATGGGTGCTTCTGGGAAGAAAATATAGGAGCTCTGTGTGATGCCACTAACACACTAGAAGTCCTATGGGTGCTGCTGAGAAGAAAATATAGGAGCTCTGTGTGATGCCACTAACACACTAGAAGTCCTATGGGTGCTGCTGAGAGGAAAATATAGGAGCTCTGTGTGATGCCACTAACACACTAGAAGTCCTATGGGTGCTTCTGGGAAGAAAATATAGGAGCTCTGTGTGATGCCACTAACACACTAGAAGACCTATGGGTGCTTCTGGGAAGAAAATATGGGAGCTCTGTGTGATGCCACTAACACACTAGAAGTCCTATGGTTGCTTCTGTGAAGAAAATATGGGAGCTCTGTGTGATGCCACTAACACACTAGAAGTCCTATGGGTGCTTCTGGGAAGAAAATATGGGAGCTCTGTGTGATGCCACTAACACACTAGAAGTCCTATGGTTGCTTCTGTGAAGAAAATATGGGAGCTCTGTGTGATGCCACTAACACACTAGAAGTCCTATGGGTGCTTCTGGGAAGAAAATATGGGAGCTCTGTGTGATGCCACTAACACACTAGAAGTCCTATGGGTGCTTCTGGGAAGAAAATATGGGAGCTCTGTGTGATGCCACTAACACACTAGAAGTCCTATGGGTGCTTCTGGGAAGAAAATATGGGAGCTCTGTGTGATGCCACTAACACACTAGAAGTCCTATGGGTGCTTCTGGGAAGAAAATATGGGAGCTCTGCGTGATGCCACTAACACACTAGAAGTCCTATGGGTGCTTCTGGGAAGAAAATATGGGAGCTCTGCGTGATGCCACTAACACACTAGAAGTCCTATGGGTGCTTCTGGGAAGAAAATATGGGAGCTCTGCGTGATGCCACTAACACACTAGAAGTCCTATGGGTGCTTCTGGGAAGAAAATATGGGAGCTCTGCGTGATGCCACTAACACACTAGAAGTCCTATGGGTGCTTCTGGGAAGAAAATATGGGAGCTCTGCGTGATGCCACTAACACACTAGAAGTCCTATGGGTGCTTCTGGGAAGAAAATATGGGAGCTCTGCGTGATGCCACTAACACACTAGAAGTCCTATGGGTGCTTCTGGGAAGAAAATATGGGAGCTCTGTGTGATGCCACTAACACACTAGAAGTCCTATGGGTGCTTCTGGGAAGAAAATATGGGAGCTCTGTGTGATGCCACTAACACACTAGAAGTCCTATGGGTGCTTCTGGGAAGAAAATATGGGAGCTCTGTGTGATGCCACTAATAAATTAGAAGTCCTATGGGTGCTGCTGAGAAGAAAATATAGGAGCTCTGTTTGCTGCCACTAACACACTAGAAGTCCTATGGGTGCAGTTGGGGTGCAATGCTGTGCTAACAGCACTGCGGTTGGTACTACTGCAATACTGTACTAACAGTAAGCACGCACCAGACTAATCCCCAGCAGCAGCTAATAACACACTAACTGTGCAATCAGCAGCAATGAACGATCAATGACGCAATGGTGTAGCAAAGAAATAGCCAATGGTTTAGCAAAGAAGAGCAAATCTTTCT
Organism: Lithobates sylvaticus; assembly: GCA_028564925.1. Lineage (NCBI taxonomy): Eukaryota > Metazoa > Chordata > Amphibia > Anura > Ranidae > Lithobates > Lithobates sylvaticus. Next base: position 72,098,411 of record CM053035.1, read on the forward strand.
GTAGCAATGAATCAAGCAAAGACAGAATCAGCAGACTCTCTCCTAAAGCCGGAACTCATGTGACCGGGGCCGACGGCGTGGCGGCCTTTTAAATAGTGGGGCGTGTACTAAAGCCCCTGAGCTTTAATTGGATACAGGCGTCCTGCCTGTAGCCAATTATTGCTCTCCGAGTTTCCGGCGCTGTGATTGGCCAAGCATGCGGGGTCACAGTGCATGCTTGGCCAATAATCAGCCAGCAATGCACTACGCCGGCCGCGCCGGCCGCGCCGGCCGCAATGCATTGCGGGGCCGCTCGCATCACACGAATGTGATGCAAACGGCCCAAATAGTTCTGGGCTCGCCGAGCGAGTGAACGCCCGGTGCTCGATTCGAACGTGGGTTCGAATCGAGCACCGGGCCCATCCTTACTCAACATCCTCATGTTGTGTTTTGAGTTCCCCTTCTTCAGGAGGTGGGGGGTTCCTGGTGTCCTCAGATGTCCCCATTCTTTTCTCCCCTATATGAATATAAAAAAGGTATACTTAGCAGACAGATATTTGAGGTGAGAACTAGTAATATGAAACATTGCTTGGTAGTCTGTTTTGGCAGAGTTCCAAGATGAAGACATGATTTTTTTCCCTTTCAAAATCTGGAATACTTACCTGTTTTGTGCAAGTTTCACACATGGAAAGACCCCTAGTATCCACTGGAGCACCTGCGTGGAACACCATAAAAAGGTTGTTCTGGTGTCCCACACTAGTGCTCCTGGGTCCAGATGTGTAAACAGCTGCTGAGTGTCCTCTCCTTACACTAAATCTAGTTTGCATCTCATTATATTACAAACACATCTAGACAACAATGTACTAAACTTCTTTTCATTCAAATAGGCATGAACAAATGTAGTTAACCTGCATCTGCCAAAAACGTTGTATTAGTGGTCGAACGAACGATGTTTAATACGAACAAGCAGCACTAAAGTTATAACTAAACTAATAATAATAGGAACACACAACAAATACTTACTTTTTTGCAGCACTTTCCTGATCCTTCTATACTGATCGTGCTCCCTCAATTTCAGGTCTGACCAGCGTTTCCTCAATTGCTCCTTGGATCGTCGTACCCCAAAAAATGTGCAGACTTCTCACAACTTTAGTCATGATCTTGGCCTTTCTCACATTTGGGTTGCTGTACGGTCCATACTTCCCATCATAGTCGGCCCTCTTCAAGATGTCCACCATCTCCACCATCTCTACAAAGGACATATTTGAGGCCTTATATCTTGTCCTGGATCTTGAACTGCCTTGCTCCGGGCTTTCCTCATCCTCGTCATTGCTTCACTCTGCAGGCACCTGCTCCTGACCAGAGTGAACCCAGGTCATCACAATCTACACTTCCTTCCACACTTCTTTCAACATCAGATGAGTGCAACCTGGGCCTTTCACCCAGGAAGAAGATGTGGAGGAGCCCAGCTTGAGCCAGATATAGCATCGTTGAACATATTTCTTGTCAAAAATTGAATGATGTTAACTAGGTGCTATTATTGATCACTAAGTTCTGCTTTAACAAAGTGGTTTACACATCAATAGACAATAGAAGCTAAAAATGATGGGACAAGAATGAAAAATGATGGGGTCAGAAGCATAGTCTTTTCTATTTGTTAACATTCAATTTGCAACAGTAATGAGCTCAAAATTGTGTGTGATTGATGACCAAAGAAACAAAACTATGTACCATTTTCATACACAGGAAAGTCCCAGCCAGGAGGACGCCGTGGAAAGCAGCTTGATGGAATCCCAGGTTCCTCCCCTCCGCCTTCCAACCAAAAGGACCAGGAAGGCGAGAAACCTGAAGGAGTCAGCGACTACTTTAATTTGTCAGGCTACTGCGGTACTAACAACAACCCCCGGTGGCCCCAATTCGCTACTAAATAAAATAAAATGTGCTACTATTGTAGTTCAGAAATTCGGATACATCCAAATTTTTGAATAACAAAAAAAAATTGGTCCGAATTTCAATTCGTAACTAAACGAAACCCACATGGACATGGACAATAAATCACTTGGACCAGATGGTTTTCACCCGAGGGTACTTAAGAACTCAGTCAAGTAATTGCCAGACCATTGTTCCTAATTTATGCTGACAGTCCTGGAATGGTACCAGCTGATTGGAGAAAAGCCAATGTTGCACCAATATTCAAAAAGGGCCCACAATACATCCCTGGGAATTACAGACTAGTTAGCCTAACATCAATAGTATGTAAACTCTTGGAGGGGATGGTAAGGGACTATATTCAAGATTTTAGTAATGAGAACGGTATCATTAGCAGTAATTAGCATGAATTCATGGTATATGGTATAATTCATGGAATTCATGGTATATCCCTGTATGTTATGGTCATTCAGGTGCTTATCTAATAGTTTCTTGAAACTATCGATAGTCCCTCCCCATTCCAGTATCCTTTACATTTTTCAAGCAAGTTAATGCTAAACTAAATAACCTAATATGGCAGGGGAAAAAAACAAGAATCGCATTAGGAATCCTAAATTCAGCTAAAAAAAAAGGAGGCATGAGCCTGCCAGATATTCACCAATACTTTATAGCCACACTTTTGGACCAGATGAAATATTGGTTTATCCCAGATACTGACCAAGTATGGTTAAACATAGAATAATGGTTGTGATTTATTTGCTCTGGCAGTTGCATATAACTTAAAGCGGTTCTGCACTCTGAAGGATGTAATATAAAGTGTGCTTACCTTTATTAGGGGACTCACCTGTTCCATCTTCCATCTCGATCGCCGCCGGTTTTCGTCCGATGAAGTTCCTCGTCTTCTTCTTTAGTGCTGGGGGCCATCTTGCCTGTGGGCATGTGAAACACCCACAGGAACTTTAGATGGCCCAGCATGCACTGCCGTTACTCGCGCGTGCGCAGTAACGGCTCATCTGCCGAGATCTCACGAGATTTCGGCAGATGCGGCCGAAATCTCGGGAGATTTCGGAAGATGTGGCCGAAATCTCGCGAGATTTCGGAAGATGCCCGCACTGACTCCTGGGATCAATGACACCAGATCCCAGGAGACAGTGCGGCGTGACGACGATCGACGCAAGACCCCGCCCGCCGCCGCAGAGGGAGAAGACCGGAAGTCTTCAATTACAAGGTAAGTAAAAAAAAAAAAAAAAAAAAAAAAAACATTTCATTTAGTACTCTTTGCCTGATTTGGAAGGCAAAGAGATTTACTAAATGAAATGAGTGCAGAACCGCTTTAAAGTATCAATACCTTCCTACTTAACCATTAAAGCCACGCTAATGGCATGGAAATACAGTATGTGATAAGCAAAACACAACACGTGAAGGATGTAGTACAAATACATACCCCTTTACAAGTGATGGATTATTGCAAAGCTCAACAGATATGACACTTTACCTGACATACATAAGAAATCTACAAAGAACAAAATTAATAAGATCAGACAAGTTAAAACCTGTCCTGAAGACAAACTATCAATCCCCGTAGAAATATGGAATTTCTTATTTTCCTCTAACAGAGGTCATAATACTAAAGGTATATCCTTTTCTTTTTATATAATTTTCTAGCTTTATTTCCCATTTATATAAAGAGTACTAATATGCTCAAGTGGGAAAAAGATCTCCCCCAAACATTCTCATGGGAGTCCTGGCATACAGCCATTAAAATAAACCAATCTGCAACAATTTTTATAGAACACTGGGGGAATTCGCAAAAAATACTTGGTATTTGATGCCCTATAAACTTTCTAAAATGTTTCCTTCTTCCTCTTCTCCTGTCTGTTGGAGATGCAGTGATCAAATAGGAACATTACAGTATATCATACACTTTGGAACTGCAAAAACCTCTCCAGCTTCTGGAGGGCTGTATCTTCTTTTTTTGCATCCCTTACGGGTAACCTAATTCCTCTTAAGCTTGCAACAGCTCTACTAGGTTTAAACCTTGATATATACTCATTAAACTACAGAACTAAATCGGCGGTGGTGCCGTTTGACCAGCTCAAACATAAACTCTCCTGGATCATGCTCAATGAACGAATGACAGCAACTTTAAATGATCAAATGCAACAGTTTAAAAAGGTATGGGGTCCCTGGATCCAGTACTTAACAGGAGACTCTAGGGCTATATTGGTGTAGGGGGACCGGTGGGGGGGCGGAAATCGGGGGAATGGGGGTCACCTTCTAAATTTCGAACTATTTATTTCTTCCTTTCTTTTCTACTACCTCTCTTTGGGTACAACTTTCCTCCTTGGTACCCCTAATTGGGCTGACAAAATAAAGCGAGTCATCATGCCGAAATCTAAAAATGTTAATTCAGATTAGACACAGACCCCACTAGAATACCACGAATGTAGCAACGATAATGCTAATAACATCTCGGAGGGTGATATGTCAGCACCATATCATAGAAAGTTCCTTAACCACTTCCCTACCCGCCCATAGTCATATGACGCCCACAAGGTGGATCTCCCATCCTGGGTGGGCGTCATATGATGTCCCCCCATTCCTGGCTGCCTGGGGGGGGGCGCGCGCGCCGCAGGCATCGCTCGGGAACCGGTGCGAGTGCCTGGCGGCCGCGATGTCCGCCGCGCACCCGCGATTGCCCGTTAAAACAACGGGACCGTGCAGGACCGTGGAGCTGTGTGTGTAAACACACAGCTCCACGTCCTGTCAGCGGAGAGGAGACCGATCATGTGATCCCAGTACGGAGGAACACATGATCGGTCTCCTCCCCTTGAGTCCCCTCCCCCCACAGTTAGAATCACTCCTATAGGGAACACATTAACCCCTACAGCGCCCCCTAGTGTTAACCCCCTTCCCTGCCAGTCACATTTACACAGTAATCAATGCAATTTTATAGCAACGATCGCTATGTAAATGTGAATGGTTCCAAAAATGTGTCAAAAGTGTCCGAAGTGTCCGCCGCAATGTTGCAGTCACGAAAAAAAAAAAATTGCAGATCGCCGCCATTACTAGTAAAAGAAAAAAAAATGCAATAAATCTATCCCCTATTTTGTAGACGCTATAACTTTTGCGCAAACCGATCAATATACGCTTATTGCGATTTTTTTTACCAAAAATATGTAGAAGAATACGTATCGGCCTAAACTGAGTAAAAAAATCGTTTTGTTTTTTAAAAAATTGGATATTTATTATAGCAAAAAGTAAAAAATATTGTGTTTTTTTTTCAAAATTGTCGCTCTTCTTTTGTTTATAGCGCAAAAAATAAAAACCGCAGGGGCGATCAAATACCACCAAAAGAAAGCTCTATTTGTGGGAAAAAAAGGACGCCAATTTTGTTTGGGTGTAACGTCGCACGACCGCGCAATTGTTAGTTAAAGCGATGCAGTGCCGAATCGCAAAAAGTGCTCTGGTAAGGAAGGGTGTAAAATGGCCCGGTGCTGAAGTGGTTAAAGTGTGACGTTAAAAATATCACTATGAAACTGTTTACATATTTTGTACTTCTGTTTTACTATGGAAAATGTGAAAACTTGAAATAAAAACAATTGAAACAAAACTACAGAACTATTGTGGCCAACATATTAATAGCAGCAAGGCTCACCATAGCTAAACTGTGGAAATGCAATACTGCTCCCAATCTATCTGATGTGGTATTGAGAGTAAACACACAGGTCCCCTATGAACTAATGTTGGCATACAAAAACTTTAACATTGCAAAATTTAAAAGGATTTTGCAAGTCTGGTTGGTACATCCTAAAGCTTCAAAATATCTGAAGGACGTTAATAACCATTGAATTGACTTTGAAATGCCTTTCCTTTGGCTTCCCCCTCCCTTTTTAGTTTATGAACATTCCCTAATGAGAATATGGTCCCAATGGGATGGATAGGGTATGTAGTTCTTACCATTGTATTGTAACTCATTGACAACGTTTAATTGTAGATTGGATTCAAAACACCTTTGTCCCTTTCGGGGGATCAGGAAGGAATTTTTTCTCCTGCTTTAGCAAATTGGAGCATGCTCTGCTGTTTCTTTTTGCCTTCCTCTGGATCAACTGTGGGTATAGAATGGGGTATATGGGATTGTATGATATTATTATTTTTTTTTTATTATTATTATTATTATTTTATTTGTGGTTGGACTGGATGGACTATTTTTTCTTTCTGTATCTATATGTAAATGTACCAAGAAGCATTTGTAATGTATCAGAGAAACTAATTAAAATTGACACATTAAAAAAAAAAAAAAGACTGAACCCAGGGTGTCAGAGGTGATGGAGGATTTCCAGAGTCAGGGCAACTAGTGTAGGTATAAATTCTATCAGCAGCCCTCACAAGGGTAGCGCTACATTTGGGGGCTCATCCACGATACCCCATCTGGGATGCTCGAGCAAGTCAGGTGACCTGTCCAGGGTAGAAGAGAAGATGGACTCTATTGCCACCACTGACTGGAGTCGAAAACATGGGAGCTGATTGGAGCAAACCACAGTCCTGAAAAATCCCGGCATGGGGTGGACTGACAAAGAGGTGCGACAGTTGATGAGGAAGGCTGTCCCAGAACAAGGGTCCTATCTCCTAGACCTAAAACCCAAGTATGATGACGATTACACTTACGTTCTCTTGGAATGGCGAGAGAGTGTTCCAGCTGAGTTTCAGAAGAGTGCTGTGAGTTTGGCAGAAGGCCTAGAAGCTCAAGTGATCCTATTGCTGCCAGAAAGTGATCCGAAGGAAGACCTTTCCCAGCTGGGATCGGAGAGCCCAGCCTCAGAGACTGCAGATGGCCTAGCTACAGACGGACTAGCTACAGATGGTCTGACTGCAGGGATACCCAAGCTTTTTTTTTACACTGATATGAGCCTATTGGTCAAGAGCCTGATAAAAAGTCACAACATATCTGCTCATCAGAGGTATTTTAAAATGCAATTATTCTCACCAAGTCACCAAGGGGGAGGAAGAATTTGACAGTTGGATGGACCAAGCTATCCAGGCAATAGAAGAGCAGAATGTACCTGAAGTGAAGAGGTAACGGATCAGCGAAAGCCTCAGGAGTCCAGCAGCTGATGTTATCAGGAGCCTAAAGAGAGGGAAACTATGGCTATGGATTACATTGAGGCCTTGTGTGCAGTTTATGGGAGAGTGGAAAAGCTACCTGATTTGATGTACAAGTTCGAACATACCCACCAGAGTCGAGGAGAGAGGTTGTTGGACTAAGTTGTCAGAGTGGTTCGAATCAGATTATCCAGAAAAAGGGCTTTGATCCTCGGGAAGCTGATAAAGTTAGACTTGAAAGGATTCTGCAAGGGGCTTGCCCAAATCATCAAATTGTGCACTGATTGTTGCTGAAGGGAACACAGGGGACTCCAACTAACCTAGAGTTGATGAAGCTGGTCAGAGATGAAGGAAGCTTTGCTGGATGAGAAAAACCAAGGGTCACGAGATGTGATGAAGGTTTCTCCAAAGGCAGAGAAAGTAACAGCCCAGAGTGGACATTGGCGTGCAAGAAAAAGGAAAGCGATAAAGAGTCAGAGTGGGGGGAGTGCCTAAAGGCTCCTGTAGCACAATCTACACCCAAGGCTACCCTTGTCAAGTTACCTGCACAGGTGGCCCAAGTTCAAGAACCAATACAAAAGGCCTTGATGTACCTTATGGATGCTGAAGCGAAAGCTCAGGCTGAGAAGGCAGATATTCAGAAGTGTTTCCAGTGTGGGGAACCAGGACACGCAGTGCCCACAGAAGGAAGGGAATGCAGAACTTCTTTTAGAACTCTTGAAAGTGTTGCAGAAGTTATTCTCAAACCAGAAGGCGCAAAACTTTCAGGGGTCTCAGTGAAGAAGCATGCTGGGAACCCCAAGAAGAAACAGAGCTCTAAGATGTATAAAAGGAGGAAGGTCAAGAAGAGACTCCAGAAGAAAGGCCTTGGGTTGACACTTTTGTCACCCTCGCAGTCAAGTAACCTGTCACCGGGGTCGGGGGTGGACACAGGAGGTCAATGTCTTACCGCCACCCAGGGCCACTGTTAAGTCTTCTTAGAGTAAGGCAAAGAGAGATCACAGACCCACCTTTAATGGAAACAACTTAGAGAGCTTACCAGAAAGGTTAGTGGGGCCATCCCCAATTGTATCCGTACAGGTAGTGGGCATCTACACTAGGGCTCTGCTGGATACTGGTGCACAGGTCATGCTTCTATACAGAGACTTTTATGACAAATACCTGAGACACATTCCTCTACGCAAGCTTGAAGGACTAGAGATCTGGGGGATTGTAACTTTGCCAAATGCCCATATGATGGATATATCCCCATCCAGATAGCGTTTGGACCGGCTGTTGGGAAAGCAGAAGCGTTTGATACACGAGCAGTTGTGTGCCCCAGGCCACCCGGATGGTTCCACTCCCAATAAGATTCACCCGAATCTACTTCAAGCCTAGCCAAGGAACATAGCCCCCCTGCCGAGGGAGTAGGACATCTGTAGTAATTGGAAACCAGGGAGAAAGTGTAGCAGCCTGGAGAAATTTCTTGCCTGAAGGCTATAGTTAATTTGACCTGGGATCAACCCGGCCCCTTCGTTGTGTTAGAGACTGATGAACATGCTCAAGCTGATGGAATAGAGAGGTTTTCTGAGTTAGTTCCTACTAAGGACCTGTCCCGAACTGGGAAGAAGGTGTCGATTAGTCTTCGGTAGGGATGAGCCGAACACCCCCCCGTTCGGCTCGCACCAGAACCCGCGAACCTAAAGTCCGTGCGAGCTTTAGAACCCTATTAGTTATAATGGATGCGAACGTTCGAAATCAAAAGTGCTAATTTTAAAGGCTAATATGCATGTTATTGTCATAAAAAGTGTTTGGGGACCTGGGTCCTGCCCCAGGGGATATGTATCAATGCAAATTCCTTTTAAAAAAACGGCCATTTTTTCAGGAGCAGTGATTTTAATAATGCTTAAATTGAAACAATAAAAGTGTAGTATTTCTTTAAATTTCGTACCTGGGGGGTGTCTATAGTATGCCTGTGAAGGGGCGCATGTTTCCTGTGCTTAGAACTGTCCCTGCAAAAAGTGTCATTTTTGCAGGAAAAAAAGCTATTTAAAATCACTCGCGGCTAATGTGAATTGACGGCTCCCGTAACACAGAGAACAGTCATTCATTGAAAGTCATTCATAAAAAAAAAGTAATTGATAAAAAAAAAAAAGTGTGGGGGTCCCCCCAAATTCAATAACCAGGCCCTTCAGGTCTGGGATGGATATTAAGGGGGACCCCAGCCAAAAAAAAAAATGGCTAGCCTCCCATTGCGAGGAGTGGCCCAAGAAGAGACACCGACGCCGACGCCATGGAAGAAGATGCCGGACGAGAAGGACGAGAAGACCAGCGCAAGAAGAAGCGGATCGGAGGAAGAAGATGATGGAAGAAGAAGATGGAAGAAGATGCCGGAAGGAGAAGATGAAGAAACCGAAGGATGAAGAAAGGAAGACAAGAAGAAAGAAGATTTTAATAAAGCAATTGTCGAAGACCGTCTCCTGTCATTTTTACAATTTTTGACACTTTTTTGGTGAAATGGTAGGGGTACTTTTGTACCCCCTTACCATTTCACACAGGGGGGGCCGGGATCTGGGGGTCCCCTTGTTAAAGGGGGGGCTTCCAGATTCCGATAAGCCCCCTGCCCGCAGACCCCCACAACCACCGGCCAGGGTTGTGGGGACGAGGCCCTTGTCCTCATCAACATGGGGACAAGGTGCTTTGGGGGTCTCAGACCCCCAAAGCATCCTCCCAATGTTGAGGGCATGTGGCCTGGTACGGTTCAGACGGGAGGGGGGGCCGCTCTAGTCCCCCCCCTCTTTTCCTGTGGCCTGCCAGGTTGCGTGCTCGGATAAGGGTCTGGTATGGATTTTGAGGGGGACCCCACGCCATTTTTTTTCGCTGGGGTTCCCCTTAAAATCCATCTCAGACCTCAAGGGTCTGGGATGGATTTTGAGGGGGACCCTACGCCATTTTTTTTTTTTGGCTGGGGTCCCCCTTAATATCCATCCCAGACCTGAAGGGCCTGGTTATTGAATGTGGGGGGACCCCCACGCTTTTTGTTTTTTGTTTTTTATCATGGAATGACAGTTCTCTGTGTTACGTCAGCCGTCAATTCATTCGCCGCGAGTGCTTTTAAATACCTTTTTTTCCTGCAAAAATTACACTTTTTGCAGGGACAGTTCTAAGCACAGGAAACCTGCCCCCCCTTCACAGGCAACCTATAGACACCCCCCAGATGTGATACTGCAATGCTGTACTAACAGCACGCACACACAAATCCCCAGAAATACAGCACATAATGTCAGCAGTCAGCAGCACGCTGACACTGAAACACAATATGCGAGGCCGCGGCGGCGGCGGCCTCTTATACCGTAGGGCGTGTACTAAAGCCCCTGAGCTATAATTGGCTACAGGCATCCTGCCTGTAGCCAATTATGGCTCTCCTCGCTGCCAGCACTGTGATTGGCCAAGCATGCAGGGTCACAGTGCATGCTTGGCCAATCATCAGCCAGCATTGCACTGCGACTGGCGCAATGCATTGCGGGCCGCTCGCATCACACGAATGTGATGCGAGCGGCCCAAATAGTTCTGGGCTCGCCGAACGCCCGATGTTCGATTCGAACATGGGTTCGAATCGAACACCGGGCCCATCCCTAGTCTTTGGAATGTTACAGATCATCCAATTACTTTGGGAGCACGTATGCTCCCTGAAAAGGCTGCTGGGAAAGAAGATGGTCAGAAGATGCAGAAGAAAATCGAGCATTGTACTGAAATGTTACCCCCTGCATGGCAACTGGCTAGATGGAAGAAAATTTTCTCGAAGGATGACTTTGATGTGGGATGTGCCAAGAGCGCTCAGCATTAAGTCCAGTAGCAAGAGGTCAAGCCCTTTCGAGAGTGAGCCCAGAGAATACCTCTCAGTGACTTGGAAGCCCTTCGGGAGCAGTTGGCTGAGTTGAAGAAGTCCGGGGTCATTCAAGAGTCTAGAAGCCCATACGCACCTCCTATTATGGTGGTGCGGAAGAAGAATGGGTCGCTGCGTATGTGCATTGATTACCAGAGTTTGAATCGCTGTACTTTTCCTGATCAGTACACGACCCCTCACATTGAAAATGCCCTCCAGTGTCTTACTGGGGCTTAATGGTTCAGTGTACTCGACTTGAAGAGTGGGTACTACCAAATCCCCATGCACCCAGAAGACAGAGAAAAGGCCACATTTATTTGCCCCTTGGGGTTCTATGAGTTCAGTCGGATGCCTCAAGGCCCCAGTGACCTTCCAGCGGTTGATGGAAAGAACAGTAGTAGACATGAATCTAAAATAAGTACTCGTATATCTAGACTACATCATTGTTTTCGGGAAGACTTTGGAAGAGCATGAAGCCCGGTTGGAAAAGGTCTTTGCACGGCTCCATGAAGAAGGGTTGAAACTGTCGTTGGAAAAGTGCCAGTTCTACAGAACTTCTGTTACATACTTGGGTCATGTCGTTTCTGCTGGAGGGGCAGCCACAGACCCGAAGAAGTTGGAGGCTGTCACCACATGGCCTAGGCCAAGGACTGTAACTGAATTGAGATGCTTCCTGGAATTCTGCTTATACTATCAGAGGTTTGTGGCGCACTTTGCCTGGATTGCTCGGCCTCTCAATAAGCTTTTGTAAGTGGCCACCGGAGAAGGAGAGAATGAGTTCTAAAGTGAAGAAGTCTGGTTGACGCAAGAAAGGAGAGTCGGTACAAGATCAGTGGACTTCCAGTGGACAAGAACAAGATGGAGGTCTGAGACCAGTGGCTTATGTGAGCCTCAGTCTCACTCCATCAGAAAAAAATTATCCTGTAAAACAAGCTGGAGTTTCTGGTTTTAAAATGGGCTGTAGTACATAAACTGAAGGATTACCTGTATCGGGCTGTGTTTGTGGTGAAAACTGATAATAATTCTTTAACTTATCTTCCGACTTCTGCCAAATTGAATGCAACAGGACATAAGTGGCTGACTGCCCTTGCTGGATTCCAATTCAGTTTAAAGTACCGATCTGGGGCATGGAATCGAGACGCAGGTACCTTATCTCATAGACCTTATCAACAAGAGGAAGAGTCAGAAGATTGGGCCTATGTTACTGCAGAAGGTGTATGGGCCTTGCGTCAAGGCATGGCCAGGAGATTGAAGGGAAGTGTTGGAGCCGAATCCATCTGAGTTCACCCCTCGGAGATACCAAAATGCTATTGTGTGCTGATGCAAGTATGAGGTGAGGGCCTTCCTCGGGTTGTTTAAAAGAGATTTGAGAAAGGATCAGGATTCACAATGCCATCTGGCTATCCAAGCCCTGAGCAAGCAGGATCCAAGTTTGTTATTGAAGAGCTCTGTGAATGGAGCGAAGATCCTACATCAGGAATGGACATTTAGGAACAGAGGAACAACGTGAGAGGAGAGATAGAGAGATATTGTCATTCCTATTAAGCATATATCCAGTGCAAGACATTACCAGTCCGGGCTGCTCCCATGGGATATTTGCAGAGCCAGGGGTCTCTGGAGTTGGTTTGCATTGACTTCCTGTGCCTGGAACCTTATACAGGAGGAAGAAGTAATATCCTGGTGGTGACTGACCATTTCACCCGTTATGCGCAGGCCTATCCCACTAAAGATCAAAAGGCGACCACATTGGCAAAAGTCCTAGTTGAAACGTTTTTCGTGCATTATGGGCTGCCTGTTCTAATCCAAAGGATGAGACTTTGAGAGTTGGTTAATCCATCAGCTATGCACTTTGCTAGGCATAAAGAAATCTCAGACCACGCCTTACCACCCGCAAGGGGACCCTCAACCTGAGAGGTTTAACATAACTTTGCTGAATATGCTGGGGACTCTGCCTACAGAGAAGAAACAGCACTAGGGAAATCATATTGCAGCTGTTGTCCATGCCTGCAACAGTACTGTAAGTGATGCTAATGGCTATTCTCCATACTAACTCATGTTTGGAAGAGAAGCTCACCTTCTTATTAATTTAGCTTTTGGAACATCTGTTGACAATACTTCTTTGACTTCTCACCATGTTATGTTGAAAGCTTACAAAAGAATATGCAACAAGCATACGAGAAAGCCATGGAACATGCCTTGACCAGAGGATTACGGAACAAAAATAATTTTGACTTAAAAGCGAGAGTGCAAGATTTGCAGTCTGGAGATTGCGTGTTACTGAAGAACTTTTGGGTACCAGGAAAACATAAGCCGGCTAACCGATGGGGATCACAACCTTATGTCATCTGTAAACAGATTCTTGGGCTACCAGTTTATCAAATCAGACCTGAGGGAAGACAAGGGCCCTTGAACACGTGGCATCAACATCATTTGCTTCAATTGTCTGATGCAGTCAGAGTGCCTCCAGTGCCCCCTTCACCTCCTCAGAAACCAACTTCACCTAGGACTCGCTCACATAAACAAGTTTCTGCTCCCACTGTGTCGCAAGAGGAAGAGCATGAGGAAGAGGAAGATAGTGAGGATGAGTAAATAGTGCCCTTTTGGATGTGGCTTACAGAAACAGAGACTGATGCAAATATTATGGGAGAGAGTAGAGGAGGAGAGCTGACTAAAACAATATGAAGACTTCCCACTCTAGAAGTTAAAATCCTACCATCATTTAGGGAAGCTGATCAGATCAAGGTTTAGCATACCAGTCCAACTTCTGAGAGAGAGACAAGAGAATTGATCAGTTTTGCTGATGAGCCCTTGATATTGCCTGAACCAGATTACCCCTCAGAGACTGGAACATCCCTTATGGGTGGAGAAAACAGAGAATGTCAAATGCCTATCTCTGAACTCAGAGGAAGTAAATCTTTTTCCTCCACAGCTGAACTCTGAGCTGGCAGCTACGGATTTCCCTTTGGAGCCATGCAGTCCTGTTCATGCCCGAAGTCAAGCAGAGGACTCTGTTCAACCTTCTGAGAAGAATTCTCCCATTCGGCTAAGGTGAAATATTCATACTCCGAAGAGACTTACTTATGATACTTTAGGTGAGAACTCTGATGAACTGATTCCTACTATTAAAAGGCAAGCTCCCATGCCTAATCTCCCTACTATTAATTGGGTAGAGGGCTACTCTGCTCTGACCTCTGACACTGATGGATGGGACACGGCAATTGCCCTGGCCTGTTAAAAAAACGGATTTTGAATTGATTGAAGGTGTATATATATGGTTTCAGCAAAATCCAGAGGTTAGATTGTGGTTAATGTTATTATTGATCTGTTAAAGTGGTTGTATACCCTAAATTGCAACTTGCACCTACAGGTAAGCCTAGATTAAGGCTTACCTGTAGGTACAAGAAATATCTCCTAAACCTGCACGGTTTAGGAGATATTTGGAAAGAACGATTTACAACGTTGTCTACGGCGCATGCGCGCCGTAGACAACGGTACATAGAACGGGTTAATACCCATTCACATCTGCGGCTCACCGCAGTTGAAGTGCCCCGCGCGCATGCGCGGCGCGACGTCTTTGCTGCTCTGGCCAATCACAGCGCTGCAGCGGCGCTGTGATTGGCCGGAGCGCCGATACCCAGAAGAGCGATGGCTGCGGCTGGAGGGGGAGAAGAAGACGGCGTCGGGGGCCCCGATCTAAGGTAAGTGATGCATAATGAGCTAGTATGCTAGTCATACTAGCTCATTATGACTTTCTCTTGCAGGTAGTTTAAAAAAAAAAAAAAAGTTTACCTGGGTATACAACCGCTTTAATAACCCCTTTCTTCCATAATTTTTGAATAGTTTAATGTCTCTGCCTTATTGGGGACCAAAGAATTCAATTGGGGGAAATGCAGCCAGGAACTGGCTATTACGCCTGCCATTCAGGGACAGTGTATAGCATTATTAAAGTGGGGTTGTCTCTCTCTAGTGTTGGCTTGGACTTCCTGTGTCATTTCCTTTTAGACGTGTAGTTCCGAATGCTGAATTTTTATTCCAGCAGGACTGGCCTGAACTACCACTACCAGAATGCTGAGAAGAGGAGAACAGACTGATATGAGAGGATATAAAAGGCCTGGCAGAGGCCTACATCGCTCTCTTGGGATGCTGGCTTTGATCTACTAGCTGGAGCTCTGTGTCAGTGAGAGCTGCTGCTGATTTGTGGCCTGTAAAGAGGGTAGTTTCCCTGCTGCATCCAGAGAGACCCCTGCGGACAGCATCGCTTCCCATCCACAGTGGACTGGAGGCTGATACAGGTCTTCCAGCGACGCCTGCACTTCAGATTCGGGTAGGCCGTGGTGGAGTGAAATGGAGTCTACCAGCAGCTTCTGTAACCAGTGTGGTGAGCGGGCATTTGCCCATTTCGATTCTGTTAAGACCCTGCATATAGACATCCCTTATCCAAACCAGCTTTCTGGTACTTGTGGTGCCACTGGAAGTTCATATACTCTATACTGTATGCAGACATCTATATCCTGTTCACATCTTTATCACCACCAATCTTATTGGATACAAAAATATTCCAGCCATATAAGAAGAGTGTGAAGTAAAATAAAGATACACCAAATTTTCTATACCCTATCATCAAGGATTACCCTATTCTTAACCTTTCAAGGCTAGCTGAAGATTTTCCAGATTTCAAGGAGTAACACTAACCCTTTTATCCTCTCTTTATTCACTCAAGTGACCAAAGTTGTTGTAACACAAAGGGTCTGCTCTCATTTTCTCTGAAACTCTATTTAAAGGAGCCAGACAATTTAAACACCAAGTCTGCATAATGTTTGTCATGTTGTACTGATGTTAATTGCCTGTAGGTTGAGGAAATAGAGGGGAGTGAACCTGACATAGTAAATCAAGTGTCAGTTCCCTACCCTTTTGCTGACCTGTTCACATAGGTTACTGTGACCGAAATAGGGTCTGGCACAATTTGAGTAATTTTTGTGTTTATTAACAGTCCTATATTGTTCAGATAAAAATACCTTTGCTATTTACAGTGTTATGTGTTACACTTTTATGTGTCCCCTTTTCCACAGTAAACAAACAAACTGTCTCACTGGTATTGTGAAAGTTTCTTATTATAGGTGACAGTTGGTAAAAAAAATACCGAACCTAGGGTGTCAGAGGTGATGGAGGATTTGCAGGGTCTGGATAAACCAGTGTGGTATAGATTCTATTAGCGGCCCTCACGAGGGTAGTGCTACACTTGAATGGGATGTGTTTGGCGGGCTTGCTGCCCATCGATCATGACATGTTGGGTAGATTTTGCCATGGGTGTGAAGCAAAGTAAATACCCCTGTCGACTGCCATTTGAATCTTAAGGGGGGAGGGGGGGGATTTGGCCCTGGACTTCATCCAGACCAGCCCACTTTAATTTTGCAAACACGCACAAAAACAGTATATAAACTATACTCAATTGCCAACCAATAACAGTTACTGTAATGCTACCCATATTGCTGTCCTTTTAACATGGTGACATAAGCTGACACCTATGCAAAACAAATGTGCAAAGTTGCTTTCACCCTGCTAAGAGGACAGCAATAGGGTTGGCAATACAGTGACTGTTATTAACAGGGGGTGGGGCACAGGATATGCATTGTACATGTCTTCAAGCAGCTTCAGATAAACACTTTTTTTTCCACTCCCCTCGATCTCTGCAGCAGCATGAGGCTCTGCAGTTATGGACAGTGTATCCTGTGTACCTATTGGCTAAGAAGGGAGCAAGAGGTGGAGCAGCTCACCTTCTGCTGCCTCCTCAGCCAATGAGTAACTGAAAGGCTGTTAAGTCCCTCCCCCTAACATCTCCCGAGTTCCAGCCCTGCACGCTTACTGTGCTTACTATGTGCGCTTCTCCTGCCCTATGTCTCCTCCGGCTCATCTCTCCTGCACACTTCCTGGGTGCTCAAGCCCAGTACATGTTTATCGGCTCCCCCCCCCGATGGCGTCCCTGTAGGCAGCACACCAGTGCTCAAATGAATGGCTGCGAGAGCCATTACTTTCACAGGCCGGCCCACTGAGCCATCAGCCCAGCGGGAAACTCCTGGTAGTTCCGATGGCCAGTACATGCCTGGTTCTGGTTGGTAAAAATTGCCCCCAACTGCATGTCTAAATAAGACCTAACATGCATGTTATCATGTATTTTGCTATTTTGAATGGGCTGCCAAGGCATCATAATGCTCATAAAAATATGTCCTGCACTATCTTTTGCAATGCTTCACAGCTCATGGAACATTCACTATTACACATTGTGGTGCACTGTAGCAAACTATTGTATATATGTGTGCCAGGATGCAAATAAGAATGAATTTCAATGTATATTTGCACTTTATTGACCATGTCCACTTTCCACACTATACACACTGGGTTTCCTTCTTAACCACTTGCTTACTGGGCACTTAAACACCCTTCCTGCCCAGACCAATTTTCAGCTTTCGGTGCTCTCATACTTTGAATGACAATTACTCAGTCATGCAACACTGTACCCAAATTATTTTTTTGTCCTTTTTTTCCCACAAATAGAGCTTTCTTTTGGTGGTATTTGATCACCTCTGGGTTTTTTATTTTTTGCTCTATAAATGAAAAAAGACCAACAATTTTGAAAAAAAAACAAATTTTTCTTTGTTTCTGTGATAAAATTGAGCAAATTATTAATTTTTCTCCATAAATTTTGGCCACAATTTTATACTGCTACATATCTTTGGTAAAAATAACCCAAATTAGTGGATATTATTTGGTCTTTGTGAAAGTTACAGACTCTACAAACTGTGGTGCGAATCATACAAAATTGATCACATCTGATGTACTGGTGACCTATCTCATTTTTTGTGACCGGAACAAGCCAGGAAAGTACAAATACCCCCAAAATTACCCCTTTTTAGAAAGTAGACATTCCAAGGTATTTAGTAAGAGGCATGGTGAGGTTTTTGATATTGTAATTTTTTTCCCACACTTCTTTGCAAAATGAATTATTTTTTTATTTTTTTCCACAAAATTGTCATTGTAATGGGTTATTTCTCTCACATGGCATGTGTATACCACAAATGACACCCCAAAATAAATTCTGCTACTCCTCCTGAGTATTACGATACCACATATGTGGGACTTTTCCACAGCCTGGCCACTTAGAGAGGCCCAACATGCAAGGAGCGCCATCACGTGTTCTAGGAGCATAAATTACACATATAAATTGTTGACTACCTATTACACTTTTATAGGCCCTGGAGCACCAGGACAATGACACGTGACACTGACGGGGCACGGATGACAGGTGGCACTGATGACACGTGACACTGATGTGGCACTGATGACAGATGGCACTAATACGGGGCACTGATGACACGTGACACTGATGACAGATGGCACTAATACGGGGGCACTGATGACACGTGACACTGACAGATGGCACTAATATGTGGCACTGCTGACAGATGGCACTTATACGTGGCACTGATATCATGTGGCACTAATACGTGGCACTGATGAGAGATGGCACTAATACGTGGCACTGATGACAGGTGGCACTGATACGTGGCACTGATGACACGTGACACTGATGACAGATGGCACTGATACGTGGAATTGATGACACGTGCCACTGATAACAGATGACACGTGATACTGACAGGTGGCACTTTTGACAGATGGCACTGATACGTGGCACTGATGACAGATGGCACTGATATGGCACTGATGACAGATGGCACTGACGTGGCACTGATGACAGATGGCACTGACGTGGCACTGATGTGGCACTGATGACAGGTGGCACTGGGGACAGGTGGTACTGGGGACAGGTGGCACTGGCAGATGGCACGGATGGCACTCTGGGGACAGGTGGTACTGGGGACAGGTGGTACTGATGACAGGTGGCAGCGAGGACAGGTGGTACTGGTGACAGGTGGCAGCATGGCAGCGGGGACAGATCCCTTTATTTTTATTTTTTTTACTTATGGCGCACCGGCGCCGTTCATCTCTCCCTCCTCACACGCTGTCTGTGTGAGGAGGCAGAGCGGCGCTGACAGATGATCTCATATGTTTGCATATGCAAACATATGAGATCATCTATCATTGGACAGCCCGATCTCGCTGTAAACGGCCGCTGTGATTGGCCGTTTACAGCGATCTGTGACCGGCTGTGTCCGACGGACACGGCCAGCACAGAACTTCCCCGATGCGCGCTCTCAGGAGCGCGCATTAGGGAAGTAAACAGGAGGACGTCCAGGGACGTCCTCCCTGCAGGAAGCGTCCGCGCTTCAGCCGTCTTTCGGCTATAGCGCGGGCGCGTAGTGGTTAATCCTCTCAACGTGTCAATTCTTTACAAAAAAATAAAAAAGTTTTTTTTTGTACGCCCACAACAATGTAATGGGCAATGTTACATACTTCTGACCACTGCACTGCAATGTGACTACAATTCAACTTATTATACTGTTAATGGTTTCAATATAACATTACATCTTTCATTTTATAACTAAGCTGGGCTCAGAATGATAGTCTTTTCTATTTATTAAGGAAGGCTGCAGGGTAGGCTGTACAGAGGACAAGAAAGTGTTTGCCTGCCTTCAGTCTGGTCTGACAGAACACGCAGCCTGTTATAGTATCACAGCCTGGATACATATATGTCATTTGCTGCTGTTCCTGTTGTCTGGGATTCCTGGACCAGATTGACCTCCTTTCTATATGGACTTCTCAAGCTACCAAGTTTTTGAGCCACAAAGTTGATGTGTGCCTTGGGGGCCAAAGGCTTTGCAAATTCAAGCACTTTCTCCAGCGTTGCCTTCATCTTTATTTTGTTATTATGATGGAAAATAAATTGTGTTTTTGGTTACAGAAAATACTTGCATGTGTTTTTCTTCCAATAGCAAATATAAAAATTTTTGGGTGAGTAGGCAGGTACATTTCAAAAATACAATGTCAAAATTAACAAGGGACACCAACAACAAACAGGTTTACAAATAATACATAGCGGTATTGTGGAAACGTGACATAAAAAAATAAATGACAATTGCGCGGTCATACAACACTGTACCCAAATTACATTTTTATCATTTTTTTCCCCCAAATAGAGCTTTCTTTTGGTGGTATTTGATCATCTCTGCGATTTTTTTTTTTTTTGTTAAGAAAATTTAAAAAGACAGTAATAAAAAAAAAAAAATGTTGTTATAAAAATTTAAAATGGGTAATTTTTGTCCGTCATTGATGTACGCTGATGAGGCGACAGTGATGGGCACCGATAGGTGGCAGTGATGGGCATTGATGGGTGGCAGTGATGGGCACTGATGGGTGGCAGTGATAGGCAGCACTTTTAGGTGGCACTGATTGGCGGCACTGGTGGGCATTGATAGGTGGCACTTGTGGGCATTGACAGGTGGCATACATGAGGCATAATTGCCTCGGACTTTTCGGGACCGATGTCCCTTTAAGATGAGCCGGTGATCGGCTTTTTTTTTTTTTCTCCTCCGCTGTCAGCGTGAGGAGAAAAAGAAAACGATCACCAAGCTTTTGTTTTGATCATGTGATCAGCTGTCATTGGCCCGGACCCGCCCCTTACTAGGATTGCTGATCACCCGAGTCTCAGTGACTCAGCGACTCAGTGACCTGTGGGCACACGCAGGGAGCATGCACGGAGGAGGCCGTCATATGACGGCCTCCCGGGAATTGAGATCCGCGCTGTGGCCATCATTCGGCCATAGCGCGAATGTCAAGTGGTTAAAGAAAAAAAAGGACTTTAAAAAAAAAAAACATATATATTATGTAGATCTGGCTTAAATTCTAATAAAGATTATTCAGGAGATACCTAGAAATAATAAAGAAATAGGTTTGTGATAACTCTGTGTGAATATGAGCAGCAAAACAACTTAATTCTTCTAGCATTATAACGAAGAGAATGCGTGGCATTGAACAATTTAAAAATTTGCAGTGTGAAGAATCTGCTATCTCCATTATGAGCGCTAGTTTTACCAGACCTAGTGGTTCCGTCTCGTACTGGATTCTGAGCATGCGTGATTTTTGGCGTGTCGGAATTGCATACACACGATCGGAATTTCCGATAGAAAGTTTTTCCGTCGGGAAAATTGAGAACATGCTATCAATTTTTGGCAGGCGGAAATTCGGACAGCTGGTGGTGGTCATCCTTCCTCCCCAGGAGTCAATGTTCAAAGCTATCTGATTTAATTCTGGGTGGGTATACAATTTATATACGTTATTATCAACCAATCATTGCATGGAACATGGGAGTGATTAATACAGAGGTGTTGACACTTACCTTATAGTGGATTTCGAAACGACGAGAGCGGCCTCTTGCACGGTCCCGGTCCTAGCACCCCTGGAGGTTAAGACAGGAACTGCTAAGGCAGCGAAAGGGTGCAGGTGCCTGCAGACAGGTGGTTGAAGATCAGCACTGACACCAAGTAGGCTCTTCATTTAAATAGAGCGCCGTGCTCCATGATTTATTGGCGTGTCCCCCGTTCATGTGGGTGCGCCAGCGCGCATGCTGGGTCCGGGACTCGTTCGTTCTTGCCTACGACTTGGCGCACACACGTTCGTATTGGAGGAACGAAGATTGATGGCTGGTATGCGGGAACGAACATTTGTTACGATGGTTCTCTGACATTGTCCCCTCCTTAGGGGCAGCCTCCGGATGGATGCCCATCTGAGCCATCTTTTCCGGATGGGAGCGATAAAAGGCTTGTATAAGTCTTTGAGCATGGAGGTTTGTCTCTGGCTCCCAGTAATTTTTCTCTGGACCAAAACCTTTCCATTTTATTAGATATTGATTCTGTCCCTGCCTTCTCCTGCAATCTACAATGGTCTTGATCTCAAACTCTTCTTCTCCATCCACCATTATAGCTTCTGGGGGTCTCACTTCATGACCCGGAAAGGTATTTGCCACGTCGTGTTTCAGTAGGGAGGTATGAAACACAGGGTGGATCTTAAATGAGTCAGGGAGTTCAATTTCAGACGTCACTGGGTTAATCTTTTTCTTGATTGGAAAAGGTCCCAAGTATCTATGTCCCAGTATCCTGGATGGACATGCCAATTTCAGATTTGCTGTTGAGAGCCACACAGGGTCGCTGGCCTTCAAATCCAGTTCCCCTCTCCTCCTCCTGTCGAAGAATTTCTTATTATCTTCTTGTGCCCTGGAAATAGTATCTCTCAGCACCTGGTTATTGGTAGCAAGGAAGTTCAATCTGTCCTGGACAGCTGGCAAGGGAGAGTCTGGAATTAGTGTTGGTAAGAAAGAGGGATAAAACCCATAATTGGAGAAGAAGGGTGATTGGTTGGTGGCTGCATGGGCAGAGTCATTAAATGCAAATTCTGCCAAAGGCAGTAATGAGGCCCAATCTTCCTGGGTAAAGGAGGAGAAGCAGCGTAAGTACTGTTCTAGCGTCTGGTTAGTACGCTCTGTCTGCCCATTGGTCTGGGGTGGTAGGCTGAAGAGAAACTGAGGTTGATACCCAAGGCTTCGCACAGTGCTCTCCAAAATCTTGAAGTGAACTGCACTCCACGATCAGAGATAATGTCACTAGGAATTCCGTGCAGTCTAATTACTTCTTTAATGAAAGCTTTGTCAGTCTCTGTTGCTGATGGGGTCCCTTTCATTGGGATAAAGTGTGCCATCTTGGAGAGGCGATCAACCACCACAAAGATGGATGAAAATCCCTCCGAAGGGGGAAGCTCCACGATAAAGTCCATGGCAATTTTATCCCAGGGTCTTTCGGGAATAGGCAATGGTCGTAGTAATCCCCATGCTTTGCTTTTATTATTCTTGTTCCTGAGGCAGGTTGGGAAAGAACTGACATATTTCCTGCAATCCCTTGCCAAGTTAGGCCACCAGAAATGTCTGGTGGACCAGGTCCATGGTCTTGAATCCCCTGAAATGGCCAGCCAAAGGGTAGTTATGGCATGCCTGCACGATAATGGTGCGCAAATCTTGTGGTATGAAAATCTTATTATCCTGCCAATAGAGTCCATCTTTTTCCTGCAGGTTTGTATCTGGAGGCAGGGAGGCTGCCCTGGATGCTTGGCGCATCTGTGACATCAAATCTGGTTGTGTTAGTTGGAAATTTCCAGCCTGGGGACAGGATGGCCCCTACAGTGTTTTCCGAGGCATGTAGGGAAGGGCAGGATCGGGATGCTTCAATATCGGAGCGGATGTAAATAGACTCTTTAATTTGTCAAATGCAACCTGGGCTGGTTCTGTTTCTTTGTAAGGTGGGTGATGGGTGTAATGATACCGGAGAAGTCTTTAATGAATTTTCTGTAAAAATTGGAAAAGCCGATGAAGCATTGTACCCCTTTCTTATCGGTTGGAGGTGACCAGGAAATTATAGCTGAGACTAGGGATGAGCCAAACACCCCCCAGTTCGGTTCGCACCAGAACCTGCGAACAGACCTAAACTTTGCGTGAACTTTATAACCCTATTAAAGTCTATGGGACTCGAACGTTCAAAATCAAAAGTGCTAATTTTGGGGCGTGGCCTGGCACCGGAGCGAGATGGCCGCTTAGAGAAAGAGCTCCGCCATCCAGGGAAACTAAGAAGCCCTAGCAGCAGCCTGAAACCTCCATCCAGCCCTACAAGATGACTGCCAGGAGTCACTCGTCCTCCCGCTCGCAGCTGGACCCCGCAACGCAACTGAGCAGGAACATCCCGGCCATGTTCCGGACCTGCCAGACGGAGCCGCAGGCCGCATCTCAAGCCGGGGACTGTAGTTACACAGGAGGCGCGGCCGCGCCCGCACCGCCGCTATCACAGTCACCCCCCACACATCCATCGCCTTTCCTATGTCTGGCGGACCTGCAGAGTGTGGCGGCTGATATCAAAAACACCCTGACAGCAGCCATCTCGGACCTCAGGAGCGATATCAAAGCGGTCGCAGCAAGAGTAGAACACGTGGAGGAGGCGGCCATGACACACGGAGCGGCACTGAACCAGGTACAGCAAGTATTAAATGTACATAGCCAACACCTTATCGATATGCACAGGCATATGGAGGACCTTGATAACAGGGGGCGCAGGCGTAACCTGCGGGTCAGGGGGATCCCCGAAACTGTAGAAGGCCCCCAACTCCAAGCGGTGATATGGGCTATCTTTAATACCCTCCTGGGCAGACCACCAGATTCCCCTGTGGAGATGGAGCGTTGCCATAGAGCCCTGCGGCCTAGAGGGAGAGACACTGACCCACCCAGGGACGCGGTATGCTGCCTAGTCAGCTTTACACAGAAAGAGGAGATACTGCGCCTGGCCCGCAACCACGGCAACCTAGAGCACGAGGGGGCACGTATCCAATTGTTCCAGGATCTGTCTGCCATTACATTACAACATAGAAGAGACCTCCGGCCCTTACTACAGGCTCTGAGAGATAGGCACATCCCTTACAGATGGAAGTTCCCGTTCTGCCTGCAGGTGACAAATGGCAACCGCACGGCTCAACTGAGAACACCAGCAGACCTTAGGCCCTTCTGCGAGAGCCTGGGCATCCCAATGGTCCTTGTACCTGAATGGTACGGAGCCTTCATGCAGCAGGAGCCCTGGATCCCCACACAGCCGAGCGGGACCCCGAGACCCCAGAGGAGCAGACAGCGCAGGCGCAGGTCCTCGGCTGACACCTCGCCAAGACGCAGGGGAGACATGGAAACTGACGAGAGCCCGCGAGCATCGCCATCCTATGCGCGACGCAAGACGGACCACTGACACAGCACAACTAAAAGTTTCAAGCTGGAGACACAGAAGACACCTATCCCTTTGCATAAGCCACGACACACTCCGTACGGTGAGCTGGACACCATCCGCTGGCAGAGTCCTACATTACGCTAGCCCACAGGAGTAGACATCTGGGGCCCCACTTTGTTGCTCGCAAACTGTGCTGGACGTCACTCATTGATGCGTGCTGATGGGGGCACCCCTAACTCCCCATGGCTGGTTCAACACTCCCGTAGACGAAAATCCCTGCTGAATAAAGAGACAGGTGACCTCAAGATGGTTCCTTGCACTGGAACGCAACGAAAGCACGAGATCGCCTACACAGATCTGCCTTCTCACCAGGTTCTACCCCTACCAGGAACCTACCTACAGCTGTATAAGGTGGACCGCTCCGCAACAGTTGCTGGGGAAGAGGCATATGCTTCCCACCCCCATCTTTTGGTCCTGAATTTTGAATTTTTATTTTTTATTTTTTTATTATTTTTCTGGCGCACCCGCTGTACAGGTACTTTTTCCTATACTTGTTGCCATACCAAGAGATGGTCACCTAGCTAGCCTAACTTTCGGTACTGTCTGAGGGCACTTACCAGGTCTACCATGGGGTGCACAACATGCACATGAGCACACGGGCCACAAATGACTGTATGTGTCAGGGCACTAGTGGTTGTTCCATCCACGGAGTTCCGGGCCTAGACGGCCCGTCGCTGCGGCTCCCCGCGCCTCCACATTTTCTTGGGGAGACGAGGGGAGTAGGGGAGATCAGACCGGAAGTCTTGCATATGCGGTCTGGGGCCCAGTGGATGGTCCCCCCCCTCACAATACGGTGACTATGCATTAGGGATAAAATGGGAGAGGAAAGTGTCTTAGTCTGCAGTTATATTGTTCCAATGACAACTTGTAATATTGGGCCTATATAGTTACTGTTTCTGGTTTTATTCTGTTCTTAGAGGGCGAAAAATGCCTCCCGGCGGGCTTCCTCTCACTGATGCCCCGCTGGAGAAGTGGAGTACTGGGAGACGGGATCCCGGGGTCGGGAGGGAGGGAGATTCCTCTCGCTGCCGACCCCTCTGGTATCTGTGCCGCGGGAGATCCTTGGCTGTGACAGCAGCTTGGATACTGGGGGGGCCGGTTCCCGGGGGCATCGCCGTCAGGGATGCGACCGGGGTCCGAGACCCCCCACCTACCCGAAGCATTGTTCTCGGGGATGTTGATGCACGAGGAGGTATGTCAGCCATACCTATTCCTGCATGGCCTTAGTTGCCTGGTTAGAGGGCCACATCCTGTTTTTACTTGATTTATATGTTTAGATTGCTTATGTGTCATAACAAAGGTTCCGTTAGAACTATGTACAACATCTTTCTCCCTTATGTTACATTAAGACAGTATAGGGGCGGAAGACTGAGGTGACTCCCCATCTTGGACTGGGGGGAGTAGCAGTGGGCTCCCCCCACGCAATTGTGCACAGGTTTCACGCATTTTGGCAGGCGCCTGAGCCTGTAACCCTGGATGGCCGGAAATGGATATTTCCTAGGTCCCGGTGTTAGGTTACACTCCCACCACAAGGAGGCAGGTATCCACCTTGTACTCAGCCGGCGGACCCCTACCCTGTTCCTGTATCCCCCCAGGAACCCCCCTTAGGTAGACCAGCCGGTCTGCTTCTACCTCCGGTAAACACCTTGAGATCCCCATTAAGGGGTGACGTTTCTATTATCAGCCCCTAGTCAGTAGAGGCTCGCTTTCATCTCTTCTCTTCTCTCTCGCTTTTCTCCTTCTCCCCCCTGTCCCCTCTATTGGTGTCTCCCACCGTCCCTCACCCCTTCTTCCTAAACCCAGTGCCCCCTTCCCTCCTAAACCCCTCTCACCCTCTCCCCCCTCCGAACCTAAGACTTGTGCTCAGTACACCCGGACAGACTGGGGGAGGCACAGCCAAACAAAGGTACCATGTCCTCAGTACAGCAAGCGACCACCCCCCTGACCCTTAAGGTATACTCCCTAAATGCGAAGGGTCTTAACACCCCGGAGAAACGGAGCAGTGTCTTAGACGAAGCCCATCGCCTTAGGGCCCAGGTATTGTTTCTGCAAGAAACACATTTCAAATCGAGTTCCGTTCCCCGCTTAACCAACAGCAGATACCCAGTGGTCCATCATGCGACCTGCCCTGATTCCAAAACCAAAGGGGTCTCAGTAGTAATGGCCAAATCATTCCCATTCCAGCTCACAGACCAAGTCCTTGATCCTGAGGGCAGGTTTATATTTCTGAAAGGGACCTGGAAAGACAGACCGATCACGTTGGCAAACATTTACTGCCCAAACGCCAGACAGGTGTCCTTCCTAAAAGAGATTTTAGTCCAACTAACCCTGTTCAAGGCGGGCCTACTGATCCTAGGGGGAGATTTCAACATGGCGCTCAACCCGCTCCTAGATACATCCTCAGGTACATCATCCATACCCTACGCAGCCCTACGTCAAGCGAAGTTGGCGCTATCATCCCTTGCACTACACGACTCCTGGAGGACGCTCCACCCCCAGGAGAAGGACTTCACATTTTTTTCGCCCCCGCACAACAGGTATTCTAGACTTGACTACTTGTTCATACCCCAGACAGACCTGTCCTACCTACAAGACGCTACGATAGAGAACATGTACATCTCGGACCATCATCCCGTGACCCTGACCTTACAGTTCCCACAGTGGGAAACAAAGACCAGGACCTGGAGACTGGACGCCTCTATTCTTACGGACCTAGGAGATGTGGCGAACATTACAGAATCCATGACAGAATATTTCCAACAGAACGACACCCCAGACGTGTCCCCTATGACCCAGTGGGAAGCACATAAATGTGTCATCAGGGGTAAGCTCTTAGCGATCACGGCAAGGAGAAAAAAGGCACACCAGGCCCTGTTGAAGGAACTGACCGACAAAATAACCCTTTTAGAAGCCCAACACAAGCGTTCGCTGGCAGTAGGTGTAGCCCGGGAACTAGCTGATACAAGGGCGACGCTCCTAGAGGAAATTTTTAAACGGACGCGGAAAAGACAGGTCTTATCCCAGAAACTCTTCTATGAGCAGGGAAATAAACCAGGTAGACTGCTAGCCAGATTCACTCAAAGACGTACTCTTGCCAATACAGTCCATCATGTTACTAACGCCCAAGGTCTAGTCCACTCTAAAAATGAGGATATTGCCAAGCAATTCAGCACATTTTATAGCAACCTCTACAATATAGAGCTCAAAGAAGGTAGGCCCATTTCGACAGAGGCCAGGCGGGAGCTCATGAGAGACTTCCTAAGTAAATATAGCCCCCGACCATTGTCCACCCCCGACTGGCAAGCTCTAGAGGAACCCCTTTCCATAGAGGAGTGGGGGAGGGCACTGAAAGCCATGAAACCGGGCAAAAGTCCGGGTCCTGACGGCTTCTCCGTCCAATACTATAAATGTTTTGCCGAAATTTTAGCACCCCGATTCTTGAAGGCCTTCAACACATTAGCGCACACTCCAGCTAAGTCTAATAGCCTACTCGAGGCCTACATCACAGTAATCCCCAAGGACAATAAAGACCCGACTGACGTAGCAAACTACCGACCCATATCCCTCCTGAATGTCGACGTCAAATTATTCGCTAAAATCCTGGCCACTCGACTATCTGTCTTCGTTCCGGCATGGGTGGGATTGGACCAGGTAGGCTTTGTCCCTGGACGCGAGGCCAGGGACAACACCATCAAGGCCCTCAACCTACACCACTGGCTCACGTCCACGGGAAGGGAGGGGTGCTTTCTCGCTATGGATGCGGAGAAGGCGTTCGACAGGGTGGCATGGGACTACATGGAAGCGGTCCTGGAAACCCTTGGCCTGGGAAGCAGAATGCGAGCACTCATTAAAGCACTGTACACCGGACCCGGAGCCAGAGTCCGGGTCAACGGCCACCTGTCGGACGCCTTCCCCATCCGTAATGGGACCAGACAGGGATGCCCCCTGTCCCCCCTGCTATACATCCTCACGCTGGAACCCCTCCTCCGATGTATTAGGGCACACCCAGACATAAAGGGAATTGAGGTGCATCAGAGGGAGTACAAAATTGCCGCATTTGCGGATGACATTTTGCTCTTTCTCTCGTCCCCTCTGACGTCGTTGCCCAACCTAATGCCAGTCCTAGATCAGTTTAGGAACATTTCGAACCTGAAAATAAATTTCTCAAAGTCATACGCTCTAAACATATCCTTGCCCCCCACAATAGTCAAAAGTTGTCAGGACAACTTCCCATTTACCTGGAAATCAGATGCGATAACTTATCTGGGTATCCAACTTCCGAGTAAACTCAAAGACCTATATGATAGCAACTTCCTCAAAGAACTGAAGCTCATTCAACAAGACTTGCTTAAGTGGGACGCCCCTACTATCTCCTGGTTCGGTCGGGCAGCTATCTTAAAAATGACGGTACTACCCCGTCTACTGTATAAGTTACAGACAATCCCGATACGCCTCCCGCCCTCCTTTTTCACCACTTATAAACGCATGTGCAGACACTTTATCTGGGGGGCTAAGGCAGCACGTATAGGGTGGGCAAAATTGGTACTCCCAAAATCGGGGGGTGGGATTGGGCTCCCAGACCTGCAGAGGTACTACTGGGCGGTACATCTAAGCCGAGTAGTTGACTGGAAATTACATATCAAGTGCAAAGGATGGGTACTTCTGGAAAAACTGATTGCGAGAACGGAATTGCAGTACTCCCCATGGCTACCGAAACCGCATGCGACACAGGAGGCCCAATCCCACCCGCTGATTGGAGCGACTCTATATGAATTTGACAGGGCCTGTAAAACACACTCACTCTCCTCGCAAATCTGCCCAATTACGCCAGTGAAAGGCAATCCAGCCTTTCCCCCGGGATTGGAAAGTGGATTCCTCCATGCTGAATGGCCACGCACAGAGATGTTGGCCAAACATTTCTTCTCCAGGGGTAGATTCCTCAGGCAGGGGGAACTGGCGGCGCTCTCAAATACGAAA
Source organism: Lithobates sylvaticus (assembly GCA_028564925.1). Taxonomy (NCBI): domain Eukaryota; kingdom Metazoa; phylum Chordata; class Amphibia; order Anura; family Ranidae; genus Lithobates; species Lithobates sylvaticus. The sequence continues at coordinate 72,128,027 of CM053035.1, forward strand.
ACATTCCCATTCTGGGCTTATCTGCAGCTAAAACATTTCTTAGACAATCCTTCCAACAGAGAGAGCTTTGCCAGAACCCCCACAATTCTGGAATCCTTGTGCTCTAGTTCCGCTCCCCAGACCCACCTGATCTCGGAGCTATATGCCACAATGTTTGGGGCACCATATACCTCCCTAGAGTCAGATCATGCTTACTGGGAATCGGAACTGGGCATAGAAATTGATGACAAGACTTGGGACCGAGTCCACCATTATATCCACAAAGGCTCAATGAACACCCACACACAGGAAAATGGGTTTAAAATCAAATCAAGGTGGTACAGGACACCGGAGACTATTCATAAATATGTGCGGACGGTCTCCGACCGATGCTGGAGGTGTGAGCGTGACTTAGGCTCGCTCCTCCACATCTGGTGGTCCTGCCCGCTAATTCTTCCGTATTGGCGTAAAATACATGAAACTGTACTGGAGATTTCCTCTCTTCCATTAGAATTCTCCCCGGCCCAATATCTCCTACATATCTCCAAAATACCACGTAGGAAATATCAAAAGTCAATCGCGCTACATATGATCAATGCAGCCAGATTGTGTGTCCCAGTCCACTGGAGATCAAAATCTCCCCCGTCCTTAAAAGAATGGGTAGCCAGGATGAACCAGATAGCAACAATGGAAGAGATGATTAGCACAGCCCATGATAGGATCGATACCTACTCTGCAATTTGGACACCCTGGCTTGATTATCGCCAGACGCAAAGCTGCCAAGACCTGATTCATAGCAACCCCCCATAGGACAAGATTGATTGAAAAGGACTTGAAACATCCAGAGGAGGGCAGTTGGTGGTGACCCCACCCCCTTCTCAGGCGAAACTGAAACAGTGCCTCCCCCAGCCCTTCCCTTATCCCCCCCCTTCTTTTTCCCATCACCTACTCTCCCCCCCCCCCCCCCTCTATCCATACCCTCCCTTACCTTTCCTCTCTATTCTAAATCTATTCCTCTTCTATACCTTCGGTAATACCCACGAACACCAAACGCTCCTGTATAGAGTGTCGACCATAATCCTAGGCGCTTCCCCGTCTTTAAAGTACCGGACACTACCAGTGGAAGCGACTCAGGTCACTAAGCAGATATGTCCCTCGCATCCACCATTAGTAATTAGGCCCAAAGGCCACCTTCACGGCGGCCGCTACGAAGCCGCGCCTCCCTGGCACCTCGTACTCCTGAACCAGACTCTCCCCCTGTTACAGGGAGATACAACTAGAAGCAGTTATATCCCCGCCAAGCTACACTGCCATGAGGGGCCGAATAACAGATCCACTCAGGGACTGTGGGTGCTAAACCATGAGATATAATGTTTTTGCATTGTCAGCCTATGTTGGTTGCTGTTACTGTGACCGTATCATTTAACCTGTGACACGACAAGTTGTACATGTACGCATCTTTCGCATTCTGTTGTGCTGTTTGATACTCTATTTTGTTATGTTGGAAAATCCTTAATAAAATCTTTATGGAAAAAAAGTGCTAATTTTAAAGGCTAATATGCAAGTTATTGTCCTAAAAAGCGTTTGTGGACCTGGGTCCTGCCATGTATCAATGCAAAAAAAAAAACATTTAAAAATGGTTGTTTTTTTTCAGGAGCAGTGATTTTAATAATGCTTAAAGTGAAACAATAAAAGTGTAATATTCCTTTAAATTGCGTACCTGGGGGGTGTGTATAGTATGCCTGTAAAGGGGCGCATGTTTCCCGTGCTTAGAACTGTCCCTGCACAAACTGTATTTTCTGCAGGAAAAAAAGTCATTTAAAAGCACTCACGGCTATAATGAATTGTCAGCTCCCCATAATACAGAGAACAGTCATTGAAAGTCATTGATTTAAAAAAAGGCGTGAGGCTCCCCCCAAATTAAATTACCAGGCCAGGTCTGGTATATATACTAAGGGGAACCCCGGGTCCAAAAAAATAAACAAGGGGACTTCCAGATCCCACCCCCCCTGTTTGAAATGGTAAGGGGGTACAAAAGTACCCCTACCATTTCACAAAGAAAGTGTAAAAAATTGTTAAGAAACACACAAACACTGTTGGGAAAAGTCCTTTTTTTTTAAAATAAACAAAAAAAATAAAAAATAAAGATTCCAGCGGTGGTAATCCACTCTTGCTATCCAGCGATGGCTGATCTCTTCTCCGGGGTCCAGTGATGGATGATCTCTCCCAATGGTCCAGCGCAGCGCATCCTGTCTCCACCGGAGACACTGCGGGAATCCCGACAGCCTGATAAGGTCTTAGCTGAGGAGGACGGGACCACCCTTCACCTGACCCGCCCCCCTCTGACGCAAAGGGGAAACCCAGGCTTCCCCAGTGATGTACGGGTGACCCCGCTCCCCTCTGATGTAACGCAGGTTTCTGTTTCATCAGAGGGGGGCGGGGTCACCCACACGTCACTGGGGAAGCCCGGGTTTCCCCTTGCGTCAGAGGGGGGCAGGGTCAGGTGACAGATGGCCCCATCCTCCTCAGCTAAGACCTGTCAGGCACCGGGATTCCAACAGTGTCTCCGGTGGAGACAGGATGCACTGCGCTGGACCATCGGGAGAGATCACCCATCGCTGGACCCTGGAGAAGAGATCAGCCATCGCTGGATAGCAAGAGTGGATTACCTGGAATCTTGGGGATCATCAAGATGTGTTGCGGAGAAATTGAGACGAGCTTTGATGTTCTTTTTGCTCAGCAGTGGTTTTCTCCTTGGAACTCTGCCATGCAGGCCATTTTTGCCCAGTCTTTTCCTGATGGTGGAGGCATGAACGCTGACCTTAACTGAGGCAAGTGAGGCCTGCAGTTCCTTGGACGTTGTTGTGGGGTCTTTTGTGACCTCTTGGATGAGTCGTCGCTGCGCTCTTGGGGTAATTTTGGGCGGCCGGCTACTCCTGGGAAGGTTCACCACTGTTCCATGTCACAATGGAATCCTTATTCTGTATCCATCTTCACACAATGTGAGTTTGACCATTGTAGCGTTTTTAACTTTACCATAATAAAGCCGAGTTACACTAGGGCGGCTTTGCGCTCTCTTCTTTTGTGTTTTATAAACCAATCAATATACGCTTATTGGGATTTTTTTTACCAAAAACATGTTGAGTTGCGTTGAGTTAAGAGGAATCTTAATATAGCGCGGTCTTCCCCCGAAGGGTCCCAACGCACATTTAAAAAAAAAAATAATAATTATTGGATGTGTTTTGTAGCAGAACGTAAAAAATATTGTTTTTTTTCAAAATTGTCTGATTTTTTTGTTGATAGCACAAAAAATTAAAACCGCAGAGGTGATCAAATACCACCAAAAGAAAGCTCTATTTATGAAAAAAAAGGACATCAATTTTGATTGGGTACAGCGTCACATGAATGCGCAATGGTCAGTTAAAATAATGCAGTGCAGTATCACAAAAAAATGAAAACATACCACAATTACACATATGCGCCTTATGTCTGAAAGGCAATGTTTGCATCCAACAAATCTTCTAGAATCCAACATGTAAGTCATAACACTCTAACACCTTTTTACTGCATGCATATTTACACCTACAAAAAAAAAAAAATGCAAACCTTAAATGTTACTTCAATTTGCACTGTTTTAATAAGCATCCCCAACACCTATCATATGTATGTGATAATCTTTAATTAGAAGGCACAGACTGAAGTGAGAAATCTCAGCTTAGGAATCATTATCATATTAACCCAGAGAATGAATATGGCAAACAAGTAACAGAAATTCTAAGGATTGTCATGAAATCTTCCATTTTATCCCTCAGTGAATATATCTCCATTTACTAAAAGAATTTGAAGGAACCTTTTTTGTTTGCATGTAACTGCATCATAGGAATGCAACTTGATATTGACTACCTTGTTTAATTTATTTTGTTTATTATATTTATGGGTTTGTTACCAATTTTATATGAGGCTGCCTTCGGGATATCATTTACTTAATGGTCTCTCATTGCTACCTTTTAATATAATTTCCACTAATTGATTACATTTTAATTATTTTTATCTATTATTATACATTTTGTTATTATGCCCTGTTCCGATAGAGGCCGCTGTGGTCCTCTATGATGAGTGTCCCCTATAAGAAATTTAGCCATCTTCCTGTTTCTTTTAGAGAGATAATTTGAGCTACCTGTTCACTGCAATGTGAATAAAATTGTACAGCGAATGCTCTAATTGTCATCATCTTTTTTGGATGAATTGGACAGTCATGAGATTTTTATATGCCCAGGTCCCAGTATCGTAATGGTATACGTGTATTAATTCACATAAGGACGCTAGCCCATTTAACTTGTGGTTGCATCTCTGTAACCACTCATTGTCGTTTTACTTATTGTTTTTTTTTAGATAGTGGAATCAGCTAAGATATTAAACCTTTTCTTTTTATGTGTGGGTATTGCCCTTTTTCAAAATGAAGTATTGTACACAGTGACTGCCCAAAGCTCAGAATGAGGCGTGGTTGCTCTTGATATTGTATTTATTGTGTCAGTACGCCGCCCGTGCCCCAGGACAACCGTCATTTGTGATGAAATGCGTAGGGAAGTGTGACGAGCTGATGTTACCGCGTTTGCGCAAGTCCCGGGAAGGAAAGGCTGCCATATCGAGCCGGACGTCTTTTTTCCTATATGCTTATTTTAACCATCTTGATGTACAGTGGTGTGAAAAAGTGTTTGCCCCCTTCCTCATTTCCTGTTCCTTTGCATGTTTGTCACACTTAAGTGTTTCGGAACATCAAACCAATTTAAACAATAGTCAAGGACAACACAAGTAAACACAAAATGCAATTTGTAAATGAAGGTGTTTATTATTAAAGGTGAAAAAAAATCCAAACCATCATGGCCCTGTGTGAAAAAGTGATTGCCCCCTAAACCTAATAACTGGTTGGGCCACCCTTAGCAGCAACAACTGCAACCAAGCGTTTGCGATAACATGCAATGAGGCTTTTACAGCGTCCTGGAGGAATTTTGGCCCACTCATCTTTGCAGAATTGTCCTAATTCAGTTACATTAGAGGGTTTTCAAGCATGAACGGCCTTTTTAAGGTCATACCACAACATCTCAATCGGATTCAGGTCAGGACTTTGGCTAGGCCACTCCAAAGTCTTCATTTTGTTTTTCTTCAGCCATTCGGTGGTGGACTTGCTGGTGTGTTTAGGATCATTGTCCTGCTGCAGAACCCAAGTTTGTTTCAGCTTGAGTACACGAACAGATGGTCGGACATTCTCCTTCAGGATCTCTTGGTAGACAGCAGAATTCCTAGTTCCTTTTATCACGGCAAGTCTTCCAGGTCCTGAAGCAGCAAAACAGCCCCAGACCATCACACTACCACCACCATATTTTACTGTTGGTATAATGTTCTTTTTCTGAAATGCAGTGTTCCTTCTACGCCAGATATACTTGGACACACACCTTCCAAAGAGTTCCACTTTTGTCTCATCGGTCCACAGAATGTTGTCCCAAAAGTCTTGGGGATCATCAAGATGTGTTGTGGAGAAATTGAGACGAGCTTTGATGTTCTTTTTGCTCAGCAGTGGTTTTCTCCTTGGAACTCTGCCATGCAGGCCATTTTTGCCCAGTCTTTTCCTGATGGTGGAGGCATGAACGCTGACCTTAACTGAGGCAAGTGAGGCCTGCAGTTCCTTGGACGTTGTTGTGGGGTCTTTTGTGACCTCTTGGATGAGTCGTCGCTGCGCTCTTGGGGTAATTTTGGGCGGCCGGCCACTCCTGGGAAGGTTCACCACTGTTCCATGTCTTCGCCATTTGTGGATAATGGCTCTCACTGTGGTTCGCTGGATTCCCAAAGCTTTGGAAATGGCTTTATAACCCTTTCCAGACTGATAGATCTCAATTACTTTCTTTCTCAATTGTTCCTGAATTTCTTTGGGTCTCGGCATGATGTGTAGCTTTTAAGGATCTTCTGGTGGACCTTACTGTGTCAAGCAGCTCCTATTTAAGTGATGCCTTGATTGTGAACAGGTGTGGCAATAATCAGGCCTGGGTGTGGCTAGAGAAATTGAACTCAGGTGTGGACAACCCCAGTTATAGTATGTTTTAACAAGGGGGGCAATCACTTTTTCACACAGGGCCATGATGGTTTGGATTTTTTTTCACCTTTAATAATAAACACCTTCATTTACAAATTGCATTTTGTGTTTACTTGTGTTGTCCTTGACTATTGTTTAAATTGGTTTGATGTTCCGAAACACTTAAGTGTGACAAACATGCAAAGGAACAGGAAATGAGGAAGGGGCAAACACTTTTTCACACCACTGTAAGTGCAACATTATTTTTACTAATAAACATTGAAAGGATTTTACACCATCAAAGCCTTATTTTTTCTTGGGGATTGTCAGCGAAATTTGGCTGTATGTAGAGCACACAGCCAAATCTCCTGCTTCTAATATAAGCACCCATTTCCGTCTTAATGATATAATGACTTACATTTAGATCGTATGTCTCCCCTTTACCTATCAACCCACTCATCCACAGACATCACCAGCATTCCTACATCCTCATGCCAGCCTGGCCTGGCTGCTTCTCAGCAGCCCCCTCTGGTTCCCCATTAAAGAGACATCACCATCATTCTTAAGTTCTCAAATCGGTCAGCAGTTCCTGAGCCGTGCATTTCTGCTTTTATTTACATATCAACAGGAAGCCACACCCTGGAGGGTTTGCCTCCAACAGCTAAACGCCTCCTACAAAGCTTGTGACCTCACAGGTGCAGCACAGGATGTGAATGACCATATAAGGACATGACACAGAATAAATGAATTAACAATACAGGATGCAGCAATACAGAGAAAGGTTGGGTCTTCACAGACAGTCAGACATTTGTATTCCTTCAAAAGAACCAATCACAGACATGTATACATTCAAATAGACTAGCAAACGGACATGTGCAAACCGACTAAATGATTCAATAACCAATGACTACAGTTCCTCATGGATGGGAGATTATCTGCAGGTGTACGTCATGGCACCCCAAAATGCTGATCAGGCATACAGGGGTGACAAAAGCACACATCCACTAAATTCGATAAATGTGTCTGCACGGTGAACAAATCCCCCCCCCCCAGACGATCGCTCCATGCATCGCACAGGGGCCCCTCGCTGGTGGACATGTCCTCACCCGGCAAACACCTCTCCCTCCAAACAGGAAGTTATCCACTACCTAACAGGTCTCAACCAGTGTCAGTCTGCCCCAGTCAGCTCTTTAGAGCGGGCTGGGATAGAACGAAAACTGGGGGACTCTTATGACAATACATATTAAAATACATCATAAAATTTTCCACAACAGGATCAACTGTGATCGGGCCTGTCTTTTGGTGGCAGAGGCTAGACAGCAGATTCCCTTGGAGGATTAAAGGCACTGGCTGGGTATATAGCCAAAAGCGGGAAGGACCTCCCATAATAGGAGGTCTTAAGGAGCTGGTAAGCGGACATTCTCAAGAGGTGGGGGCTTCCTTTCTGAAACTCACTTATCAATTTGGTGAAAATGTATAAGCACTGAGGGATTCATTGGATTTCCCATCACTAAATGGACTTTCGTTGTTTCAATATGTTTGCAACTGTTTGTCATTTTTGTGTAGCACAACTCTATTTTGGATGTTTTTGATATGTGCTGTGTGTATCTCACAGGAAAGTTGCTGTTTATATTGGTTTTTATATTTATTCACTGCTTAAATTGGCAGCGTTGTTTTATTTTCTCTTCTTTTTTTTTTACATGTTGATCTATGTAAAGTGTCATTCAACTCTACTGTTAATCTAGTTTGTCAATCGTGCAAGGTACTGTATACCAGTGTTTCTCAACCTTTTACAGTGAAGTACTCCTACAGATTTAAAAAAATGTCCTAAGTGCCAAATTAACACATTGACACAATCCCAAACTAACACACTTGCAGAAACGCAAATACCCACAAAATCCCAAATTAACAGACTGCCAGACACACACATCGCCAAATTAACACACTGGCAGACACACACACAATCCCAAATTAACACACTTGGAGACACACATATTCATAATCCCAAATTAGCACAGTGCAGACACACACACACATAATTCCAAAATATACACACTTGCAGACACACACATAATTCTAATTACACATACTGGCAGACAGACACAATCCAAAACTAACACACCTGGAAGCACACACACAGAATCCCAAAAGAACACACTGGCAGACACACACAAAGAATCCCAAATTAACTCACTGGCAGACCAGTGATGTAACTAACTGAGTTAAAATAAACTGAGTTACGTAACGCAGTTACTTTAGAGAGTAACGAGTAATGTAACTGATTACTTTTCCCCTCATGGTAACTCAGTTCCCATTACTTTGGCTTAGTTACCCCAATTACATCTACCACCACTAGATGGCAGTAGTGTAATTCCGGTGTCCTGCCGAAAAAGTTCCCCCGCCGGATAAGGACCAGGCGCAGCGCTTGCGCAGTACGAAGGACTACGGAGCTTCCGAAAATTGCCGAACCTAAACAGATCTGAGTGAACTCTACACCGCGCAGGCGCAGTTAACATGTAATTGTACGAGGTGATGCCGCACGCTCCCGATGCTCATGCTACTCTGCAAGGGGCGTCTATCGTGTAAGTAAGGGGCGGGTCTAGTATTACTGTAACCAAGGGCCGCATTTATTATTATCATTGTTATATATCGAGCTCTGCCCATTAATTTAACATTCGCCCTTTTCTGTAGCCATCCGCCCCTTACACGATATAATAATAATAGACCCGCCCCTTACACGATATAATAATAATAGACCCGCCCCTTACACGATATAATAATAATAGACCCGCCCCTTGCTTACACGCTATAACAGATCTGCCCCTTGGTTAGAGTAATAATAGAGCAGCCCCTTGGTTACACGATATATAACAATAATAATAAATGCGCCCCTTGGTTACAGTAATACTAGACCCGCCCCTTAGTTACACGTATAGAATATTTTAAAAAAAATTCAGTTACTTTGCTGAGTAACTAATTACTTTTCCAATGTAGTAACTGAGTTACTAACGCAATTACTTTTTGGGAGAAGTAATTTGTAACTTAACTAATTACTTTTTTAAAGTAAGATGACCAACACTGTGGCAGACACACATATAATCTCAAATTAACACAATTGCAGACACACACAAAGAATCCCAAATGAACACACTGGCAAACAAACGTATAATCCTACATTAACACACTCAGAGATACACACATAATCCCAAATTAACCTACTGGTAGACACACAAACAAACACATAATCCTAAATGAGTACACTGGGCACTGATGAAGCTGCACTGATGGGCACTGATGAGGCTGCAGTTATAGGTGGCACTGATGAGGCTGCACTGATAGGCAGCACTGAAGAGGTTGCACTGATAGGTGGCAGTGATAGGAGGCACTGATGGGCACCGATGAGGCTGTACTGATGGGCACTAGTGAGGCTGCACTGGTAGGGGGCACTGATGAGCCTGCACAGATAGGCGGCACTGATAAGGCTGCGCTAATAGGCAACACTGAAAGGAGGCACTAATAGAAGGCACTGATGAGGCTGCACTGATAGATGGCACTGATGGACACTGATGAGGCTGCATTGATAGGGGCACTGGTGAGGCTACACTGATAGGAGGCACTGATAGGGGGCATTGATGAGGCTGCACTGATAGGCAGCACTGATGGGCACTAATGAGGTGGCACTGATGAGGATGTACTGATAGGGGGCACTGTTGAGGCTGCACTAATAGGTGTCACTGATGAGGTGGCATTGATGAGGCTGCACTCATAGGAGGCCCCGATGGGCACTGATGAGGCTGCACTGATAGGAGGCACTGATAGGAGGCACTGATGGGCACTGATGAGGCTGCACTGATAGGTAGCACTGATAGGTGGCACTGATAGGAGACACTGATGAGCTCTGATAGGCGGCACTGATAGGAGACACTGATGAGCACTGGTAGGTGGCACTGATGAGACTGCACTGATGGGGGGCACTGATAATAGACACTGATGGGCACTCATAGGTGGCACTGATAGGAGACTCTGGTGAGGCGCCACTGATGCGGCTGCACTGAGAGGCGGCACTGATAGGCAGCACTAATGAGGATGCACTGATAGGGGACACTGATGGATGGCACCAATGAGGCTGCACTGATAGGAGACACTGATGAGGCTGCACTGATAGGAGACAGTGGCACTGATAGGCGGCACTGATAAGGCTGCACTGATAGGGGCACTGATGAGGCTGCACTGATAGCTGGGCATTCTGGGATGTGTAGTTCCTGAGCAGATACAGGAAAGTGACAGGCAGGACTCACATTACCTTTTTTTCCTGTCATCAGTGTGCAGGATTGCACAGTGGAGTCATCATCTGGACAAGTTCTTTACACAGGCAGAACATCTAAGGCGTGCTGGAGAGGGGGAGGAGCCGGGAGATGGGAGGACATGGGGCCACCTACCTGATCAGTCAGCCCTGGTCGGGGAAACAACTTGCGGCAGCGCAATGGGCTCCATTGATGACAGAACCCCGGGCAGCTGCAAGAAAGCTGCGCGAGGCGGGACTCAGGAGACACTGGGTGTACTCCCTGCCCTTGGTGCACGTACCCCCAGGGGTATGCGTACCACTGGTTGAGAAACCCTGTACTACACAGACTGCGCTATATACTCTGAACTGTATTATATATACTACATGGACTGCACTATATATTCTGCACTGTATTATATATACTACATGGACTGCACTATATCCGGTTCCTGACCGGCGCACAACGCTCCCGCGCCGGTCGGGACCCCCGTGAGGCCGGTCGCGGGTCCCACGGACTCGATCGCCACGGGTACAACCGCGATCGTCTCACGGGAAGGCTGAACGGGGAGATGCCGAAATAAACAGCATCTCCCGTTCTGCCTAGCAACTAGTGACGCCGATCTCTGCTCCCTGTGATTGGAGCAGAGATCAGCATTCACTAGCTGACAGCCACGCCCCCCACAGTAAGAAACACACCCCTAGGCATTCTTAACCCCTACACTGCCACCCCCTGGTTAACCCCTTCACTGCCAGTGTCATCTATACAGGAATCAATGCATTTAAATAGCATTGATTGCTGTATAAATGACAATGGTCCCAAAAATGTGTCAAAAATGTCCGAAGTGCCCGCCATAATGTCGCAGTCACAATAAAAATCGCTGATCGTCGCCATTACTAATAAAAAATAATTATTAATAAAAATGTTATCAAACTATCCCCTATCTTGTAAACGCTATAACTTCTGCGCAAACCAATCAATAATCGCTTATTGCGATTTTTTTTACCAAAAATATGTAAAAGAATCCGTATCGGCCTAAACTGAGGGAAAAAATATTTTTTATATATTTTTGGGGGATATTTATTATAGCAAAAAATAAAAAAAATAATGCGTTTTTTTTTCAAAATTGTCGCTCTTTTGTTTATAGCGCAAAAAATAAAAACCGCAGGGGTGATCAAATACCACCAAAAGAAAGTTCTATTTGTGGGAAAAAAAGGACGTCAATTTTGTTTGGGAGCCACGTCGCACGACCGCGCAATTGTCAGTTAAAGCGGCGCAGTGCCGAATCGCAAAAAGGGGCCTGGTCCTTTGGCTGCAAATTGGTCCGGTCTGAAAGTGGATATACTCTGCACTGTATTTTATATACTACACGTACTGCACTATATACTCTCCACTGTATTATATATACTATACTGACTGCACTATATACTCTGCACTGTATTATATGCACTACATGGACTGCACTATATACAGTACTCTGCACTGTATTATATGTCCTCCCTGGACTGCACTATATACTCTGCACAGTATTACATATACTATACTGGTCTGGTCTGGAGTGGTGAGTGGGGTTCCCCAAGGTTCTGTCTTGGGACCAATTCTATTCAACTCATTCATTCAACGACATAGAGGATGGGATGAATAATTCAGTTTTTGGGGATGACACAAAGTTAGGCAGAGTAATAAACTCTCATCAGGACATGAAAATTTAGCAGAATGACCTGAATAAAAAAAAGGAGTGGGCAGACAAATGGCAAATGAAGTTTAAAGTGGAGAAATGTAAAGTAATGCACTTGGGGTCAAAAAACATAAATGTAAAATATTCACTTGGGGGAGTCAAGAATGGAGAAAGATCTGGGGGTCCTAGTAGATGACAGGTTGTGCAACAGCATGCAATGCCAAGCTGTAGCTGCCAAAGCCAGCAGAATATTAGCATGCATAAAAAAGGGGATATACTCCTGGGACAAAACTATAATGCTGCCACTTTATAAAACTCTGGTTAGGCCTCATCTGGAGTTTTCAGTCCAGTTCTGGTCACCAGTCCTTCAAAGGGACGTGCTGGAGTTGGAGAGAGTCCAAAGAAGGACAACAAAACGAATAAGGGGACTGGAGGAGCTTAACCTCTTGGCTTCCACGCTATAGCCGAATGACGGCTACAGCGCGGACCTGAATTTCCAAGAGGCCGTCATATGACGTCCTCCCCATTGCCCCTGCAGGGTGCGCGCTGTGATCACTGAGTCCCGGCCCCTTACCACGGGATCAGCTGTCAGCCAATGACAGCTGATTACGTGTGTAAACAAAAGCTCGGTAATCATTTTTTTTCTCCTCATGCTGACAGCATGAGGAGAAAAAAAGCCGATCACCGACTTATGTGCAAGGGACATCGTTCCTGAAGAGGATGCCAATCAGTACCCTCTTCTGCGCCAATCATCTGTTCCAATCAGTACCCCCTGCCAGTGCCACCTGCCAGTGCCCACAGTGCCCACCAGTGCCACCTATAAATGCCCATGAGTTTCACCTATCAATGCCCACAAGTGCCACCTATCAATGTCCACCAGTGGTGCCAATCAGTGCCACCTATCATTGCCGATCAGTGCCCATTATTGCCACCCAGCAGTGCCCATCACTGCCACCTATCAGTGCCCATCACTGCCACCTATCAGTGCCACCTATTAGTGCCACTTCTCAGTGTCCACCAGTGCCACCTATCAATGCCCTTCAGTGCCACCCATCAGTGCCACCTCTCAGTGTCACCTCTCAGTACCCACCAGTGCCGCCTATCAGTGCCACCAGTGCCACCTTATCGGTGCCAATCAGTGCAGTCTATCAGTGCCCATCAGTGCAGCCTATCAGTGCCCATCAGCGCAGAAAAATGACCTGTATTTATAACAAAATATAAAAAAATATATATATATATTTATTTTTTAGGTCTTTTTAAATTTTTTTAACAAAAAATTAAAACCGCAGAGGTGATCAAATACCACCAAAAGAAAGCTCTATTTGTGGGAAAATTGTCATTCAAAGTGCGACAGCGCTGAAAGCTGACAATTGGACGGGAGGGGGGTTTAAGCAAGTGGTTAATTACGAGGAACGGCTGCATACACTAAATTCATTCTCGCTGGAGAAAAGACGAGAGGAGATATGATAGCGATCTACAAATATCTCAATGGGGATCCCAGCATAGGAAATAAACTATTCAGTCACAGGGAGTGTAAAAGGACACGGGGCCACACAATGAAACTGGAGAAGAAGCAGTTTAAACTTAAACTGGGTAGGGGGTAGGGATGAGCTTTCTGTTCGGGTCGAACATGAGTTCGACTCGAACATTGGCTGTTCGTCCATTTGTCCAAAACCGAACATTATGGGCCGTTCGCGCCAAATTCGAGCGGCACGTAATGGCCCATAATGCACTGCGGGAGCGCAGTGCATTGCTGTATGATGACTGACCAAAGCATGCACCATGACCTGCATGATTTGGCCAATCCCAGCGCCCTCAGCTAAGAGAGACATAATTGGCCAAAGGCAGGGTGTTTAGCTATATCTGACGGCAGGCCGTTCCTGGTGTACTTTTTCTAATATACTTCAGGCAGGCAGGTTATTCAGTTAGCTGCAGTGTATTTAATATATATATATATATATATATATATATATATATATATACACAGACAGTCCCATATATATATATATATATATATATATATATATATATAATATCCACTGTATCCAGTTTAACTATATCTGACTGCAGGCCGTTCCTGGTGTACTTTTTCTAATATACTTCAGGTGGTGTACACAGTACTGTGCACCCATAGTGCAGTTGCTACTACTTTTCTGGTGGTGTACACAATACAGTACACCCATAGTTGTTATTACACTTCTGTTGGTGTACACAGTACCGTGCACCCATGGTGCAGTTGCTACTACTTTTCTGGTGGTGTTCACAATACAGTACACCCATAGTTGTTATTACACTTCTGTTGGTGTACACAGTACCGTGCACCCCTAGTGCAGATGCTACTACTTTTCTGTTAGTGTACATAATACAGTACACCCATAGTTGTTATTACACTTCTGTTGGTGCCAGTGATGTAAGTAACTGAGTTAAAATAAACAGAGTTACGTAACGCATTTACTTTAGAGGGTAACGAGTAATCTAACTGATTACTTTTCCCCTCATGGTAACTCAGTTCCCATTACTTTGGCTTAGTTACCCCAATTACATCTAGATGGCAGTAGTGCAATTCCCGTGTCCTGCCGAAAAAGTTCCCCCGCCGGATAAGGACCCCCTATACTGCGCAGGTGCAGCGCTTGCGCAGTACGAAGAACTACGGAGCTTACGAAAATTGCCGAACCTAAACAGCTCTGAGTGAACTCTACACCGCGCAGGTGCAGTTAACATGTAATTGGACGAGGCGATGCCGCACGTTCCTGATGCTCGTGCTACTCTGCAAGGGGCGTCTATCGTGTAACTAAGGGACGGGTCTAGTATTAATTGTAACCAAGGGGCGCATTTATTATTATTGTTAAATATCGAGCTCTGCCCATTAATTTAACATTCGCCCTCTTCTGTAGCCATCCGCCCCTTACATGATATAATAATAATAGACCCGCCCCTTGCTTACACGCTATAACAGATCTGCCCCTGGGTTAGAGTAATAATAGAGCAGCCCCTTGGTTACACGATATATAACAATAATAATAAATGCGCCCCTTGCTTACAGTAATACTAGAACCGCCCCTTAGTTACACGTATAGAATATTAAAAAAAAAAAGTCACAGTTACTTTGCTGCGTAACTAATTACTTTTCCAATGTAGTAACTGAGTTACTAACGCAATTACTTTTTGGGAGAAGTAATTTGTAACTTAACTAATTACTTTTTTAAAGTAAGATGACCAACACTGGTTGGTGCACAGTACACAGTACCGTGCACCCCTAGTGCAGTTGCTACTACTTTTCTTGTGGTGTACACAGTACACAATACATACAGTTCACCCATAGTTGCTATTACACTTCTGTTAGTGTACACTGTACCGTGCACCCCTAGTGTAGTTGCTACTACTTTTCTGGTGGTGTACACAATACAGTACACCCACAATTGTTATTACACTTCTGTTGGTGTACACAGTACCGTGCACCCCTAGTGCGGTTGCTACTACTTTTCCAATGGTGTACATAGTACACAATACATACAGTACACCCATAGTTGTTATAACACTTCTGTTGGTGTACGCAGTACCGTGCAACCGTAGTGCAGTTGCTAGTGCTACTACTTTTCTGGTGGTGTACACAGTACACAATACATACAGTGCACCCATAGTTGTTATTAAACTTCTGTTGGTGTACACAGTACTGTGCACCCCTAGTGCGGTTGCTACTACTTTCCTGGTGGTGTACACAATACATACAGTGCACCCATAGTTGTTATTACACTTCTGTTGGTGTACACAGTACCGTGCACCCCTAGTGCAGTTGCTACTACTTTTCTGGTGGTGTACACAGTACACAATACATACAGTACACCCATAGTTGTTACATAGCTAGTTACATAGTTACATAGTTAGTTAGGTTGAAAAAAGACACAAGTCCATCCAGTTCAACCACAAATAAAATAATATCATAAAACCCCATATACCCCATTCTATACCCACAGTTGATCCAGAGGAAGGCAAAAAAAAACAGCAGCGCATGCTCCAATTTGCTAAAGCAGGGGAAAAAATTCCTTCCTGATCCCCCGAGAGGCAATCGGATTTTCCCCGGATCAACTTTACCTATAAATGTTAGTACCCAGTTATATTATGTACATTTAGTTAAGTATCCAGGCCTTTCTTAAAGCAATCTACTGAGCTGGCCAGAACCACCTCTGCAGGGAGTCTACTCCACATTTTCACAGCTCTTACTGTGAAGAAACCTTTACGTATTTGTAGATGAAATTTTCTTTCCTCTAGACATAAAGAGTGCCCCCTTGTCCTCTTTGACTGTAAAGTGAATAACTCAACACCAAGTTCACTATTATTACATTTACACTATTATTATTATTGTTATTACACTTATGTTGGTGTATACAGTACCGTGCACCCCTAGTGCAGTTGCTACTACTTTTCTGGTGGTGTACACAGTACACAATACAGTGTAGTGTGGTTTTGCTAAACAAAATTTACA
This sequence comes from Lithobates sylvaticus, assembly GCA_028564925.1. Classification (NCBI taxonomy): domain Eukaryota; kingdom Metazoa; phylum Chordata; class Amphibia; order Anura; family Ranidae; genus Lithobates; species Lithobates sylvaticus. Next base: position 72,144,517 of record CM053035.1, read on the forward strand.
GCATGTCCTGAAGGCCACCAAGGAGAGGCCGGCGCTCACAGGCCACTAAAAGAGGGAAAGCAGGCTCTGTGTCTACAGTCGACAGTGCTAGTCGTGCATTCTCAGCACGTGGTCATGGGGCACGCTTGTCCTTTTTGTCTGCCGCTGGCCGTGTTATGGAGCTACAACATGCAGAAGAGTTGGTGGAATGAATAACAAAGCCCTCCTCATCCTCCTCATCCTCTGTTACCCAGGCTCAGAATAGTTTGCCTGCCAATGCAGCTGCCAAATCGGCCTATTCCATCGGCTACATGTCAACAGTCACTCCTTCCCTAGCCCCACCATCATGCACAGAGGAGTCCCCCGAACTATTCGACCACAGTGTCGGGTACATGCTATAGGAGGACGCGCAGAGATTTGAAGGCTCCAATGATGGTACCCAGGTTGAGGAAGGGAGTAACGTGAGCCTAGAGAGAGGGGGTGCCCAAGAAGGTCAAGAAACTGGCAGTCATGTTCCCTGAGCTGCAGCATACTACCAAGTTTGCTCCAGTGATGAGGGAGGGGATGATGAGGTCACTGACTCTACTTGGGTGCCTGATAGAATAGAGGAGGAGGAGGAGGAGGAGGCACATCTCCAGGGGGCAGCTTAAGGGCAGCCAACCTACTGCATCACACCGCAGAGCTAAGCAGGTGCAGGGCGCTGCTGACTCCCCACATATTTTGAAAAGATCTTTGGTGTGGGCCTTTTTTGACACGTGTGCAGCAGATCACACCATTGCTGTTTGCAACATATGTCTGAAGCGTATCAAGCGTGGCCAAAACAGCAGCCGCTTGGGCACCACATGCTTGACTGGACATATGACCACTCCCCATGCAGTCCATTGGCAACAGCACTTAAAAGACCCACATTAAAGAACAAAGTGGACCTCTCCTTGCTCCTCATCAGCTGGGATCTCCAACCCCACTATATCTCCAGTCCTCTCAGAAACCTGCACTGAGAGGAATGAAGGTATAGAAATAGGTGTCCCAAGTACTTCCGGCCAATCTGCTCGCGGTATACCAACATCGGATTTTATCAGGCAAATTTCAACTGCAAGTTCAACTGCCTAAGGCCCAATTTTTCTGTCCCTGATTAACAGGGGCGTGTAAATACAATTTTTGATCTAATATTTCAAAGCAGGGTCTGTTCCTGCACTCAACAAAAGTATCTGTGAGGCTTTACAGTGTTGTGCCACCACCACCACCACCGCCTAAGGCCCAATTTTATGCCCCTGTTTAAAAGGGGCGCGTAATTACAATTCTTGATATAATATTTCTCAGCAGGGCCCGTTCCAGCGCCCACCAAGAGTAACTGTGAGGGCTTAATTTGCGGTACAGTAGCTCTTCTATTGGTTTGGACTACTGTCCAAAATCAGGGGGGGCTCTCTAATTAGGCAAATTAGGCAGTCACCTAAGGCCTCACGCTCCCATGGGCCTCGCGGCTGCCTAATTTACCTAATGTATGTGTGGGAGTGGGTTGCGAATGTCCCCTGGTCAGTGTCCCCAGGGCTGTGGTTGCCCGCAAATAGTTTTCCCCAGCCAGGGGGCAGACTGACCACTTAATTACTTCCCGAGGTCCGAGGGTCAGTGCATTGCGGCTCCATGTACTCCCCTCCTCCGGCTCCTCCCCTTCTGCTGCACTCTGCGGATCTCCTGCAATGTGCAGAGTGTGGCGGCTGAGCAGCTCCCTGATCCACTCTCCAGGACGGACGGCCTGTAATAGAGGAACCTGCCACTGCCACAGCTGGTGCCTGGTGATCATCGGGGAGCCTGCCTGCCAGAGCTCCAGAAGGTACAGAATGACGGTCCTGCCCGACACAGACACATCCCGTGACATCCCCCCCTGACCGAGGGCGCCCTGAAAATCACTGCTGCTAGTCACCGCACACACACAGCCAAGATATGTATATCACCCGGTATATGATGCCACCTACTGACCACCAGTCATTCTTCCCACTTGCCAGCCAGCCACCCTCTGCCAGCTTCCTACCTTTCCCCCTGTCATCTTCATCCCACCTGTACCCCACTGCCAGCTTCCTACCACCCCCTGTCATCTTCATCCCACCTGTACCCCTCTACCAGCTTTCTACCTTTCCCCCTGTCATCTTCATCCCACCTGTACCCCTCTGCCAGCTTCCTACCATCCCGCCTGTCATCCTCATCCCACCTGTACCCCTCTGCCAGCTTCCTACCATCCCGCCTGTCACCTTTATCCCCCCTGTACCCCTCTGCCAGCTTCCTACCACCCCGCCTGTCATCTGCATCCCACCTGTACCTCTCTGACAGGTTCCTACAAACCTGCCTGTCATCTTCATCCCACCTTTGACCCCTCTGCCAGCTTCCTACCATCCCCCTGTCATCTTTATCCCACCTGCACCCCTCTGCCAGCTTCCTACCCCCCGTCATCTTCATTCCACCTGTACCCCTCTGCCAGCTTCCAACCACCCCCGTCACCTTCACAGCTCTGCCAGCTTCCTACTGTTGTAATGTGTTATGCCAAGTTATGCAGGATATTGTATTAAAGTACCTGTACCCCCCTCTGCCAGCTTCCTTTTAACCTAGTATTTATTGATGGTAATTAGACCTTGAGGTCTAACCCTGGGGGTATTCATGGAAAACATTTGGTTGACCCCCCCCCCCCCCCCCCCCCCCCCCCCCCAGTGTCAGACCAGTATCTGAGAAGACAGGCAGGCTGTCAGGTAGTCTAGAAAGATGGTCTGAGAGGAGGGTCTGGAGGCACAAGTCTAGGGGAAATATTCGTTGTCATGAACTCTGTTGGATTTTTTATCATCTGTAAGAATGTTCTGTTTTGGAAGTCAATAAATTGCTTCTCTCTGGAGAATCGGGTTTGGCTGCGGAGACAATACTTTTATCAATAACTACAAACCATCTACGAAGGAACTATAAGATTAGATCACTACACCTACTACCCCCTGTCATCTTCCTTTCATCTGTACCCATCTGCCAGCTTCCTACCACCCCTGTCTTCTATCATCTTCATCCCACCTGTACCCCTCTGCCAGCTTCCTACCACCACCGTCATCTTCATCCCACCTATACTCCATTGCCAGTTTCCTACCACCCCCATCCCATCATATCCCACCTGTACCCCACTGCTAGCTTCCTACCACCCCTGTCATCTTCATCCCACCTGTACTTCATTGCCAGCTTCCTACCACCCCCCTGTCATCTTCATCCCACCTGTACCCCACTGCCAGCTTCCTACCACCACCCTGTCATCTTCATCCCACCTGTACCCCTCTACCAGCTTTCTACCTTTCCCCCTGTCATCTTCATCCCACCTGTACCCCTCTGCCAGCTTCCTACCATCCCGCCTGTCATCCTCATCCCACCTGTACCCCTCTGCCAGCTTCCTACCATCCCGCCTGTCACCTTTATCCCCCCTGTACCCCTCTGCCAGCTTCCTACCACCCCGCCTGTCATCTGCATCCCACCTGTACCTCTCTGACAGGTTTCTACAAACCTGCCTGTCATCTTCATCCCACCTTTGACCCCTCTGCCAGCTTCCTACCATCCCCCTGTCATCTTTATCCCACCTGCACCCCTCTGCCAGCTTCCTACCCCCCCTGTCATCTTCATTCCACCTGTACCCCTCTGCCAGCTTCCAACCACCCCCGTCACCTTCAACTCATCTGTACCCCTCTGCCAGCTTCCTACTGTTGTAATGTGTTATGCCAAGTTATGCAGGATATTGTATTAAAGTACCAGAAATTCAGTTGAGTCAAACCCAACTGAATTTAAACATATCAAAGGGACAGAAGACCCTTTGATGTGTAAATCTTATGCAAATTGTGTGTGTGTGAGCTATAGCCTTTTAACCTAGTATTTATTGATAGTAATTAGACCGTGAGGTCTAACCCTGGGGGTATTAATGGAAAACATTTGGTTGACCCCCCCCCCCCCCCCCAGTGTCAGACCAGTATCTGAGAAGACAGGCAGGCTGTCAGGTAGTCTAGAAAGATGGTCTGAGAGGAGGGTCTGGAGGCACAAGTCTAGGGGAAATATTCGTTGTCATGAACTCTGTTGGATTTTTTATCATCTGTAAGAATGTTCTGTTTTGGAAGTCAATAAATTGCTTCTCTCTGGAGAATCGGGTTTGGCTGCGGAGACAATACTTTTATTAATAACTACAAACCATCTACGAAGGAACTATAAGATTAGATCACTACACCTACTACCCCCTGTCATCTTCCTTTCATCTGTACCCATCTGCCAGCTTCCTACCACCCCTGTCTTCTATCATCTTCATCCCACCTGTACCCCTCTGCCAGCTTCCTACCACCACCGTCATCTTCATCCCACCTATACTCCATTGCCAGTTTCCTACCACCCCCATCCCATCATATCCCACCTGTACCCCACTGCTAGCTTCCTACCACCCCTGTCATCTTCATCCCACCTGTACTTCATTGCCAGCTTCCTACCACCCCCCTGTCATCTTCATCCCACCTGTACCCCACTGCCAGCTTCCTACCACCCTACCACTGTCATCTTCATCCCACCTGTACCCCTCTGCCAGCTTCCTACCACCCCCTGTCATATTCATCCCACCTGTACCCCTCTGCCAGCTTCCTACCACCTTCTGTCATCTTCATCCCACCTGTACCCCTCTGCCAGCTTCCTACCACCCCCTGTCATCTTCATCCCACCTGTACCCCTCTGAAAGCTTCCTATCGCCCCCCTGTCATCTTCATCCCACCTTTACCCCTCTGCCAGCTTCCTACAACCCCCGTCATCTTCATCCACCTTTACCCCTCTGCCAGCTTTCTACCACCCCACCCAGTCATCATCATCCCACCTGTACCCCTCTGCCAGCTTCCTACCACCCCACCCTGTCATTGTAATCCCACCTGTATCCCTCTGCCAGCTTCCTACCACCCACCCCCTGGGTAATGAGCAGTAACCCATAGCAACCAATCAGTGAGCAGTAATAATGTGCCGTAACCTCTAACAAATAATCAGTGAGCTGTAATGATGTGCAGTAACCCCTAGCAACCAATAATTGAGTGGTAATGATGTGCAGTAACCCCTAGCAACCAATAATTGAGTGGTAATATTGTGCAGTAACCTAGCAACCAATTAGTGAGCCTTGAGCAACCAGTGTAAACCAGATATTTCTGTTTACATTATTAATGTGGTTTTTAGAAAAGTCTAGGTGTGTGTTTGTTTTTTGGGGTGGAGGGCCCAGGAAAATGTTTGCCCAGGGTGCAATCAATATTAAAGACTGTGGAGTGGGTGTGGACTGTGGAGAGGAGAATATAGGATGAGACCAGAGCCGCCACTGTAAAACTCAGAGAGAAATGTTTGACTGAGCCCTGCACAGTGCACCTGAGAGGAGGTCAGTGACAGCACCGCCAGAACAGTCTGGGGGGGGGGGGTTCACTGATGTAAGGGGGGGCGTGAATACAGTAAGGTAGGGGGGCACTGATATAAAGGTTCCCCCTTATATCTATTAGACTGTAAGCTCTTCTGAGCAGGGCCCTCTTAAACCTCTTGTATTTTATCGTATTGTAACTGTATTGTCTCCTTTTATATTGTAAAGCGCTGTGTAAACTGTTGGCGCTATATAAATCCTGTATTATAATAATAATAAAATCAGTAACCCCCCACCCTTACATCAGCATTCCCCTTTACACCAAATTCTGCAGCATTCCCCTTTACATCAAATTTCCCCTTGCACTGTTAGGGGCTCTCTTGCAGACTCTGATGTAAGGGGAAACTCTGTGCTGGCTGGGTTATATTAACCTGACCTTGATGTTAAATGGAGAAATATGTTTTTTGACACTTTTGCTATAACTTAAACACATTGCTAATATACCCTATGTTTAATGATATTTGATAGAAGAGTAATTGGTTAGAGAAAATTCTAGAAACTGTGAATACATAGTTCATATGATTTAAGGCTCTTAATATATGCAATTTATGCAGTTAATTTCTATTGCTTGAACATCTCACATGAGCTGTCGTTTTGGAGCTGGACCCAGTCGTCTAGCCATTACTATTTGGCCCGTGTCAGAGTTGCTCAAATTCTTACACGTGTCCATTTTTTTCTGCTTTAAATACATCAATTTCACGGACAACATGTTAACTTGCTGCCTTATATATCCATACCTCCCAACTTTCTGAGATGGGAATGAGGGACACCTATCAGCAAAACAGTAAAAAAGAGAGCACTCACATAGCCACATCCGTAAATTTAAAGGGAAGACAAAAAATAAATTGGTACTTGCTAGGTTTTCCTGGGTCGGACTTTTAAGGTATACGAAACAATAGCGAAGTATAAAGAAATAACAATGTTTATTGAACAAATACAATATATGAATCATATATAATGATACAAATCATATATAATGATACAGAGTATACAGTGAGCCCTTGAGCGCCATCGACACAATTCTAATCTTTTTGGCTCTATACACCACCACAATGGATTTGAAATGAAACAAACATGATGTGCTTTAACTGCAGTGCAGGGACAGTTCTAAGCATGGGAAACCTGCGCCCCTTTACTGGCATACTATACACACCCCCCAGGTATGACATTTAAAGGAATATTACACTTTTATTGTTTCACTTTAAGCATTATTAAAATCACTGCTCCTGAAAAAAACAGCCGTTTTTAAAAGTTTTTTTTGCATTGATACATGTCAGTTGGGGCAAGACCCAGGTCCCCAAACACTTTTTATGACAATAACATGCATATAAGCCTTTAAAATTAGCACTTTTGATTTTGAAAGTTCGAGTCCCATAGACTTTAATAGGGTTCTAAAGTTCACATGAACTTTGGGTCTGTTCGCAGGTTCTGGTACGAACCGAACAGGGGGGTGTTCGGCTCATCCCTAATGATGGCTTGCTTCACTAATAGTGACAGCTCTTTGGATCTTATATTGAGAGTTGACAGCAACAGATTCCAAATGCAAATAGCACACTTGAAATGAACTCTGGACCTTTTATCTACTCCTTGTAAATGGGATAATGAGAGAATAACACACACCTGGCAATGGAACAGCTGAGCAGCCAATTGTCCCATTACTTTTGGTCCCTTAAAAAGTGGGAGGCACAAACTGTTGTAATTCACATGATTTGGATGTAAATACCCTCAAATTAAAGCTGAAAGTCTGCAGTTAAAGCACATCTTGTACGTTTCATTTCAAATCCATTGTGGTGGTGTACAGAGCCAAAAAGATTAGAATTGTGTCGATGTCCCAATATTTATGGACCTGACTGTATGTATATACCACTCACTTTCAGATTCATTGTAACAAGATAATCAGTGTTATTCACTTTACCTGTCAGTAGTCATAATGTTATGGCTGATTGGTGTATCTTGTGTTCCAGATGGTCATGCTATAGTATTAATTGTGCATGAACAAACATCCTCCATGCTCATGAACTCCATTTGGAACCATAGCACAAAGCTGTGATGCAGCCACAACAAAATACTGTTACATAGCTCCCAACTGTCCCTGATTTCGAGGAACTGTCCCTGATTTTGAACAAAGTCCCTCTTTCCTCTTTATTTGTCCCTCATTTTGGTCTGACATATATAGTTGTATATACAATGCCATTTTTTCTTTCAAAATGTGTCTCACAGTGTTAAACCTTTCATCCAATTTCTAAGTTGCTGCATTTGTAAATTCTAAAAGCCAATATAAAGGAATAGTAGTGGTAAAGAAAAAGTACTCGTGGGTTTAATTAATAATTTTTTTTGTATATTTCTTCTTTGAGAGGGGCGTGGCAGGGAGTGTGTCCTATGCCTACATACTTGTGCTAATAGGTGTCCCTCGTTCCTATCTCAAAAAGTTGGGAGGTATGCTGTTATGCTGCCCACCATGTTTCTGAAGCCTTACTAAAGCCACTGTAGTATTATAAAACACTAGGTAAGATACAAACTAATGGCACACATACATAAAACAGCATTCCAAATTACTAATTCTAGTAACTAGTATATAATAAAATGTTTAACAGAGAGGGACAAGTAAATATTGTATATGTTTATATAAGACAGCAACGGGGTATGAATATACACACACACATATTATAGGTACATTTATTCATAGGTAAATATTAATGATACACTAATGTCCTGGTCTCAGGGGCTGCCAACTGTCAGCAGATTTATAAACAGTTGGAATATGAGAGAGCAAGCCTGGCCAGCATCCCTCTCTGGGGTGTCCTTCCACTCAGTTGAGCAGACAAGCCCTCCAATCAGGATGCAGCAAACAGACCCCCTGTGGAAGTTCGTACATCTGTTCAAATCATTTCCCTGAAGTCAAGAGAGAAAAAATGGGCTGCTGGCAATAGCAACAAAGACAGCATCACAGACATGGAAAGTTGACAAAGGCACGCTTTCCCCAGCACCCCAAGCACCACTCCCTCCATTTTGTGTCTTCTTCATGAATCATCCTTTCAGCTCTACCTCATCCTCCACAGATCTATATACGTATTTAATGACTTTGCTTTCTGGGTGCAGTGTTCTCATGTGTTGCTTTTAGATGTGTGTACGAGAGAACAGAGGAATAAGGATAAGAGGCAGACACTTTCATCTTATCCTGGCTCAGGAACGCTGATTACAACAGATCCACAGATGTGTCTGTGAGGGTCCCCAGTGACTACAATAGCAGAACAATGGGATTTCACATGAGAGGCCAAATCAATCCAGGCTCCTAAGGATTTCTAGAACATTGGCATTCTTTAAAATCACCTGATGAAACCATTTCATAATACATAATGCTAATCACAAAAGTAAACCTGTCTTTCTTAAAGTGATTTTCCTTTTAAGGGTTGCTTCAAAGAATTAGAGGCTAAGTCCACCTTTTGCAAAAAAAAAACAAAAAAAAAACATGTTTGCAGAACAAAAAAACTGTGTTTATTTTTTATGTATTTATTTTTGTCTACAAAACATTTCAATGCACAGACTCCTGTAGACTCTTTCTACAGCCCCTGGTCCATACCGAAATATGGGCCTTCAGGTACAGGGCTGCAGAAAGTTTGAATGAACTGTGATCACTGCACTGTTCCATTGAGGACTACAAGTCCTTCTGCCATTCATTCACAAATCTCTGCCAACGCAGCTCCACAAATTTCAAAAGTGACAGGAGCCACCAGGGATTAGAATACTGCAATCCTGCAGGGGAAAGGGGGGCGGGGTGGTTTTGAACCATGTTACACTTAATATGGGTGTAACATACATGGTAAGAAAGGTGGAGTTAGCCTTTAACTTCTTTACTGCCAAAGCCATTTTTGTGTTTTTTGCACACGTTTAAAAAAATCACTTTTGGCCTGAAGATTACACAAAGCCCCCAAACATTATATAATTTTCTCAAAGCAGACACCCTAGAGAACAGAATAGTGGCAGTTCCACATTTTATATTACACGTTATTACCACAAAGGTCTAGGGAATGCAAAATGTTTGTAAAAAAAGACACTAAAGTGAGGCCCGGAAAGGAGAAAGAGAAAAGAAAAGTAATGTAGGGCCGGGCATGACAGTGTGTTAAGGGGAGACAATAAAGGGTTAATAGGTAAAGTGCTGAGAGGGAGTGCTGAGAGGGGCAGGGATAAAGAGAAAAGTGCGTGGGGGAGTGGTGATATTTAAGAGAGAGGCGGGACCAGGCTGGGGGACAGTGAGCTGAGGAAAGAGAAAGGAGGAGGCAGTTTTTCTGTCACTGCTACTCCAACATGGCTGAGATAGATTCCAGGAGGCGGCGGCGAGCAGGGGCCCGGAATGGCACAGCCGGGTTGCCCCCTTGATAGAATACCAAACGAGCGGGTCCGTGCAGGGAGGTGAGGCATCCCTACGCCTGCGGAGATCTCGGCCTCCAGTGCATTTTTCTCCAGGGCCTGCATCCAGGCCTGTGCGCCATCCCAGGAGCCCTCTGGGGGACCGATCCGCCATCCCACGGAGCCAGCAGACTGCCGCAGCGGGGCCTGGGCGGACTACACGCCTCCGGCCTAGCTTGGTGGGCGGGGCCACGGCCATCATGGCACTGCCTCCCTGCCGCAAATCGCAATATCGCTGCCTTAGCTGCTCCGAGGGCGGAGGCTCAGTGGAGGCTCAGTGGGGGAGAGTAGCAGGCATGGCCATCGGGTCGTTAACAGACAATGCCGGCAGCGCCGCGGGTGGGTGTGGCCTACACGGGCATCGGGAATCGGGGCAAAATGGCGGAGGATGGAGATAGCAGGCCGGCCAGGGCCCAGCATACAAAGGCTGGCGCGGAACCACAGCAGGGGGCGGAGCCCCACAGCAGAGGGATTCCACAGCCTCCAGGACCTCTTCATCTGGAAGGCTAACAATGCCACCGGTCCCAGTCCAGGATGACAGGTCAGAAGGTGAGGTGTCGGAGGAGGAGCGGTGGCTGTTGGGGTTGCTCCTGGTCAGCCCGGTAAATTCACTAATGTTACTTGTTATTTGAATGCTATTGGGGTGGCGCACAGGGTGTACGGGGGTTCTGCTTGGCTAAGGTATGATGAACAGTTTAGACAGTGCAGGGCAGTTTGTCCGTCATAAAGACATTAGCCTGTGGATGCGACTTATGTTGTCGGCGAGGGCCCCGCCTCAGTTTCTTTTTCGGGGGGTTGGGGGTACACCTTCATCAGGACTGCCAGCCAGATGGGGGTGTTGGCAGTACGACGAGAGCTTCTGCAAGTTCGGGGGGTCCTGCCGATTTAAGCACGAGTGTTCAGGGTGTGGGGGAGCCTATACATTGTCCCGGTGCTTCAAAAGAGGGAATCGTACCCGCGAGCTGTCTCACAAAAGGGACGACTTCGGTGAGGGGGGAAAGGATGCAGCCTTTCCTAAGTAGCAGCGATGCTGCTTGCCTCTGGTTTTCAGGACGGTTTTAAGATCCCGTGTTCATTGGCCGTGGTTCCACTGATGGCAAGAAATTTGAAATCAGCATGGCAGCAAGTGGTGGTTGGGGAAAAATTGGCAAAAGAGGTGGTGCTAGGCTGCATGGGGGGCCGTTCTCAGTTAAACCTTTGCCGGACCTGGTGGTGTCTCCATTGGGGTGGTGCCCAAGAAGGAACTGAATAAGTTCCGCCTCATTCACCACTTATCTTTCCCAAAAGGGGGTTCTGTCAATGATTTAATCGACCCTGACGTGTGCACTGTGTCCTATACTTTATTTGATGCGGCTGTCAGGTGGGTTAGGTGCTATGGAAAGGGGGCGCTTATGGCGAAATCAGACATAGAATCTTGTTTCCAGTTCATCCAGATAGCTTCCGGCTGCTGAGATGCTGCTGGCAGGAGCAGTTTACGTGGACCGATGGTCCCATGGGTTTCTCCATTTCTTAAGCCATGTTTGAGGCGTTCAGTTCTTTTTTAGAGTGGGTGGTTAGGGATGCGTCGGGCCTTGAATTCAGTAATATATTACTTAGATGACTTTCTTTGCATAGGGCCCCCTTCCTCTGGTGTGTGTGCGATCCTACTCTCTACGTTGCAGCACATTGCAGGACGGTTCGGAGTGCCGCTGGCAGCCGAAAAAACAGAAGGCCCGACGACGGAACTTCGTTTTTTAGGCATTGTGATCGATTTGGTGGCAATGGAGTGCCGCCTGCCAAGAGGTAAGTTGGAGGCCTTACAGAAGGAAATTTGGGAGATCCAGGGACTGCGCAAAATACAGTTGAGGACTTTGCAGTCATTGCTGGGTAAGTTAAATTTCGCCCGCAGGATCATTCCAATGGGTAGGGTTTTTTGACGACGGCTGTTGGCTGCTACAGCGGGGGGCATCGGGAGGATTTGATGGTATGGTATGAGTTTTTGGCCTCATACAATGGCAGAGCGGTGTGGATGTCGGGGGGCAGGTGAGTAATTTTGATGTGGAATTGGTCACGGAAGTGGCAGGCTCCACAGGCTTTCTTTCAAGGGCAATGGAGTGTGGAACCTTGGCGCCAGTCTTGGGTGGAAGCGGGGTTCCTTCGTAACCTGGTGCTACTGGAACTTTTTCCAGTGGTGCTGGCTATGGAGTTGTGAGGTGAGTCATGCCGGAACCTGAAATTGAGATTGAATTGTGACAACATGGGTGTGGTTCAAATGGTTAACCGTATGTCCACGTCATCACAACTGGTCATACGGCTACTGCATCATTTGGTGTTGCAATGCTTGCAATTGAACATTTTTCTTTATGCTGTTCATATCCCGGGCATCGACAACACGCTGTCTGACTCCTTGTCTCGAATTCAGTGGGACAAGTTCAAAGAACAAAATGAAAGAATTCCCCCATGTTGGGGTTTTATTAAATAAAAATAATTAATAAATGACACCCAGGTTAGAACATGTGCTCCAATAGGATAAACAATTAAAATGACATGGATATACATTTAGCAGACTAATGTTCTCATATCGACATGTTAGTACAGTGTCTGTGGTACAGATGAGAGGGAGTCTCTGATGCGTTCCGACCCACAAAGGGTCTTCCTCAGAGGAACAGGTCCGCTATAAGAAACATAGTATTAAAGTCATTAACATAAAGTAGTTGCGCAGAGAGAAAAAAGGCTCTCCCATGAAAATGCAATACAGTTGTCCCATAATATTTACCACGGTTATGTTTATCCTGAAATGAGTGCAGTGTTCCCACCTGGAGATCCCAACTATGGAAAGCATCGTTCACCTTGCCGGGGGTATACCAGGGTGGTACGAATCCGTCAGAGGCCACATGAGTCTGGGAACATCAAAGGGTCTTACAAGAGGCCATGCTCCAAGAAGTCCTCTCCTCCCTCCCCACCCAGGGGGGGCGAGGGAATTGGAAGGAAGAAGATAGCCCAGAGGAGGATAGGAAAATATGTGGACAGTACCTGTGGACCTGTGGACACAGGTACTGTCCACATATTTTCCTATCCTCCTCTGGGCTATCTTTTTCCTTCCAATTCCCTCGCCCCCCTGGGTGGGGAGGGAGGAGAGGACTTCTTGGCGCATGGCCTCTTGTAAGACCCTTTGACGTCCTATTGTGTAACAGCGTTTGACGGGTGGACTTTTGGAACAGGACATGCAGGTGGAGGACGACAGGGTGTGTTTGCAGCTGCGCAAGTCCAAAATGGACCAGAGGGGTAGAGGGGTGGATGTGTTGTTGTTCTCATTGCCGGGGTCCAAGGTATGCCCTGTGGAAGCGGTAAGAGAATTTCTAAGGGTTAGACCTGCTGGGGGGGGGGGGGAGCATTCCTGCACCATGAGGAGGGGTCCTATTTGTCGAAGTTCCAGTTTATATCGGTGTTCCGGAAATGCCTAAAAGGGGCAGGGTTGGATTGGGCTGAATAAGCTTCACACTTCTTCCACATCGGAGCAGCTACTGAAGCTGCCAGATGTTGGTTGGATGAGGCGGCTTGTTGCAGAGGATTGGTAGGTGGGAATCGAGGAGATTCTGTACTTACGTAAGACCTCAACTGGTGGTGGAGTAAAAAAAAAATGCATGCTGTGCTGTTGTTGATTAGGGGATACATTGTTTTCTTGTTGATGCTACCTTTGTTTTGTTCGTCATTTTGTTTCAGATGGAGGGCCTATATGCCTCGTCTGGATCCTTGGTCACTCGTATGTTTGTTGGGGGGCCTGGAGAGGAGATGTGAGACCGGATGGCAGAGAGTTGGGTATCTCAAGGAAAGAGGCTTATGTTCGCTGGCTAGGGATACTGAAGGCGGCTGTGCAGAGGATTGGTAGGTGGGAATCGAGGAGATTCTGTACTTACATAAGACCTCAACTGGTGGTGGAGTAAAAAAAACGCATGCTGTGCTGTTGTTGATTAGGGGGGTACGTTGTTTTCTTGTTGATGCTACCTTTGCTTTGTTCGTCTTTTCGTTTCAGATGGAGGGCCTATACGCCTCGTCTGGATCCTTGGTCACTCGTATGTTTGTTGGGGGGCCAGGAGAGGAGATGCGAGACCGGATGGGTATCTCAAGGAAAGAGGCTTATGTTCGCTGGCTAGGGATACCAGGGATGATGTGGGGCAGGGTGGTAGCGGAAGTGGATCGTTATGCGTGGTTGGATAGACCGCCAGACGTTTTGGTTGTACATGCTGGGGAGGAATGATTTGGGGGTCCGAACGGTAAAGGAAGCTGAGCTCGGACGTCAAGTCAGATTTCATAAAACTTTGCACGGCTTTTCCTAACACTTTGCTGCTGTGGTCCGACATTGTTGCACGGACGACGTGGCGCAGAGCAAGGTCCGTGGCGAGAATTAACAAGGCCCGCATACGTGTTAATATGGTGGTGGGGAGGTTTGTTGCTCGGAATGGGGGCATGGTAATCAGGCACATAGAATTAGAAACTCGCCTTGCGGGTGTGGAGGGGCCCTTAAGGGTAAGGTGTTATCCTTGTGGGCTGTGGCAGTGTTTTTTTTTGGTCTTTGACGGTGGCAGTAAACATATGTGATGAAAAGGTAGTATGTGCCCCTCCGGTATATTCCAGCAGAAAGGTTGATGGACTACTGTATTGGTTGCACTGCGGGAAGGGGGTTGTCTCTGAGTGGTTATACAGCTGGAGGCCTATCATTTTGGAAAACGTCCCGCAGTGTATTGGTGGTATATGTGTTGGAATTCGGGGGTGCCCTCAAAGACTAACAGACTGGCATTAAAAGTTACTTACGGATGTTATATTTTTGTTATATATTTTTTATATTGGAGTTATTTATTTAGATTGTGTTAATAAAAGGCTGTGTAGCACTGACCCCTGAAGGAGCTGCTGTTTTTTATTGGGCTTACCGTCACCTTCTTCACCTCGTCTCTGTCTAGGGGTTCCCGTGGTAGATGGCCCAAAGAAATGTAGAAACTGACACTTTATCTTCCTTTTTTGGGTTATTTATTCAAAAAGATAAAACAAACAGCCTATGTAGGGTAGAGGGTTGGGATGAAAGTTCAGGTATCTTTGGAACTGCTAAGATAGGAAGTCTCTAACTCTAGAAATCCAGAGAATTACCGTTTCACAGCTGGTGTCAGGAAAATTGCGGTTCCAGACGACTGGTTGGCGCGCGCCGACGCATGCTGGTGTGCGCATCCCTGTGCGTGTTCCCGTGGGCGCTGGCTTGCCTACGCGCTCGCGTGCTAGCGTCCAGGGGCATGCACGGTGATTTGCATGCACCTGTGCGCGCTGTTGGCGCCAATCGGCCTATTTAATCAGGCAGCACCTGCTGGCTAGTGCTGCCTGATCTTCAGTGTACCAGATACCTTGCTCCAGTGATATACCTTGCTCAAGTGATATACCTTGCTTTACCTTTGTGACCCCGGCTTACCCTTTGGACTACTTTGATCTCCGCCTGCCCCAGACCTCTGCCTGCCTGACCATTCTTCTGCCAGCTCCTCTGTACCTTGGTGCCTGAACGTTGCCGACTTCTGCTTGTACCCGGAACTGTTTATCTCTCCTGCTCAAGGGACCTGTACCTGCTTATCCAGTACCACATCTGACTAACAGTGAGTCTTTACCATCTGTATTTGGAACCCCACCACTATCCCTCTTCCGCTGAGTGACGTGTATCTGCCTACCATTACTTCACCCTGCTACCAGTGAACTCTGCATACCGATACCTCACCCTGCCATTGGTGAACTCTGCTTACCTGTACTTCATCTTGCCACCAGCGGACCTCCATTACCAACTTCCGGAACCCCTCTATCAGGCTCCCTTACCCTTCCTGACTCCCTCTGCCCAATTGGACTCATCTGTCAGGTACGTGCCACGCTTGATAGCTGGATTCTCACAACCACCGGATAGACCTCCTCTCACTAGGCCGAGCAGCCGGTGGAGCGTTAGGTAAAGCAAAGTCTCTGCCACAGACTTGGTTGTAGAACACTTGAGAATAAAGTCTCTGCCACAGACTTGGTTGTAACTGAGGGACTCAGACAAATTTAGAGAGCCATCATACGTTACCAGTATCTTGCAGCCGGTCCAGCGATACCGTATGAGTGTGCATCCATTTAGTGTCCTTCAACTATGCCTCCAGGCTCCTTCTGAGAAGCCAGCCTTAGCGCATGGCTTTCTCCCGAAGAGTCCTCCCTGGATGCTTCTCCAGTTGCTGGGCCTCTCCTAGCCGAGACGGCACCGGACCACTTTTGAATAATTTGGCCCCAAAATCCATTCAGGCCTGTCCCTGCAGTTGCTTCGCCTTGGGCCATCCAGCCCCGAGACTCGAAATTGCATGGATCCGCACCCCAGACCAGGAGGGCCATGGGGGCTGGTCAGGAAGACCAGAACCAAACAGACAGAAGATATCTTCTGGACTGGACCGGAACCCCGTAACACGTGATCTCAGTACCTTAAATATCTTCTCCCAGAATTCACAGCAGGATGACACTCCCACTGGGCTGGTTCCGAGAGAAAGAAAAGTATCCAATACATCCAGCTAAACTGCATTCTCACACTTGCCAGCGGTGACAGCGACACCTGCGGCCAAGGAGAACCCAGTGTAATTCCAGCCAGATTGATACTGAGACCATAATTTGGCATAATTAACCCCAAAACCCAACTATGGTTTTAGGAACATTAACTTTGAAAATACATATTGTATGCTCGTCAGGAGCCAGCGCTACAGCTGTTATGGCCATTTATACTCCAAAAATCAAGGTGTGGTATCATCATTTGAGGAGGGTAAGAAATGGGGTGTTGGAATACAAGTGGTATAGCAGTAAGAGGTAGGTTGGGTACCTC
Organism: Lithobates sylvaticus; assembly: GCA_028564925.1. NCBI lineage: Eukaryota > Metazoa > Chordata > Amphibia > Anura > Ranidae > Lithobates > Lithobates sylvaticus. The sequence continues at coordinate 72,161,181 of CM053035.1, forward strand.
TGGACTACACTGGTCAAGTGAGGCTCGGAACGGAGAAAGAAAATAAAAGTAGTGTAGGGCCGGTGGCGCATGCACGGACGCCTAGGTGGACGGTAATGCCGGCTTAGAGCTCCGCTCCTGTGACGACCGCGCCGGAGGACTACAGGTCACAGAGGTCCTTATTGTCACCAGAAACGGTTGACAAAGATACCCCACAGCTTCAGGCACCTGGTGAGATGGTTCTTTGGGGACAAAATTGAAATTTAAAACCGATATCAGTAAAGATAAAGCGCAGCCCTTTTGCCACCCTCAGACCTTGGCTTTCATCGTGCGAGATTCTGATGATGGCTTTGGATCCCCTAGGAGTCCTTTGTCTACTCCTAGGAGTTGCTCCCATACCCTATTGATTTTGTATTGCTTACATTCACAATTCTCTGATATTAGGGTTATTTTATCAATCTATGTTTTTCCTTACTCTATCCTTTCTTTTCTTCTCTCTTCTCTCGAGTTGGTGACCTTTACTCTAAGTTTGGGTCACATTACATACTGTAAGCTGATTTATTCGGTCTTGTTATGGCCCCATAAATATTTTATCTCTTAATGTACAAGGATTTAATATCCCAGAAAAACGAACGAAAGCGATGAGCTCCTTTTCAGTCAAGAAGGCACACATAATCTGTTTACAGGAAACCCACTTTATTGATAAAACTGAACCTAAATTTCTTTCATCCTCATACCCACAATTTTTTACTGCCTCCACCAAGGTCAAACAACGTGGTGGAGCAAAATTCTCTCCTTCCTATCCCAATAATTGTTTTAGACGATGCTCTTCCCCCGGTACTCATCTTCACATATGGTGGGATTGTCCAGTGGTGCAAGAATTTTGGAATAATATTTTCGCAATAGCCTCCAAAGCTTTAGATACCTATGTTGCGCCGGATCCAGCTATTGCACTCTTAAATCTTAAACCAGACTTACTCACCCATGTACAATTCAAATTACTTATACATATTTGCACGGCGGCCAAACAAACCGTAGCTAAGGCTTGGAAAGCAAAAAAACTTTAATAGTGGCAGAGGCCAAACACAGATTGAATAAAGCTCTAATTTTTGCTAAAATGACAGCTACCGAAGACAATACCATTAACAAATTTCGTATGATTTGGCAACCCTGGGTTACTCACTTCTTTCCTTATGACTTTGACCAGTCATTGTTGTTACCATATTAAAATCCTTGTGTCTCATTTATTTTTCTGTAACATTTACATATAAGTGCCGGGTCACCACCTCGAGAGACTCTACTTCTTTTCTTCTCTCTCTTCCCTTTCTTCCTTTTCCTTTCTTCTTCATTTTTCATTCATTTTTACTCACATGTATGGATGGGCCCGGTGTTCGATTCAAACCGACGTTCGAAACGAGCACCGGGCGTTCACCTGCTCGGCAATGCATTGCGCCAGTCACAGTGCATTGCTGGCTGATGATTGGCCAAGCATGCACTATGACCCCGCATGCTTGGCCAATCACAGTGCCGGCAGCGAGGAGAGCATCAATTGGCTACAGGCAGGACGCCTGTAGCCAATTATAGCTCAGGGGCGTTAGTACACGCCCCACTCTATACAAGGAAGCCGAGACGGCGGCCTAGTGCACTCTGTTCCGGCTGTGATTGTGTGATATAGGCAGACTGCTGATGCTGATGCTGATTCATTATCATTACCATTACTACTGAATAGTGAATATTGATCATTTGAATATATATTCATTCTGCTGATTGCACTGCTGCTGAGTGGTGACATTATCTGCTGCTGAGTCTAACTGCTGTGATTCTGGGGATTAGTCTGGTGTGTGCGTGCTGTTAGTACAGCATTGCAGTATCACCTTCTGGCCTATTGTGATCTAAGGCAGGCAGGCATTTATAGAAGCTAGCGTGTGTGTGTGTGTGTGTGTGTGCTGTGTTAGTACTGCACACATAAAACCACCTCAGTCACTCTATCTGCTATAAGGCCCAGTTGTTGTCATCAAAGGCAGCCAGGCATCTCCAGGAGCTAGCGTGTGTGTGTGCTGTGTTAGCACCGCACACATAAAACCACCTCAGCCTCTCTATCTGCCATAAGGCCCAGTTGTTGTCATATAAGGCAGCCTCTATCTGCCGTAAGGCCCAGTTGTTGTCATCGAAGGCAGCCAGGCATCTCCAGGAGCTAGCGTGTGTGTGTGTGCTGTGTTAGTCCCACACACATAAATCCACCTCAGCCTCTCTATCTGCCATAAGGCCCAGTTGTTGTCATATAAGGCAGCCTCTATCTGCCGTAAGGCCCAGTTGTTGTCATCGAATGCAGCCAGGCATCTCCAGGAGCTAGTGTGTGTGTGTGCTGTGTTAGTACCGCACACATAAAACCACCTCAGCCTCTCTATCTGCTATAAGGCCCAGTTGTTGTCATCAAAGGCAGCCAGGCATCTCCAGGAGCTAGCGTGTGTGTGTGCTGTGTTAGCACCGCACACATAAAACCACCTCAGCCTCTCTATCTGCCATAAGGCCCAGTTGTTGTCATATAAGGCAGCCTCTATCTGCCGTAAGGCCCAGTTGTTGTCATCGAAGGCAGCCAGGCATCTCCAGGAGCTAGCGTGTGTGTGTGTGCTGTGTTAGTCCCACACACATAAATCCACCTCAGCCTCTCTATCTGCCATAAGGCCCAGTTGTTGTCATATAAGGCAGCCTCTATCTGCCGTAAGGCCCAGTTGTTGTCATCGAATGCAGCCAGGCATCTCCAGGAGCTAGTGTGTGTGTGTGCTGTGTTAGTACCGCACACATAAAACCACCTCAGCCTCTCTATCTGCCATAAGGCCCAGTTGTTGTCATATAAGGCAGCCTCCATCTGCCGTAAGGCCCAGTTGTTGTCATCTAAGGCAGCCTCTATCTGCCGTAAGGCCCAGTTGTTGTCATCAAAGGCAGCCTCTATCTGCCGTAAGGCCCAGTTGTTGTCATCAAAGGCAGCCTCTATCTGCCGTAAGGCCCAGTTGTTGTCATCTAAGGCAGCCTCTATCTGCGGTAGGGCCCAGTTGTTGTCATCTAAGGCAGCCATCTGCAGGAGTTAGTGTGTGTGCTGTGTGACTACAGCACAATATACACTAACCACTACAATGCCTGGAAGACCGCCAAGGAGAGGCAGACAGTTCAGAGGCAAGAACACAGGGCAAGCAGGCTCTGTTTCTAGAGACAACAGTGCTGGTCGTGGACGTGCATCGTCATCAGCACGTGGCCATGGGACAAGCTTGTCCTTGTTTTCGGCAGCTGGACATGTTGAGCCGCATCATGCCGAAGGCTTGGTAGAATGGATGACCAAGCCCTCCTCATCCTCCCTCACCCAGGCTCAGGGTACTGGCAAAGCAGCTGCTAACGCGTACTCAATGGCATCATCAGGCACCCCTTAGACCCACCATGTCCTCCTGAGGAGTCCCCCGAACTGATTGAGCACAGTGTTGGGTACATGCTCCAGGAGGATGCCCAACGTTTTGAAGGCTCGGATGATGATACCCAGCTAGAGGAAGGCAGTAGCGTGAGCGCAGAGAGAGGGGATGCTCAAGGACAGCAATCTGGCAGTCATGTTCCACTAGCTGCAGCTTACTGCCAGGTTTGCTCCAGTGGTGAAGAGGGAGGGGATGATGAGGTCACTGACTCCACGTGGGTGCCTGAAGGGAGAGAGGAGGAGGAGGAGGAGGAGGAGGCACATGTCCAACGAGGCAGGATGCCCTCCGGAGGCCAGCTAGAGGCCAGCACACCAACTGAATCACACCGCAGAGCTCCGCCTGTGCAGAGCGCTGCCTCTGCACGTTATCACAAAAGTTCTTTGGTGTGGGCCTTTTTTGAGAAGAGTGCATCAGATCGCACCACTGCTATTTGCAACATTTGTCTCAAGCGTATCTCGCGTGGCCAAAACATCAGCCGCTTGGGCACCACAAGCATGACCAGACATATGTCGACCTGCTATGCAGCTCGTTGGCAAGCGCACATTAAAGACCCACACCAAAGAACAAAGTGGACCTCTCCTTGCTCCTCATCAGCTGGGATCCCCAACCCCACTATATCTTCAGTCCTCTCTGAAAGCTGCTCTGAGAGGAATGAAGGTATAGAATTAGGTGTGTCACAGCCAAGTACTTGCAGGCACTCTGTTAGCAGTACACTGACGTCCGATTCTACCAGGCAAATTTACCTGCCCCAGCTGCTGGACCGTCGAAAGAAGTTTACTCCCAGCCATCCACATGCCCAGCGGTTGAATGCTAGCTTGGCTAAATTGCTAGCACTTCAACTGCTGACTTTTCAGTTGGTAGACTCGGCCTCCTTCCGTGAGCTTGTTCAATGTGCAGTTCCTCAGTGGCAGGTTCCCAAACGCCACTTTTTCTCACGGAAGGCGATTCCGGCTCTCTACCGGCATGTGGAAGGCAATGTCCATGCCTCGCTGGACAGGGCAGTCAGCGGTAAGGTGCATATTACTGCTGACTCATGGTCCAGCAGGCATGAACAGGGATGTTACCTGTCTTTCACGGCTCATTGGGTCACTCTATTGGCAGCTGGGAGGGATGCAGGACAAGGTGTTGGAGGTGTTCCGCCACCACGCCTCCAAAATGCTACTACTGGTTGTGACACACCTCTCTCCTCCACCCCCTCCTCTTCTTCGTTCTCCTCCATGGCCTCTTCGAGTGCTCTGTCCTCAGAACCAGCGGTGCTCCGTAGGCGTACAAGGGGCTACGCGAGTACGCAGTCATGCCGTGCTTGCGCTGGTGTGTTTGGGGGACAGGAGCCACACTGGGGCAGAGGTTCTCGCAGCTCTGCAGGGGCAGGCCGAGAGGTGGTTGACGCCATGCCAGCTTAAGCCAGGAATGGTGGTTTCTGACAATGGCACCAACCTCCTCTCTGCCCTGCGACAGGGGCAGCTGACCCATGTGCCCTGTATGGCTCACGTCCTCAACCTGGTGGTGCAGCGGTTCTTGGGCAGGTACCCAGGCTTACAGGATGTCCTGAGGCAGGCCAGGAAAGTCTGTGTGCATTTCCGCCGATCGTATAATGCCAGTGCTCGGCTGGCTGAGCTACAAAAGGAGTTGAACCTGCCCAAGAACCGCCTTATTTGTGACATGCCCACCAGGTGGAACTCAACGTTGGCCATGCTGCAGTGACTGCACACGCAGCAGAGGGCCATCAATGAGTACCTGTGCGACTACGGCACCAGGACAGGGTCAGGGGAGCTTGGATTTTTTTCCCCACGCCAGTGTAGCATGATCAGGGATGCATGCACTGTCCTGTCACCATTTGAGGAGGCCACGAGGATGGTGAACAGTGACAGTGCATGCATCAGTGACACTGTACCTCTTGTCCACCTGTTGGAGCATACGCTGCATGGGATAATGGACAGGGCACTTGAGGCAGAACAGAGGCAGGAAGAGGAGGACTTCCTTGCCTCTCAAGGCCCCCTTTATCCAGACAGTGTTCCTTCTCTCCCACCCATCACACAGGAAGAGGATGAGGAAGAGGCGGAGGAGGATTGTGTGAGCATGGAGGTGGAGCCTGGCACTCAGCATCAGCAGCAGCAGTCTTTTAGGGATGATGTACAGTCCCAACAAACCAGTGGACTTGTACGTGGCTGGGAGGAGGTGGCTGGCGATTATGTCGTCCTCAGTGACCCAGAAGACTCCGGACCGAATGCCTCAGCTAACCTACGTTGCATGGCCTCCCTGATCCTGCAAAGCCTGCGGAAGGATCCTCGTATTCTTCGGATCAAGGAGAGGGACCATTACTGGCTGGCCACTCTCCTTGATCCACGGTACAAGGGTAAGGTTGCGGATCTTGCCGTCGCAGAGGGAGCAGAGGATGAGACATCTCAGGGAGGCCTTGCAGAAAGGTCTGTGCAACGCGTTCCCAGAAACTGGGAGGTTACAAACTCCTGGTCCTGGATGACGAGTTGCTGAGGCTTCGGTCAGTAGCAGAAGGAGCGGTGGGGAAGGTGGACGTCTGATCGATACGTTCAGACAATTTTTTAGTCTGCAGCCCCAAGGTATGATCGGTTCCAGCAACCATCGCCAGCGTCTGATATACATGGTGCAGGAATACCTAGGGGCAACGTCAGACTTGGACACCTTTCCCACCGAAAATCCTCTGGCGTACTGGGTCTTGAGGATGGATCACTGGCCAGAGCTTGCACAGTATGCAATTGAGCTACTGGCCTGTCCTGCATCCAGCGTTCTTTCCGAACGCACATTCAGTGCTGCTGGAGGCTGTCACCGATCACAGGGTGCGCCTGTCCACCGACTCAGTTGATCGACTGACCTTCATAAAGATGAATCAGTCTTGGATCACCACTAGGAATGAGCCGAACACCCCCCCCCCCGTTCGGCTCGCACCAGAACCCGCGAACGGACCTAAAGTCCGTGCGAGCTTTAGAACCCTATTAGTTATAATGGATGCGAACGCTCGAAATTAAAAGTGCTAATTTTAAAGGCTAATATGCATGTTAATGTCATAAAAAGTGTTTGGGGACCTGGGTCCTGCCCCAGGGGACATGTATCAATGCAAATTTTTTTTTTTTTTTTTAAACGGCCATTTTTTCAGGAGCAGTGATTTTAATAATGCTTAAATTGAAACAATAAAAGTGTAATATTCCTTTAAATTTCGTACCTGGGGGGTGTCTATAGTATGCATGTAAAGGGGCGCATGTTTCCCGTGTTTAGAACTGTCTCTGCAAAAAGTGTCATTTTTGCAAGTAAAAAAGCTATTTAAAATCACTCGCGGCTAATGTGTATTGACGGCTCCTGTAATACAGAGAACAGTCATTCATTGAAACTGAAAGTCATTCATAAAAAAAAAAGTCATTGATAAAAAATAAAAAAAATGAAAAAAAAAGAAAAAAAAAGAAAAAAAAAGAAAAAAAAAAAAGGGTGGGGGTCCCCCCAAATGCAATAACCAGGCCCTTCAGGTCTGGGATGGATATTAAGGGGAACCCCAGCCAAAAAAAAATGGCGTAGGGTCCCCCTCAAAATCCATACCAGACCCTTGAGGTCTGGGATGGATTTTAAGGGGAACCCTAGCCAAAAAAAATGGCGTGGTGTCCCACCCAAAATCCATACCAGACCCTTATCCGACCCCCAGATCCCGCCCCCCCCTGTGTGAAATGGTAAGGGGGTACAAAAGTACCCCTACCATTTCACCAAAAAAGTGTGAAAAATGGTAAAAATGACAGGAGACGGTCTTTGACAATTCCTTTATTAAAATCGTCTTTCTTCATCCTTTGGTTTCTTCATCTTCTCATTCCGTCATCTTCTTCCATCTTCTTCTTCCTCCGATCTGCTTCTTCTTGCGCTGGTCTTCTCGTCCTTCTCGTCCGGCATCTTCTTCCGTCGGTGTCGGTGTCTCTTCTTGGGCCACTCCGCGCAATGGGAGGCTCCCGCTGTGTGAGGCTCTGCTCCGTCTGACAGGTCTTTTATAACGGAGGGCACCTGGTGACCCCGCCCCCCTCTGACGTCATGGGGAAAGCCATAGGGAATTCCCCATGACGTCCCCGTGCGTCAGAGGGGGCGGGGTCACCAGGTGCCCTCCATTATAAAAGACCTGTCAGACGGAGCAGAGCCTCACACAGCGGGAGCCTCCCATTGCGCGGAGCGGCCCAAGAAGAGACACCGACGGACGAGAAGACCAGCGCAAGAAGAAGAAGATGGAAGAAGATGACGGAAGGAGAAGATGAAGAAACCGAAGGATGAAGAAAGAAGAAAGAAGATTTTAATAAAGGAATTGTCAAAGACCGTCTCCTGTCATTTTTACAATTTTTCACACTTCTTTGGTGAAATGGTAGGGGTACAAAGTACCCCCTTACCATTTCACACAGGGGGGGGCCGGGATCTGGGGGTCCCCTTGTTAAAGGGGGCTTCCAGATTCCGATAAGCCCCCCGCCCGCAGACCCCCACAACCACCGGGAACCCCAAAGCATCCTCCCAATGTTGAGGGCATGTGGCCTGGTACGGTTCAGTCGGGAGGGGGGGGCGCTCTCGTCCCCCCTCTCTTCCTGCGGCCTGCCAGGTTGCGTGCTCGGATAAGGGTCTGGTATGGATTTTGAGGGGGACCCTACGCCATTTTCTTTTTTTTTTTTGGCTGGGGTTCCCCTTAATATCCATCCCAGACCTGAAGGGCCTGGTTATTGAATTTGGGGGGACCCCCACGCTTTTTTTTTTTTATTAATGAATGACAGTTCTCTGTGTTACAGAAGCCATCAATTCATTAGCCGCGAGTGCTTTTAAATAGCTTTTTTCCTGCAAAAATGACACTTTTTGCAGGGAAAGTTCTAAGCACAGGAAACCTGCCCCCCTTCACAGGCCACCTATAGAGACCCCCCAGATGTGATACTGCGTGTAATTACAATTTTTTATGCAATGCATTGCAACAGGTCTCATTGCTGTGCTCAGAGTACAGTATCTGTGAGGGGTTGCAGTGTTGTGGCACCAGCACCAGTGCCTAAGGCACAATTTTTCAGCCCCTGTTGGGGCGTGTAATTACAATTTTTTAAGCAATGTGTCAGAGAAATACCGTGCTTCACCGCCGGGTTCCAGGGATGCGCACGCGCGGTAGAGCGGCTCAACGAACAGTACAGGTACGCCGGGTAGCGGGTGCGCATGCGCGGGTCCGTGGCACTCGGGTATCTGACACAGCTCAGCCAGTGCGGCTCACCGCTGACAGAAGACGAGTGCGCATGCGCACTCGTCCGGGTATCCCACCTGACCACTCACCTGGCCTATAAAAGGCTTCCTCTGTTTTCTCACAATTGCTGGTTTGTTGTCTCTTCCTGAGTCCTGGCTCCAGTCCTTGTATCCAGTATCTTGTATCCAGTATCCTGTACCCTGTATCCAGTACCTTGTATCCTGTACCTGCTTGATTACCTGTGCCTGACCCGAAACCTGCTTGACCACCGCTGCTGCTACCTGTGTTTGACCCCTGGCCTGTTTCCTAGATATCTCTGCTGCCTGATTACCTGTGCTTGATCCTCGGCCTGCTTACTGGACATTCTCCGAGTTACTTACCTGTGTTTGACCCCTGGCCTGCCTCCTGGATACCTCTGCTGCCTGATTACCTGTGCTTGACCCTCGGCCTGCTTACTGGACATTCTCTGATTTACTTACCTGTGTTTGACCCCTGGCCTGCTTCCTGGATACCTCTGCTGCCTGATTACCCATGCTTGACCCTCAGCCTGCTTACTGGACATTCTCAGAGTTACTTACCTGTGTTTGACCCCTGGCCTGCTTCCTGGATACCTCTGCTGCCTGATTACCTGTGCTTGACCCTCGGCCTGCTTACTGGACATTCTCTGAGTTACTTACCTGTGTTTGACCCCTGGCCTGCTTCCTGGATACCTCTGCTGCCTGATTACCTGTGCTTGACCCTCGGCTTGCCTACTGGACATTCTCTGAAGTTACTTGTGTTTGACCCTCTGCTCGGTGTTCTGGACTTCTAGTTCTCACATGCACCTAAGGGTCCTCCTCCAGTACACGTTCTGGTACCTCCATAACCTCTGCCTCATCACGGTCCTGCCAGGTGTCTACTTCCAGTGCAGCATCAGCCTCTCCTGGTCAACGTCGCTACTGCACACCACCTGCAACACACCTGCTGGCAACCTGTGCATCTTTGGGCCCGGTGACCTCTGTACCCACTCCAGTGGCATCGTGCACCTAGTCGCAAGGGGAGCAGCTCTCAGCATTTCGGCCCGGGTGAGTACCTGTGACACAATGCTTCGCAACAGGTCTGACTGCTGTGCTCCAAGTACAGTATCTGTGAGGGGTTGCAGTGTTGTGGCACCAGCACCAGTGCCTAAGGCACAATTTTTCAGCCCCTGTTTAACAGGGGCGTGTAATTACAAATCTTGATTTAATAATTCTCAGAAGGGCCCATTCCTGCGCCCACCAAGAGTAACTGTGAGGGCTTACAGTCTTGTGGCAACACCGTCCACCACCACCACCAAAGGCCCAATTTTTTCTGCCCTGTTCAACAGGTGCATGCAATTACAAATCTTGATCTAATAATTCACAGCAGGGCCAATTCCTGTGCCCACCAAGAGTAACTGTGAGGGCTTACAGTGTTGTGGCTACACCAACATCTAATGGGGAAAATTTCTGCAGACTATATACGGCAGGCCCCTACTTTCAAACATCCAACTTACAAATGACTCCTACTTGCAAACAGAAGTGAGAGGAAATCTACCCCTAGGAAGGGAATTTCTATCCTGTTAGATTTAATTTGGGAAAAAGGTATCTCCTCTCTACTAATGCTTTATCACCAATCCTTGTTTCAAAAAAAACCCCACTTTTCCAAAAACATTAGTCATTGGGACGGAAAGTGAGGTGAAATGTTCTGAACAGGTGCACAGACAGCAAAACAAATGTTACAGGGGTGATAACCCCTCCCTATGTTCTCCAAAAAGCTTAAAAATTGATTTTTTTTTGGATGGAGCTACACTTAAAAATGTACCTGTTCAGATTCTACTTAAGAACAAACCTATAGTCCCTGTCTTGTGTGCACCGCCTGTATACTACTGTTCAGAGTATATAGGGTTGTAGGTATAGGGTTTTATTTTGGGTGCAGGGTTCCCCTTAATATCCATACAAGACCAAAAGGGGCTGGGGGTGATGGGGTAGCCATGCTATTTTTCTCAAGGATTTTCAGCCATATTGCCAGGACAAGACATGACATTAAAGCCGCAAGCGGTTTTAAATGGCTTCTTTTTTCCTTTACAAATGTCATTTTGTGCAGGGACAGTTCTAAACACGGGAAACACATGCCACTTCACAGGCATACTTTAGACACCCCCCCCAGGTACCATATTTAAAGGAATATTTCACTTTTTTTTTCACTTCATGCATCATTAAAGCGGTAGTAAACCCGCTGACATTTTTTTTTTTTTTTTAGACACCTGTAAGGGAAAAGGCATAATGAGCTAGTATGCACCGCATACTAGCTCATTATGAAATACTTACCTTAGAACGAGGCGTCGGTAACTCACCTGGTCCACGCCGAGGTCGCTGACATGTTGCCTCGGCGTGTCTTGGAGCCGCGATCACTCCCGCGCATGCGCACGGGAGACTTCTTCCCGGCAGGCTTCGGATTCTGCCGGCCCTTCAGCCGAGAATCCCCCATGCGCATGCGCCGCTGCAGTCAGCGGCGCATTGCACGGGGAATATCTCCTAAACTGTACAGGTTTAGGAGATATTTTTTTTACCTACAGGTAAGCCTCATTATAGGCTTACCTGTAGGTGAAAGTCAAAATTTTGACTTTACTTACACTTTAAAATGACTGCTCCCGAAAAAACGTTAGTTTTTAAAACTTCTTTTTGCATTGATACATGTCCCCTGGGGCAGGACCCGTTTCCCCAAACCTGTTTTATGACATTAACATGCATATTGGCCATTATAATTAGCACTTTTGATTTCGAACGTTCGCTTCCATTGTAACGGTTCACACATTTCACACAAACTTTCGGTCCGTTCAAAGGTTCTGGTGCAAACTGAACCCGGGGGTGTTCGGGTCATCCCTACTCACATGTCTCCTTTCTCCTTATTTGTTGCTATGTCAAGGATAATATTGGGTTACAATATTGTTCCACGCGTTGATTTAATTTTCCCTAGCATAGAGATTTCCTCCTATCTTGATAATTTGATCTTCATAACTTTCCCTAAGGTTTTGGTCATGTTATTCTTTTGTCTACTAGGGAAATAGTTACATGGTTATACCTTTATATTATTTGCCTTATGTTATATATTACGGCGATATTACATCTCCGTTCTCCGGACCTGGCAGCGAAAGAGTTAAAGCCAGAGGCGGCTCTAAGCTTTGTGAGGCCTTAGGCAAACTTTAGACATGAGGCCCCACTCACACCCATAATGGGAAAAATAATTCAAGCAATAAAAATGAACTGTATAAATTGCATCTATAAAGAGCCTTAAATACTATGAACTATGAAATTACAGTTTCTCAAATTTTCTCTTACCTATAGAGTTGAGCGGACAGCTGGATGTTCGGGTTTGACTGAACTTCGGAAAAAAGTTTGAGTTCGGGACCGAACTTGATCCTGAACCCCATTGAAGTCAATGGGGACCCAAACTTTTGAGGACTAAAATGTCTCTAAAAATGTAATGGAAAGGGCTAGAGGCCTGCAAATGGCAGCAAAATATTGTTAGAGCATAACAAGTGCTCTGCAAACAAATGTGGATAGGGAAATAACTAGCTAGTGGGAAAATAAAATACTTTGAAATTAAAAAAATTTAAAATGATAATCTTGACCTAGAAGGACGAGGTCCATATGGAGTAGGAGGTTGAGGTGGCGGTGAATGTGGATGTGGCTGTGTAGGTGGAAGAGGACGAGGTAACCAACACTGGTTCAAAAATACAACAATGGCTGGGTAAGGCCAGTGATGTGTCGAATTCTGTCCCCCATCGGATAGTGTCTGCCCTGTACTGCGCTTCCTCAGTACAAGGGGATTTCAAAAATCTTCAAAGATGAACGGCGCCTGCGCGGTGAGTCCAGGTTCAAGCCACACCATCCGAGGTTCAAGCCGAGCGAAGCGAGGCCGTGCCCAAAGCCTGGCGAGTGAAGCGACCCCGTGAGGGGTCCTGTTACTATGTGCTACCATATGTCCACTTGGATGGTGGGGCTTGAACCTGCACTCACTGCGCAGGCGCTGTTCATCTTCGGAGATTTTGTGAATCTCCTTGACCACCGTACTGCGCAAGCGATGCGCCTGCGCAGTACGAGCCGGACACTATCCGATCGCCGGACAATTTTTTTCAGAACACCGGTATACATGTCTATTCTGCACAAGGTATGGACAAGTCCTGTGGGATCCATGCCTGGTTCATTTTAATGAACGTGAGTGTGTCCACATTGGCTCTGGACAGGCGGCTGCGCTTGTCTGTGATAACGCCCCCTGCCGTGCTAAATACACGTTCAGATAATACACTGGCTGCAGGGCAGGCCAGAACCTCCAAGGCATAAAGGGCAAGCTCAGGCCATGTGCCCAATTTGGTGCGGTGCCCTGGCTGCATTGGTGACCTCTTCCTCCTCCTCTGCCTTAGCCTTGTGCTTCCACCGTACCCCCGCTGTCAGGTGGGAATGCCACCAGCAGAACGTCTGCCAGCATGCGCTTGTACTCGTGCATCTTACGATCACGCTCCAGTGAGGTAATTAAGGACCGTACGTTGTCCTTGTAACGGGGATCCAGCAGGGTGGCCACCCAGTAATCAGCATTAGTTAGAATGTGGGCAACTCGGCGGTCGTTGCAGAGACACTGCAGCATGTAATCGCTCATGTGTGCCAGGCTGCTCAGAGGCAGGAAGGTGTATCGTCTGTGTCCTCTGTATCCTCCCAGCCATGCACCAGTGATGGCCATGAGCTGATCTGGGTGCCACCCTGCTGTGAACATGGTTCCTCCTCCATCTCCTCCTCATCCTCCACCTCGTCATCCTCCAGAACTGTGCCCTTGCTGCCGGACAATTGTGTACCTGCCGTTTGTTGGTGCAGGAACCCACCCTCGTAGCCACTTGTGAATGACTGCCCTGAAAGCCTTGGAAATGATCACGGTTCCTCCTCCTCCTCCTTCTGTGCCACATCCTCTTCCATCATCGCCCGAAGCGTTTTTTCAAGGAGGCATAGAACTAAGATAGTAACGCTGAGAACGGCGTCATCGGCACTGGCCATGTTGGTGCAGTACTCGAAACAGCGCAACAAGGCACACAGGTCTCGCATGGAGGCCCAGTTATTGGTGGTGAAGTGGTGCTGTTCCGCAGAGCGACTCACCCGTGCGTGCTGCAGCTGAAACTCCTCTATCACCTGCTGCTGCTCGCACAGTCTGGCCAGCATGTGCAAGGTGGAGTTCCACCTTGTGGGCACGTCACATATGAGGCAGTGAGCGGGAAGGCGAAGTTACGCTGCAGCGCTGACAGGTGAGCAGCAGCAGGGTGAGAATGGCGAAAGTTCGCACAGACGACCCGCACCTTCTGCAGCAGCTCTGGCATATTGGGGTAGTTTTTAAGGAACCTCTGGACCACCAAGTTCAGCACATGCGCCAGGCAAGGGATGTGTGTCATAGAAAAAGAATATACAATATTCCCCGTGGGGTTTTTTGGCAGCAAAGGAAAACACTATCTTGAAAAAAATCAACAAATTTTATTAATATAGTATCCAAAACACCATACATGTAAATTTATATTATTAAAATGCGAGCTCTGGTTTACATTATACAATCTATCTAGGCAAGAAGAGGTACATGCAAGAATCTATATAAAACAATATTTTGATTCATAAAACAGCTGTGGTAAAGTAGATTTCAGGGAAAAAGATTTGTCTGGCGAAGGTGCACCCCAATGCCCCAATGCATTTTGACCGTATTTGTGGTCTTCTTCAGGGAGGGAAAAAGAGGGGGTCACTTTATTGCATTTCTGCAAAGCATCAGAAAAAAGATTTTAGATTTATAATTTATTGTCAATCATTAGTGCATAATCTATTGCAGTTGCATGCATGTCATAGTTACCCCTTTGTCAAGATATGTAGCATGGACCAGAGACTTGTTTAAAAAACAGAAACTTTTTCTATCTCATGAAGATCCGCACCGACTCCGTCAACCTGAAGTGCCTCCTCAATTCCCAGGTTATGGGAAGAGAAAAAGGAAAAACTCCCCCATGTCAAACAGGAGGTTTTTTTTTTTAATCATGGGCTATCAGGGGACGGCGCTGGAATAGCGCTGTCCACCTAGGAGGGAGGAAGCGCAGCCGAGACACCCACCTGGAAGCAATAACGATTGTTTTTTAGTGGCAAAGTATTTGTATAGATATCGTATTATTAGCATTAGACTGACTTAATCTCATGTAGGGAAGGGATCGTAATTATAGATTATCAGAGTAAGTTATGGTGTTATCAGATATAGTGTGTAGTGAAAATAATATAAATTTCATCAGTAAAGGGAGTGACAATATGTGTGGGAGGTAATTACAGGGATTAGTAGTGTAGGAAATATATAATGAATGAATAAATCTGATATAAGTGTAAAGTAATATTGGTGTGGTATAAGTGAATATTAATGTGCAATGGGTTGACTAATTGGGCACAGTGTGCAGCAGTGAAAGAAACACAAGAGAAAAAAAAAAAAAAAAATACCAAAGAGTAAGTGAATTGGTGTAAAAAAATAGGAGGAGTATGAGATTACAAAACAAAGATAAATAGCAATGTGTATAAATAATGTGGTAACAATGGCTGAGTGGTGTGCTAAAATTAAGTGATACAAGTGCGATGGTCTACAGTCATTAAAACTTTGATTTACCTGACAGTATTGGGTAGACCTACTTAATCCTTCCCTCAGGGCATGCAAGGCCAAGGGGAAAGGAAAAAAGGGGGGGGGGGGGGGTCATCCCATAGTTAAGTTCATAAAGATGGATAGTTGTCTTACCTATTGTTGTCAATGGTGTATGTCTGCACTTCCCAGAGGTCAGGCTGAAATGCCATATGTGCAGGCAGCCTTTGTAGGAAATTCTGCCTAGCATTAATTGTTAAATTGCCTCCAGGTGTAGGTGTGTCGGTCCCGCCCTCCCTGTCAGAGTGAGTGCTTTAGGGCCATAATAAGGCCCTAGCGTTGTTCCCTCTGCGTCCCGGAAGGCTTGTCCTGCCTTGGGACTCCCATCGCCTCCGATGAACTGTGCATGACATGACGTGGGGCGCCCGCGCATGCGCAGCAAGAGCGCACCGGGTTTCCCCAGTGCGCCCGCCGCGCATGCGCAATGCGCATACCACGCCGTCCGGCGGCGATCGCGGGACGCCGACGGCAAGGATAGTGCCTACTACACAGGCAGCTTTAATGCTCTGTGAGGGCCACAGAGAATGGGGGTGATGTATGATATCTCTCCCCATACTCTTACCTTGCCGTGAAGCACGTGACAGTCAATTTTAAAGGACGCAAGTCAGTGACACAGCGCGCAGAGCTTCATGTGGAGAGGAAGAAGGATAGTAATTATAAAATACATAGTAATTATAGAATACATACATTTATTACTTGAGTGGATGTATACAGGTTAGAGGATACCTATAAGTTACGATATGTTATGTTAGTATGTGTAATATCATCGTAGTTAAATTCATATTAGTCATTGAAATTACAGTTGCGAGCTATAGTGGTAAAGAGAATGAGAGGGAGGAAAAGAAGAGACGAGAAAATGTAAAAATTAAAAAAGGTATATATATATATTTGCGAGACTATGTATGACAGCCAATAATAAAGATAGTGGCAATGTCACAGAATTAATGTCAATTATTTTGGACTAAAAAAGAGGCAAACATGATGGTGTCAGCTATATTCCATGGTATTCTACATAATCACAAGAAAAGCGAGAGGGGAGACATAGGGAGGTAACCTATGTAAGAGAGGCCAGATGGTTCTGTTCAGATGTTTATTATATATTGTTTGTTATTATTTTTTATTTTTGCTTCAGGGATAAACCTGATTGCATAAAGGGATAAATACCTATATTCATATGTGTATATCGGTAATGCAGTAATATATATATATATATATATATATATATATATATATATATATATAGTGTGAACAGTATATCCCCATATTGGGTCCCATCTGGTTACTCCCCTTGTCCTACCTATGTGTCCCCTCTAGCTAGTCTTGCCCGATGCGTATCTCTGCAGAAACGGTGCAAAGGACACTAATTCATTCAGGCCAGGGTAAATTGTTGCATGGAGAATGTATATCCATTTTTGCTCTATTTGGACCAATCGTTTGTCGCTGCCTCGATCGGGAATATGTACCCGATCGAGAGCGGCGAATGAAATTTTGGGCATCCTGTAATCATAATTTTTGACGACATGTCGACCAAGGGGGAGGTAGATGTTTCCTATCTGCATACTGTATGCATGTTTAGAAGTTCTACACCAGAATTTTTGTCTCGTTTTACCTATATAATAGGCACCGCATTCGCAGACCATTAAATATACAACCCCACAGGTTTGGCAGTTTACGAAATGTTGTGGTCGAAAAGTTTTACCATTTGGGAGAGTAAAAATCTGTTCTTTGCGTATTAGTGGACAGTGGGCACAGTTCCCACATGGGAAGGTGCCCAAGACTGTGCAATGCTTCTTGTTGGTTTTGATGTATTCACTTTTTACTAGCCTATCTTTTAGGGAAGTTGCCCGCTTATATGTGATGGCAGGAAGTGGAGAAACAAATTGCGCTATCACTCCATCATCACATAAAATGGGCCAATGTGCGTAAAACCGGCTAGGCCCAGAGCTGCTACGAGATTTCGCCCATTATCGCACACCACCAGGCCAGGCTTGAGGCTCACTGCCACCAACCCATCATCGGTCTGTTGTTCCATGTCCCTCCACAACTCCTGTGTGGTGTGGGGTTTTTCCCCCAAACAGGAAAGTTTTACAACTGCCTGCTGTCGTTTACCCCTGGCTATGCTGAAGTTGGTGGCGAAGGTGTTACGCTGACTGGATGAGGAGGCGGTAGAGGATGAGGAAGTGGAGTAGGAGGAGTTAGCAACAGGAGGCAAACTGAAGCACCCTGCAATCCTCGGTGGTGGAAGGACATGGGCCAAACTGCTATCCGCCTCAGGCCCAGCCACCACTGCATTTACCCAGTGTGCTGTTAGGGAGATATAGCATCCCTGACCGTGCTTACTGGTCCACGCATCCGTAGTTGGTGGACCTTGCCACAGATGGCGTTGCGCAGTGCACACCTGATTTTGTCCCCCACTTGGTTGTTCAGGGAAGGGATGGCTCACCTGGAAAAGTAGTGGCGGCTGGGCACGATGTACTGTGGAACAGCCAATGCCATCAGGCTTTTAAAACTCTGCGTCTCCACCAGACGGAATGACATCATTTCAAAGGCAAGGAATTTTGAAATTCTGGCATTCAGGGCCAGGGATCGCGGGTGGCTAGGGGGGTACTTCCTCTTCCGCTCCAGTGTTTAGGAGATAGAGACCTGAACGCTTCCATGTGACATTGTGGAGATGGTTGGTGACCCAGGTGGTAGTGTTGCTGGCAGATCCTCTGTTTGCGGGTTGGCAGGTGCCACTGTCACTACAGAGGTGGACGAAGAGGCCGAGACTGCAGCAGAAGAGGAAGCAGGAGGAGCCAGAGACCTTTCTTTTTTTTTGAGGCGTCTACTCCACTGCAGCTCGTGCTTTGCACTTAGATGCCTGGTCATGCAGGTTGTGCTCAGGTTGAGAACGTTTATGCCTCGCTTCAGGCTCGTGTCTTGTCATCAGCACATTGTCTGAAGAACTGCCACGCTAGGGAACTCCTTGGACTTGGCTTTGGTGTGCTCGGTCCCTTGCTGCGTTGGGCAGTAGCAGCTGTACTGTCTAGGGGACGGACGCTCCGCTTTTGCACCCTGCTCCCTCTTCTCCTGTGCTGGTGGCTCTGTGCAACCACCGCCTCTTCCTCTGAACTACACTGGTCACCTGCATGACGTTGATTCCATGTGGGGTTGAGGACCTCATCGTCCTCCACATCATATTCCACCCAGTCTTCACCCCTGCCCCCCTTGTTGGTCTGCTTAATTGCGAAAGCAGAAAGCAGCAGCAGTTGGCACCTGTGTTTCGTCATTATCCGAGACGTGCTGCGATGGTCCTCCCATGTACTCATCATGAAACATAAGTGGTTGGGCATCGGTGCACACAATCTCTTCCACTTCTGGGGCAGGGCTAGGTGGATGGCCCTGGGAAACCCTGCTAACAGAGTCATCAAAAAGCAGAAGAGACTGCTGCATGATTTGGGGCTCAGACTGCTTGGCTGATTTGCAAGGGGGCGAGGTGAAAGACTGATGGACATCAGCTGCAGGTGCCAACTCTGATCTTTCAGCAGGAGACTGGGTGGGAGACAATGTGAAGGAACCGGAGGCACTGTCAGCAACACAATCTACCATCGCCTGTACTTGTCCTGGCCTCAACATTCGTACAGCCGCATTAGGCCCTACCAAATACCGCTGCAGGCTCTGTCGCCTACACGCACCTGAGGGAGGTGTTTCACTTGTGCGTGTAGCTGGGACAGATCGACCACGTCGTCTCCCTGCAACAGGAGCTCCACCAGCAGCACCACGACCGGGGCCACGTCCCTTCTTTGACGTTCTCCTCATATTTTCCAAATTTAAGATCTTGCCCTAAATGGGTGTTTTTGCAATAGCAGAATACACCCACAGGATGTAAACGGTGTATCTCACAACTACAGAAATGCAGAAAATGCTATTCAAAAAAAAAGTTTTTGCCCTAAAAAATGTTTATTTGAATAGCACAATAGAAGACAAATATATAAATTGTGTATCTCACACCTCCAGATATGCAGAAAACACTGCAAAATATATTTTTTTTGCCATAAATGGGTGTTTTTGAAGAGCAGAATACACCCACAGTATGTATCTCACAGTAACATATGCAGTGCTGGTGCACTGAGCTTGCAGATAAAAGTTATATTTTCTCTGGCACTAGGCTCATGGCAGTGTAAAAAGACTGTGCACTGCAACCCAACCAGGTAAATCTATGTAGATCGCTGAGTTAATAGAATAGATTTCTGAATCTGGACTCCTAGATAATTCTCTCTCCCTCAAAGCAGCAACAGGAACCTTGCCCTACATTGTCTATCTTTTCTCTCAGTGCAGTGTAAAAAGCTTGTGCACTGCACCCACACAACTAAATCAATGTAGGTCGCTGACTAATTAGAATAGAGTTCAGAATCAGGACTCCCATCATGTATCTCTCTCCCTCACAGCAGCAGCAGCCAGGAACCTTTCCCTACACTGTCTAAAGCAGAGTGACATGCTGTGCTGTGTGCCTCTAGCTTATATAGAGGCTGGGTCACATGCTGCACTGGCCAATCACAGCCATGCCATTAGTAGGCATGGCTGTGATGGCTTCTAAGGGCACACCAGTTTAACGAATGTTGATTGGCTGCCCTGCAGCTTTTTAAAATGTGCCATTACATTGCCGAACACCGGACCCGAACATACAGTCAATTGTTTGGGATCGGGTCCAGGACCCAAAGAGCCAAAAGTCCGGTACAAACCCGGTTCGCTCAACCCTACTAACCAATTCTTCTTGAATCAAATATATAGACCACATACATATTATATATATATATATATATATATATATATATATATATATATATATATATATATTACAGGAACACAAATATAGATAACATTTGTGCAGCTGCTTCTAGCAATATGTTTAAGGTAGAAAAGAGTAAAAAAACATATTTCTCCATTTACATGAAGGTCAGGTTAATATAACCCAGCACAGAGTCCCCCCTTACATCAGAGTGTGCAGGATTCCCCCTTACAGTGCAAGGGTAAATCTGATGTAAGGGGGAACTTCAGAGTTCCCCTTTATGTCATTGTCCACAGAGTTCCAACTTGCATTTAAAATGGAAACTCTAATGTGGGGGGGACTCTGGTCACCATAGAGCACCTTCCGCAGAGTAAATGCACAAAGGTAAGGGGGAGGGGTACCGATATATCAGTAACCTTTATATCAGTGCCCCTTTACCTTACTGTATTCACTGCCCCTTACATCAGTGATCCTCCCTCAGACTGGCTTTGCTACGCTGTCACTGACAAATGGTGACCGGGCAGGGCTCAGTCAGATTGTCCTCTCTGGGCTCCAGCTTGGTGGCTCTCGTTTCATCTTATATTAGACTATGAGACTGTGAGTACATGATACAAGAGATGGTCAGAGACAGACTGCATACATGATACAGCAGATGGTCAGAGAGTGTGCAGACATGATACAGTTGATGGTCAGAGACTGCATACATGATACACGAGATGGTCAGAGAGTGTGCAAACATGATACAGGAGATGGTCAGAGATTGCATACATGATACAAGAGATGGTCAGAGATTTTATACATGATACAGAAGATGGTCAGAGATTGCATACATGATACAGAATATGGTCAGCGAGTGTGCAGACATGATACAGGAGATAGTCAAAGACTGCATACATTATACAAGAGATGGTCGGAGACTGCATACATGATACAAGAGATGGTCAGAGACTGCAAACATGATACAGGAGATGGTCAAAGACTGCAGACGCACTACAGGAGATGGTCAGATGGTGTGCAGACATGATACAGGAGATGGTCAGAGACTGCAGACATGATACAGGAGATGGTCAGAGACTGCAGACACACTACAGGAGATGTTCAGAGACTGCAGACACACTACAGGAGATGGTCAGAGACTGCAGACAAACTACGGGAGATGGTCAGATAGTGTGCGGACATGACACAGGAGATGGTCAGATTCTGCATACATGATACAGGAGATGGTCAGAGACTGCATACATGATACAGGAGATGGTCAGGGAATGTGCGGACATGATACAGGAGATGGTCAGAGAATGTGCGGACATGATACAGGAGATGGTCAGAGAATGTGCGGACATGATACAGGAGATGGTCAGAGACTGCAGACATACTACAGGAGATGGTCAGAGACTGCAGACACACTACAGGAGATGGTCAGATAGTGTGAGGACATGATACAGGAGATGGTCAGAGGCTGCAGCCATGATAATGGAGATGGTCAGAGACTGCATACATGATACAGGAGATGGTCAGAGACTGCAGACACACTACAGGAGATGGTCAGATAGTGTGAGGACATGATACAGGAGATGGTCAGAGGCTGCAGCCATGATAATGGAGATGGTCAGAGACTGCATACATGATACAGGAGATGGTCAGAGACTGCAGACACACTACAGGAGATGGTCAGATAGTGTGAGGACATGAAACAGGAGATGGTCAGAGGCTGCAGCCATGATAATGGAGATGGTCAGAGACTGCATACATGATACAGGAGATGGTCAGAGACTGCATACACGATACAGGAAATGTTCAGAGACTGCATACATGATACAGGAGATGGTCAGAGACTGCATACATGATATGGTCAGCAAGTGTGCAGACATGATACAAGAGATGGTCAGAGACTGCATACATGATACAGGAGATGGTCAGAGACTGCATACATGATACAGGAGATGGTCAGAGAATGTGCGGACATGATACAGGAGATGGTCAGAGAATGTGCGGACATGATACAGGAGATGGTCAGAGAATGTGCGGACATGATACAGGAGATGGTCAGAAAATGCAGACATACAACAGGAACTGTTCAGAGACTGCAGACTTACTACAGGAGATGGTAAGATGGTGTGCAGACATGATACAGGAGATGGTCAGAGACTGCACACATGATACAGGAGATGGTCAGAGACTGCATACACACTACAGGAGATGGTCAGAGACTGCATACACACTAAAGTAGATGGTCAGAGACTGCAGACACACTAAAGGAGATGCTCAGATAGTGTGCAGACATGATACAGGAGATGGTCAGAGGCTGCAGACATGATAATGGAGATGGTCAGAGACTGCATACATGATACGGGAGATGGTCAGAGACTGCATACACGATACAGGAAATGTTCAGGGACTGCATACATGAAACAGGAGATGGTCAGATAGTGTGCAGACATGATACAGGAGATGGTCAGATACTGCATACATGATACAGGAGATGGTCAGAGACTGCATACATGATACAGGAGATGGTAAGCCAGTGTGCAGACATGATACAGGAGATGAACAGAGACTGCATACATAATTGTGTTTTTCATAGTGTGAACCCGCCCTGTGACCTGGAACCCACACTTTACTCCACTAACTTGTCTGGAAGGGGGGCACTAGTATGGGCACCTATAGCAAATTTCCACATCTCTTGTGGGGTGCCAAGGGCCACCCCCTCTGTGGCAGACGGCAGTTCTTTGATTTTGGGGGGGAGAGGATATATGTGCTAAGGGGGGTGGATTTAATATCCAAGCCCCCTTGTAGCACAGGTCCTAAAGTGCCCCCTAGAACATATCCCCCCAAATCACTCAAAGTATACTGTAGGCTTGTCCCCCCTCTCCCTCCTGTTCATGCCCTCCTCCTCTGGAAGACTCACATTGTATACAAGTAGATGCGCAAAAAATCAGATGTATGGGTAATGAAAAATCACTTAGTGAAGGACTGGCACTTGTAAACATGACATGTTACCATATGAATACAATGCAGCGTAGGAAGTCCATAAACATTATTTTAAAGAAGTCTTTTGGGAAGTGGGTCCAAGGGGAGAAAGGGGGAAGGGGGAGGGGCGGTAAAATAAAGTCCACAAAACAGGGCTGCCTCCGGTGGGGAACTGAAACCAAGTTCCAAGATAACTGGAGAGAAAAAACAAAGAGAGGGGCACCTCTGGGTGCAGACGTTTTAACAGGATCATTTTATTTGTAAGCATGTGTATAAGCAACTCACATTTTGTAGGGTTGTCATAGGCATGTAGATTAAAAAGTATCCATCAAGGGTCCTCAGATCAGTCTCCGATTTTGTGCTGGGTGTAGGGATGGGCCCGGTGTTCGATGCGAACCCATGTTCGCATCGAGCACCGGGTGTTCGCTCGCTCGGCGAGCCCAGAACTATTTTGGCCGCTCACATCACATTCGTGTGATGCGAGCGGCCCCGCAATGCATTGCGGCCGGCGCGGCCGGCGCAGTGCATTGCTGGCTGATGATTGGCCAAGCATGCACTGTGACCCCGCATGCTTGGCCAAT